>SJYA01000890.1:2758227-2774088 GCA_006410615.1 Neotragus moschatus | reverse complement strand
TGCAGCCATGAAATTAAAAGACGCTTACTCCTTGGAAGAAAAGTTATGACCAACCTAGACAGCATATTAAAAAGCAGAGACATTACTTTGCCAACAAAGGTCCATCTAGTCAAGGCTATGGTTTTTCCAGTAGTCATGTATGGATATGAAAGTTGGACTATAAAGAAAGCTGAGCACTGAATAATTGATGCTTTCTAACTGTGGTGTTGGGGAAGACTCTTGAGAGTCCCTTGGACTGCAATGAGATCCAACCAGTCCATTCTAAAGGAAATCAGTCCTGAATATTCATTGGAAAGACTGATGCTAAAGCTGAAACTCCAATACTTTGGCCACCTGATGTGAAGAATGGACTCATTTGAGAAGACCCTGATGTTGGGAAAGATTGAAGGCAGGAGGAGAAGGGGATGACAGAGGATAAGATGGTTGGATGGCATTGCTGACTCAATGGGCATGAGTTTGAGTAAACTCCAGGAGTTGGTCATGGACAGGGAGGCCTGGCGTGCTGCAGTCCATGGGGTCGCAATGAATTGGACACGACTGAGTGACAGAACTAAACTGAACTGAATGAATGCACAAGATATTTCACTTCTCTGAGGCTCAGTTTCCTTATCTGTAGGATGGATTTAATGATTATATCCACCCCATAGGCTCTTACAAATATCAAACAAGAAAAACACTTTGTAGATACTAAATACTCTCTCTCCAACTTTTAGTTGTAATCACCAATGTATTCATGAAAGTGAAAAAGGAAGAAGCTGCTTGGAAAGCATGGCCTGGAGAAGAGATACAAGAACTTTAATGGAGCTTGGTGTTGATGGCCTGCTCTGGGTAGTCAGCTGCATCTCTTTTAGGGAAGAACAGACGAATATAACACGTTCCATGGGGCATAACATATTTTGGTTGGAAACCACATTTCAGGTGATGGATTGAAATGGGGAGCCAGAAGCTTAGAAACTGTCAGGACAGTGTTATCAGAGGCCCAGATGTGGCCTCCCAGGCTGGCATCATCCACACAGCACAAGGAGGTGCTACACACAGTAGATATAAATGATCAAAGCGCCTGCCTGTTAGACATGGTCCTGAGGCCAACAGTGGTTGATTTGGGTGAGGGTCACTCTCACCAGTCAGGCAGCTGTTGAGGGTAGTTCCTCCTCCTCCTCTCTGATCTCACTCCTGCTTCTTCAAAGGCCCTGCCTCATTGATTCCTCCCCCTTGTGTCTTGAAGCCCTGCCTCTCCCTGCATCCAAATGTGCTCAAGCCCCTTGTTCAAAACCATCTCTCCACCGGGCCATGCTCACCCGCCTCCCTTTCCTGCCATACTCCTTCAGAGAGTTGCCCACATTTCCTACTTCTTCCTAACTCTCCGCATTTGCTTCCACCTCTCAGAAGCATTCGATGCTAGTCATTTCTTAGACCCCAACAACCAACTGTTTATAAAAGCCCAGCGACTACATCTTGATTAACTCTCTCTTCCGTTGTCTTGTTGTTGTTTTGAGGTCTATGACCTTGATTTTGATACTTTTTAAAAAAGAAAATTGCAGTAATCTCTTGGTCTGTCTACTAATCTACATTTCATATCATTTCCAGACTCCTCTCTGAATCACAGTTCTGAGCCTGGCTTTCTCCTGCAGAAAATATCTCAGTGGCTCCCCAGTGTCCACAGAAATAGTTTAAACTCTCTAGATGATCTCAAAGACCTTCATGCTTTGGTCTCCTCCAGCTTTCCAGTTTATTTCCCACCATGTTCATTCATGAGTCCTCTGCTCCTATCAAACTTACTCATTCTTCATTCCTTGTGCATACTGAGCACTTAAACACCTCTGTGCCTTTGTTTGTGCAGTTCTCCCTTCCTAGCAGCCCATCCTTGCAATTTCTACACACTGAAATCATATCAGATCTTCAAAGCCCAACATACTTCCTTCTCCATGAAGCCTAATTTTATCTTCTCAGGAGAAAGCAATCTTTTCCTTCCCCTTCCCTAGAACTGGATACTTTTGTAGCTTTTAGTATAGTTTTTGTTCATATTATATCTCCCATATTGGACTAGGACTTCTTGAGAACACAATGCATCTTTGTATCACCACAGTACTCAGCACACTGCATTGCACATAACAACTGTCTGATTAGTATTTCTTAAACAAATAAAACACTGCTGCTGCTGCTGCTGCTAAGTCGCTTCAGTCGTGTCTGACTCTGTGCGACCCCATAGACGGCAGCTATTAAATATTAAAGACACTATTGGCACAAAGATGATAGCTATAAGTCATAATTGCCAACAATTATACCATATACTAAGTCATGTTTATCATAAGAATTAACCTAGAGGTTGCAAACTCAGGAGACCATCAAGGCCAGGCAAATAGTACAAATGGTAAAATAAGGTTGGGTAAGTACACTTGCCTCTTGAGNCTATTAAATATTAAAGACACTATTGGCACAAAGATGATAGCTATAAGTCATAATTGCCAACAATTATACCATATACTAAGTCATGTTTATCATAAGAATTAACCTAGAGGTTGCAAACTCAGGAGACCATCAAGGCCAGGCAAATAGTACAAATGGTAAAATAAGGTTGGGTAAGTACACTTGCCTCTTGAGAAACCTGTATGCAGGACAGGAAGCAACAGTTAGAATTGGACATGGAACAACAGACTGGCTCCAAATAGGAAAAGGAGTACGTCAANAGTTCTGAGTGACTCAACATAACTTAGTTGAATTGGACTAAACGGTCATGATGCTTCCATTTCTCTCTGCCAGTCACGGGTCTGGAATGGACATGTGACCCAGTTCTGGTGAATAGGCTGTAAGGGAGAGTCACCTGGGGGCGTCTAGGAAATATTCTCAAGGGAAAATCCCTTTTGCCCCTTCCCCCATCCTTCCTGCTTGGGATGCACTCATGTGTTGTGATATTGCAGCTGCGGCAGCTGTGTTGTGACACTAAGGGGACACACTGTTGACAGACAGATGATAGCAGAGTAGGCAGAGTGAACACACCTGGGCTCCTGATGGCATCTGCTGGAGTCTACAGCAGCCTAATGAATAACTCCCTTTTTCCCATTCTGACCTATGAACCAATTGAGAAATTGGATAATGGAGGCAGAAATGAAGGAGAACAATATTACCTTGGTGGCTGATAAATGCTAAGTATGTGGATGTAACTTCATGGAAGAACCACTGGGCCTGACTCCCCAAGTTAGGCAGACTTAGCACTAGTCAGAGATCATACCCAGAGCAGCAGAGACCAAGGAGAGCTTGATTTTAGCCACTCTTCCCCACTAAGAACAGAGAAGATAAAGGGGGAGAAAGAGAACAGGACTTACAGTGACTGTCGTTCACGTGGAAGGAGACTTCAGGAAGGGGCACAAGGCACCCCTCCCTCATTTAGCCACATAGTTGAGCCACTGCGCCAGTACTGCTTGGAAACCTCTTATTTCCTAAGACTCATAACTGCTATTAAGTCACTCTTAGTCAGGTGTTGTGTTCACTACAACCTAACTGTTCTAAGAATATCATGATGAAGCATCCTAACTGGTCTGAGCACTATGGAGGAAAAGCAAAGGATAGAGAAAGGAATTGTACCTTTACCACAAAAGGGAATTGAAAGGGGATTTTCATTTTTATTTGGACAGAGGTGAAGGCAGTCAAAGAAAACAACTGCATACCTTGAAAATCTGCACAGGTACAAATCCAGAGGCCACATTTACTGCCCTTTTAACCTGCTCACAAGTTGATTACTTACTGGAACTTGATAAGTTCTGTGAATAAAACCAAAATCATATCTGCCAGGTCTTCCCATCTTTTTACTAAACAGGCTCATTGTCTCCCTTTCTGGCATTTTCCTTGTGTTTTTTTGGTCAAGGCTGAGTCAGCTATTGCCTTCCTTCAGAATTCTCCACCCAGCTTTAGATCCTTGAGTCAGGCCCCAACACATATTCTCTGAGCCCCTATTAGTATGCATTATGTCAGCTTCTCCTCCTACAAAGAACTAGCCTCCCAATGGCTTTTTCTTTTCTGAACCATTACCTCTGTGACAGGAAGGAGCTCTCCGAATTGGGAGGGATGCCTGAGAGGAGAAACACTCAGACACTGGAGACTGGATTCTGTAGTTGGCCTCTAATGAGTGTTTGGAGGTCTCCACAGCTCCCCTCTTTCAACTGATAACTGGTCCTCCCATCTTTTAAGGGACCACCTCTTGATGGAGGATACTAGTCATGTTCCATACTCTGGCCTCTGGGGTTATATATGGTCACACAAGATGGACCAATAACAAGGTCAGTTTCTTTTGGTCACAGTGATTGGTTAAATGATGAGCATGTGACCTCAGCTGAACAAAGCCCCATTCAGCTTCATTCATTCTGGTCGTAGAACCTGGACATGCTGCTGACCTGCTGCCCTGCCCACACAAGGAGAGAAAGCAGAACAAGAAACAAAGAGACATAGTAGCATTTGAGACCCTTGGGGGCAAATAACATGGACACCAGTCCATCCCTCTCCTTAACTACTCAAGGCCAAAAAAAAAAAAAAAATTTATATATCCTTCCTTTACCCCATGTTTTTAAATTTTTCTCTTAAACTCATTTAAATTGAGTTTCTGTTACTTGCAGGGAGATATTCTTGACCAACACAGATTTATTAAGCTTTGACTCCCATATCTACAGCAATATCAGATATTAGAACAGAAAGGGATAGTTGTACTCATTTTTTTCCTATGATCATTAAGTGAATGTCTATCAAGTGCCTACTAGTCTAAGCAAGCATAATAATGATTAAGGGTTTAGTTTAGGAGTTAAAACTGTGGGTTCAAATCCAGACTCCGCCTCTCTGTGACATTGGATAAGTAAACTTGCTGAGCCCTAATTTCCTCACGTCTTCAAACAGAAGTTTAAAATATCTCTACATTATCAGGTTGTACAACTTAACCTATTGTAACATGTTTACCATGTAGCCTACTACAGTCTAGGTGCTTGCAAAATGACAGTTCTAAATGTTTATATTGTGCAGCACAGGAACATAAGATTTTTCTGGTTACTAGTTATCTAAGGACTCAATCTGTCCTTTCTTAGATTTATCAGATTCCCTTAGAGGATCGAAGAGTTTAGGTCTAATTCACAATCCATTATTTTGAAGGGTTGTCATTGATTTAAATTTGGCCAAGTAGAGGGCAGGGTGACCGTGCTTCAAAACTCTCCTTTTACTATCAATTGGTTTACATCAGCTTAAGCAACAGACTCCAAGTTGTGGTAACTTAAGCACATGAGGTTTATTTTTCTCACACAAATGAATGTTGGAAGAAGCTGATTCTGGCTGTGTGGGGACCCTACAATGCCATCAGTGATCCTGAATCTTCCTGTCTGCTCTGCTATCCATGGATGATTAGCTTTTATTCTCAGGGACACAAGATGGCTGCTTTATCTCTAGGCATCACTTCTACATTCCATCCAGGGAGAAGCAGAGGGAAGCAGGAAGATGCAGTTATCTGTATTAGAAATAGAAAAACTTTTCCAGTAGAAGTTTACACATTCTATGTCCAAATACAGCTGCAGGAAATCTAGGAATTCTCTTTATCTGGATGTGTTGCTACCCCAAAGAAAATCAGGATTCTTTAGCAAGGAAGACAGAGAACGAATATTAGACGGGAAACTCACAGGGTTTACTATACTCTAACTTCCATTAGGTAGCTAGGTTTACCTGAACCCCAAAGGACTTCACTGATATTTCCTATCAAACTCTTATAGACAAATATTAATTAATTAGTAAATTAGCTAGCTAATTTATTAAGTTGTTTATTCATTCATTTACCCAGTCAACAAGTTGCCAGATACTGTGCTAAGCAATGTGAGATTACAGAAATACTAAGAGATGATTTCTGCATGGAAGGAGCTCTCAGGTTAAAGAAGAAGATAGACAAAAACAAATTGTTACAATATAAATCTGGTGAATAGGGTATTAGCTGTAGGTCCATAGAACAATAGGAGCTTGGTCCAGGGAGTAGTCACTAACGCTAGCTGCACAGATGAGTCAGGGGGAAGCTTCAGAGAGAAAGTGACATTTGGCCTGGGCCTCAAAAAGGAAGTAAGTCAGGATAGGTTGTGCTGTGCTGGGTAACAAGTACATCCCCAAATCTGAGGGGATTAGCACAATAAAAATTTCTTCCACACTTAAAGTGGATGCAGACATAACCGGTCAGGAGGCTCTCCCGGGTACTTCTCCATCACCTGGTGACTCAAAGGATTTAGGCTGTTCCATCTAGTGCCCCCACTGTCCCCTGAGGCCTCAGAGTCCTTTCCAAATACTCTGAATCCAGTGAAGAGAAAGTGTGCGAAGGATTGTGAACCCAAACAGACCACATCAGCCTGAAGTGCCACATATTTCTGTTCATATACCATTGGTGCTATTTGCGTGGTCCCACCTCCAAGAACCACAACTCTCCAATATGGAAGGATGGTGTCATTTCTGATAACCAGTTAATCATCTCTGCTACTGTAGGACTTTTACTAGGCAGAGAAGGGAGATAAAGAACATGCAAAGAAGAGGCAGGGACTTACGCAGACCCTGGAAATGTGGTGTATTAGAGGTGCAGAGAGTAAGTTGCTGTGGCTGAGTTTTAGGTTACAAGGGTGATGTGAGCAGTGTCTAAGGAGGAATCTGAAATAGTAAATATGACGGGCTAGGGAAGATCCTCAAGGGAGCTTGAATTTCATGCCAGGAATTTGATCTTGTTTTGTGGGGAGTGACAAGACATTAGGGGTTTTATATGTAGCTGAGCCAAGGATGGATTAGAAGATTCAGAGACAGGAAGCAAGGATCACATTTAAGATGAAAGCAAAAGTCCAAGTGAAAAATTATAAAAGCCTGATCTGTGGCAGTGGCTGGAGACCAAAGAGGAAAGGCCCAGGGAACAATGCAGAGGTAAAGTTGATTGGACATGTCCAACAAGGGAGACGGCGGCTCCAGTAAAAATCTGTCTGCACCACTCAAGTAGAATTCTCTTCTGTACTCCCATCTCTCCTCCTTTGCCAACCTGCATTGAGTCTACAGGAAAACTGAGTCTATAGGAAAATTGAGTCCACAGGAAAATTGAGTCTATAGGAAAAGCTACAGGAAAATCAAAGAATTCCTTTTCTTCATTTGTCAATTTGGAAAGGACCCATGCAACCTGGCATCACCCTGTCCCCCAGCATCAGAATCAGCTACCCCATCCCAGTACTCTTCTTACTCAGTAACCCAATAACAATACAAAAATGACTGGGGCAGAATAGCATAGTAAGAGTATGGCTCTATATGGAGCTGTCTAGGCTTGTTTCCCAGCTTTTCTAGTTACTGGCTATATGACTGAGCAAATTAAAGCCTTTCTGTGTTTTAACTGCTAATGAAATTAGGCAATTAATATTCTCTATCTTATAAGGCTGTTACAAGGGTTAAATGATATAATCTTATATGAACAATTTAGAACAATGTCAGGCTTTTGGTAGGCACTCAAGAAACATTGGCTATTATCATTTCTATTATCATTATTATTGAGCACCTACCATCAGGCAAGCACTGTACTAGACATCATCACACCAGAGCTGTCTCACCAAGATAAAACAGAAGAAAATATTTCTACACCCCTTTGTACTTCACCCTTCACTCCCGATTCCAGTGCTTCCAATAGACCTAGACTGGTGGGACCTCCACCCTGGACCCTGCTCCTTGGAAGATTTGGCTTAATACTAACATAAAAAAATACATTTATTAAAGAGTGCACCATCACTTCCATTCCTCAAAATTAAGTCAGCAGCAAACTGGATTGTGAGCCCAGGCAGTGTGAGTCTGCAGCCAACATTAAGTGTAACCATTCTGTTCTGCTAACCCCATGAGTTAGGTACACTACTCCATTTAATGCTCACGATAATCCTCGGAAGTAGGAAATATTCAGTCTACAGAAAAGGCATCTAAGACTGAAAGACATTAAGTCATTTGCATGAAACACAACAGAAAGTAAGTATTGGTATTCAAATCCTAACCTGGATTATTTGGTTCCGAGTCTCCTGCAGTTGTGGTTGAGCAGTTAAGCCAGGCTTGTCAGCGTCTCTTGCTTTGTCCTGCAGCATTAATGTCAGATAGAGATGCATCAGGTGGATGGTAGTTAGACTGGCTGGAGGCATAACTGGCTAAATGACTGTGCCCAGAGCATACGGATTAATGGGCTGCAGTCCCTCGTTTGAGGAAGGCCTCTAATGCCGGGTCATGGAACTCTGGCTGCAGCACTGTCCAAGCACAGAGGCCTGTGCCATCCATACCTAGTCCAGTCTCCAAGTGAATCCCTGTGGAGTTNGAACGGCCATTATGCATGGATAAGATGCTATAGATATTTTTAAACATTGATGGAGAACCAGAAATTCAATGAGTTTTCAAGTTTCTTTCAATCCTGACATCCTAGGGTGGAGGTTTCCATGTCCTTTTGCCCATTCTGTTAGAGAATCTTCCCAACCTAATTCTGATTCTGTCCAGTTCCAGTCTGTGGAACCAGGGCATTCTGCATGGCAGCACATAGTAGGTGCTCAGTAAATCGTAGATACATGTTAAGTGGGAACCTCCTTTCCCCTTACTTCATGTTTCCAAATGGAGGGACCGCCATTAGAGTAACACATCTTCCCTCTTTCCCCAGAGGAGGAGTGCCTTACTAGATTGCTGAATTTAAGACAAGGAGGTAAGCATGCTCAGTTTCATGTCTCTCTTTCTCTAGGGGCCAGATGCTCATCAGCTCTAAGCAGATCTGTCCGTGCAGGAGAGGTCTGTGTTTGGGGAATTAAATTCAGTACTGGAAAGTGGTTGCAAGCAATGTGGCCAGATATAAGCCATGCTTATTGTTTTATCAGCAATAAAACTGACATTTTAAGCTCCATCTGGATGACTCCTTAGGGTTTTTCTCATTTAATTAGGAACCTGGGCAGGGAACAGAGGTGTCATTTATTAGTGCCCTAAATCCCAACTGTAGAATTATCTTTACTTGCAGACAGGCCCTCCAATTTGGTTACCCACCTCATCAACTTCATCTTACACTACCCATTGCTCTCGGTTTATCCTTCAAAGATATCAGGGTGCTTATAATTTCTTTCATGGTTCTTGCTATTTCATACTTTTATGTCTTTGCTTATATTATTTCTTCTGCCTGCATATCCACTCTCCCCCATCCTACTGCCTCATCTCCTAATACTTATCCAGTTATCTCTCCTTAATGCCTCATTTCAGGGACACCTCATCCAGGAAGTCTTCCCCAACTGGCACCTCTCTACCACTCCAGGCTCCGTTTTGGGCTTCTATGTGAATAAGTCTCTGAAAGGAAGATGCATGCCACATTGTTTAAAAATATCTACCTCTCGTCACCAAGTTGAGAGCTTGCTGAGGTGGGGACCAAGAGTTCTTCATCTCTGAATCCCTCAGAATTCAGAACCTTTCACAGAACCTTTCACCTTTCACAGACAAACACAGAACATTTGTATTAAATCAATGCACAAATTAACCAGTAGTGGGCAACGCCCATTCCTGAGGCCAAGCTGAGCTGGGAAGGGTATTTATACGAGCCAGAGGTTAGGAGCAGAAGCAAAATTATAGCCAAGGAGAACAGGACAAAGCATTTAGTCCCATTTAGTCCACAGGGCAAAGCAAGGCAAAAAAAATGACAAAGAGAGCAGAGGGAAAGCAAACAGGAGGAAGAGGAGGCCAAAAGGAATATAGTATAAGGAACAGATCACGGCAGGTGATACAATAAATACTGTAAACAGCAAATGAGTCTGATGCTCACCTCCTTTGTGGTGCCAGGTGCATGGTTTGGTGGGGAGGATGAGAATACTTATGGCCATAGGCAATGGTTTGGTGGCAGTGGAGGGCAAGGGATAACTGTAAGAGTGAGTAAAAAGATATGGGGAATCTGGCCCCAGTTCTGCCACTGAATACATACATGAGCTTGGACAAATCACTTCCTTTTCCTGAAAGTAACTGAGACATCAATTCAAGCCATTGTACAATTTTGTGCTAAATTGTATGCTCATATACATATAAAGAACTGTCAGAAATAAGGAAGAACAAGAGGGGCTGAAGATATCAGAGATATCAGAGAAGATTTCATGCAGGACATAGAAGGTAAAAGGAAGATAGAGATGGATGGAGGGGTGGAGGGAGGGATGGGTGAATGGGGAGATGGAGGAGGGAAGGAGGGAGAGGTGGAGGGAGGGAGAGAGGGATGGGTGAATGGGGGAAGGGAGGGATGGATGGAGTAGGATATCCTTAGTAAGAGGTATAGTCCAAGAAAAAGTGAAAACTTAAAGTGAATCATGAATTTGTATGGGGCTCATTATGGAAACCTGCTGTGCTAGAGGAAGGAGAGGGGAAAGAGATGGAGGCTAATATCTATTGTGTGAGATGCTTACAGTTGAAATGCTTTAATGTCTGCACTCCTGCAGGTCTTCTCTCTAGGAATATCCCCATACAGAACTGAAGGAGTGAGCTAGCGAGGGCCATGTTTGTATTTGAATGACAATCTTATGTCCTGGTTACAGATCATTGGACCAGGGTTGGACATTGGACCTAAACTCCATCAATCTAGTTCTGCTCCCAGAAATACAGCACTGGGCACCAGAAAACTGAACAGGACCTTCTCTAGAAAGCCTAGGGTATAGACAAATCTAGGGAAGGAGAAAGTAGTAAGAAGTGAAACGAAACTGAGGAAAGCTGAGGACACCAGTGTGCGGAGAGTGAAGGGGAGAATGTGTGAAGAACGTATGGAGACCCCATAAGACAAAGTCTGTGATTCCTGGGAGATGGAGCATGTACCTGGATTCCAGCAATCCAGTTCTTGGTTTCTCCCTGAGAAATATTTTATTTCCTGTTCCTGGATTTCAGTTGAACTATTAATAGTTTAAGTGGTTTCCTGTCCCTTGCAGTAAAAAAGAGCCTTGGTCAGGACGGTCTGCTCACAAACATTTTTCTAGGTTAATCCTTACAACAATTGAATGAGACAGGTATTCTTTCTCAGTATCAATGTGGATACCAAGGCTTAGAGGGGCAACATAACCTGCTGAAGCTCTTAACTAGTAAGTGGTTGACTCAGATTCAAACCCAGGCTTGTCCAGCTCCAGACTTCAGCACAACCCCTGCCTCCCCACCGCCACAGGAGACCTTGTCAGTGTTGGAATCAACAGCTGACTGCAAGAACATTTTCTCTCTAACCTGCACAAGACATCTCCACTCTGAGGGTTATGCTTTATTTATACATGGGCCAATTCAATAGCTTTCAGTAATTCTGAGATTCTCCTGTGGAAATCTGGTCCTATAAAGTGTATTTAAAATTAACTAATTCAGAACTGATGAAAAGTCAGGCATTATTTGTATCTCTGATTGAACCAAATTCAAAGCAGTCTTGTCCTTGGAGAATTATCCAGAGTCTAATGAAAAAAAAAAAAAAAAGAAGCTGGTCAAGATAGGTGGAAATTTTCCAAACCAAGATTATGAGAATTTCTTTAATTTGGGAGTCAGCTAATTAATTCATTCATCCTAAGCAATATTTGTTGAGTGGTGCCATTCCTAATTTTTCTATTTTAATAAACCATTACAAATATACCTTCTCTATGCAATTTACTTTCTTACAGTCCTCTCAAATACCATATTATTCACCCTCTATGCCATAATATCTGTGAAAATTCATTTCCCCCTGCCTGTCCATCTGGAAAACTTGCATTCTTCCTTCAGATTTCGGCTAAAGAGGCACCTCCTCCATAAAGCTGCCCTTGGCCTTTCACTTTCCATCTGCACAGGTCAACAGCACTTTCTTCCACAGCCCAGTAAACCCTGACATTAACTCTCATCCCTCTTTGCTGTTGAAGCGAAATGTTCTTCTCCTTCCTCTGTGAAGTCACTCTCTTTTCAATTCCCATCTTTCCCCATCCCCCATCTAATGGGAAAGTAACTGCTAGTTTGATGCACCTAAGTTATTGACTCAGCCACATTTTATTAGTGAGTGAGGTTGCCATGGTTAAGACCACTTTGTCCTTCCTGGAGAGGGTCAAGACTTTTCTAGACTTCCCCTAACACCAACAGAGGGTCTGGGAGGTAACTTGGTCAACTCTCTTTTTATTTCATTTCTTCTCTTTGTGCAGTTGGTAAAGTAAGAGAATATGCAGCCCTGTGTATGATGAAAATGTATGATGAAGCCCTGCAAGGGTCCCCTCTCTTCTCTGTGCCCACCTCTTCACCTGCACCCACAGAGGTCATCTGGGTGGGCTGTGCTCTGTAGGCTATAGTGTCTTTTTCAGGGCAAAGAAATTGGAAGTCCTACTTGTATATAGTAGTGAGCAAAACAAGTTCCCACATTCATGGTATTTATATTCTGAGGGGAGACTTGTATCAGGACATACACTCATTGAGTGGAATGCACCATTCTACTTAAAAATCTTTTTCTGCCTCTCTCCTTTTCTCTCTCTCTCTCTCTCTCTCTCTCTCTCTCTCTGTGTGTGTGTGTGTGTTTGTCTCTCTTTTTTAATGGGAGTATGATTGCTTTACAATGTTGTGTTAGTTTCTGCTGTACAATAAAGTGAATCAGCTATACATATACATATATCCCCTCTCTCCTGGACCTCCAGAGGGGTGGTGAGAGGAAGGTTTACTTCTTTTCTTCTTCTTTTTTTAAAAATATTTATTTATTTATTTAACCTTTTGGCTCTGGTGGATCTTTATTGCTTGCACATGGGCTTTTTCTAGTTGCAGAGAGCAGGGGCTACTCTTCGTTGGGATGTGTGGGCGTCTCATTTCCGTGGCTTCTCTTGTTGCAGAGCACAGGCTCTAGGTGCACAGGCTTCCGTAGTTGCAGCTCCTGGGCTCTTGGCTCATGGGCAGTATTGTGGAATGTGGGCTTAGTTGTTCTACAGCATGTGGGATCTTCCTGGACTAAGGATCAAACTGGTGTTCCTTGCATTGCAAGGTGGATTCTTAACCACCGGACCACCAGGGAAACCTCTGTTTCTTTAATGGTTGAAAATGCATAGTTGGTTTTTATAAGAAAGTGCACATTTCCTTTACAGCTGGGCAAGAGACTCTACCCTTGGCCCACATGTTGGAGGGTCCTGCTCTGATCTTTCTCTGCCCATGTGCCTGCACACAGAGAGAGCCCATGAGGCTAAGAACATACATCCACTCCAAAGCTGCATGGCACCCTCCTACACCATGCCCTTTGTACCTATGATTCTGTATCCACTGCCACAATGTTCTGGAGCCTGACCCCAGGACTTTACAGACTTCTCCAGACCTTCTTCCTAAAGCTGGGCCACACTGCTGGCTTATGTGTCCCTGAACCTGGGGGGTAGTCATGGGGCAGATAGTTTGCTGGGAGTGTGGAAGGAGCATGCCTGGGCAGGCTGGCATGTCCACAGGAATGTACAAGCCCCTTTGCAGAGAGTCAGAGATGGGAAGTAAGGCAGAGCAGGTTAGGAGGTGGGAATTAGGGGTTGCCTCTTCCTGCACTGTTACTGAGAGTCTGAGCTTGGAGGGAATTGAGAATGCTATTGCCTCAAAGAAGGCAAAGTGCATTTCCCCACTTTGAATTTGACATCCATTACATGAGATGCCTTGACAAATGGGATATAGTACTCTTGTACTCTTTCACTGCCACAAGAACATACCCTGGGGAGCCTGAGCCATAGAATATGATAAGAGGAGCAGAGACACTTCAGCCAATCCACAGACCCATAAGTTGAATTATAGCTGCCCAAGTCAACCCTTAGATAAATGTGCAAGAAATAAGTGCTTGTTGCTTTATATCATTATTTTANATCCATTACATGAGATGCCTTGACAAATGGGATATAGTACTCTTGTACTCTTTCACTGCCACAAGAACATACCCTGGGGAGCCTGAGCCATAGAATATGATAAGAGGAGCAGAGACACTTCAGCCAATCCACAGACCCATAAGTTGAATTATAGCTGCCCAAGTCAACCCTTAGATAAATGTGCAAGAAATAAGTGCTTGTTGCTTTATATCATTATTTTATGGTTGTTCATTAGCTAGTGATAGTTGGCTGATACATCTTCTATCCCTGGTTTGCTGTGGGTTTTTAACATGAATAGGTGTACAGAGGGAGATTTATGGGAACTAATGAGGCTTCAGCTTCAAGATGCCTTACTTCCAAGGACCTTTTTCAGGGCTCTGAGAAAGGCCCTAGCAAAGTGTTTACATGAAGATGTATTGTGTTAAATGTGAAAAAGATATACGCACTATGATTAGTTTGGATCACTGTGTTTTTCCACTCCAGCTTGATCTCATTATACTCTGCTTTATGTCAGGTAGTACTGAAGTGTCTGTGATCATTTGTGGGGAATGTAGTAAAGGTAGAAATTCAGNCTCTGATCTCATATGTAGGCATACACACAGTCACAAGCACACACACATTTGCACACCCATCTGCCACACATAGAGCTGGGTACACAGTTGAGGCCTTCCCCATGGAGGTGGAATTGGGCAGTGAATAGATTCTGGAGTCATCTGTTGGGCTCAAATCCCAACAAATGGGACTACAAACCCTCTGTAGTCCTATGAGGGTTGTGTGATCTTGGGCAAGTTTCTTTGCTTTGTTGAGCCTTAATTTCCCAGTTTAAAAATGGGAGCTCTAATAGTCCCTTCTTCACAGAGCAGTTGTGAAAATGAGTGTGAGTCATCTAACCCTAACCAAATATTTCCTATGAATTATTATTTTTGTTATTATTACTATTACCCCTTCATTTTCTATGACTCTTCCCTCTTCCAGGCCATTGACTTTCTTATAATTCCTTGACTATGTCAAGTTCTTTCCTGCCACTGTGCCTTTACATTTGCTGTGTTCTCCACCGAAATCATTTTTGGTCTACATTTTCATGAGAAAAGCTTCTCCGATTCAGGACTTTGCTCAAATGTCACCTCCTCAAGGGAACCATAGCCAATTATCTTCTCTAAAGCTCACATGTACATACACACATGCATACACACACTTCACACTTTACCCTTTTACTGTCTGTGTGGCACTCATCAGTATCTGAAATTATTATATGTAGTAATTGCTTATTGTCCGTCTCCCTTCCTAGAACATAAGCTCCAGGAAGACAAGGGCTTTGTGTTCCTTGTTCAAGGCCTGAGAAAACATTCAATAAATCTCTGCTGAGTGAATGTTGAATGAGTAACCATGACTGCTTATAAAAAGACCACCATAAACTGAGTGTTTACTTTGTGCAAGGCATCATGCAAATTACTTGATACAAATTGCTTCATTTAATCTTCACAAATAGTCTAAGAAATCAGTGTTATGATGCCCACAGGAAGGGCAGAGCTGCTAAGTGACCTGCTCAGGGTCACCAAGTAGGTAAGTGGAGGAGCTAGGCTTCAGGTCTTACCATTCTGTAGGCAAAGCCTGCAGTAGGGTGAAAGACTTGTCCCGTCTCTCCTTGCTAGAACTCTCCCTCTCACATTCCAACACCACTGCTGTATCTGGCATGCAGGCAGTCTGCCTTCAGGTCCACCAGGAAACATCTTGGAAAACACCCAACTTAGCTCCTTGGGAAGGCGCTCCAGCTGGGCTGGGAGTCCCAGGCTCTTCGAGGCCACCTGCTGGCTCACACCTTGCTTGCTGGCAGCACCACATGTTGGTAAAGATTCCACAGAGAAGCCACCAGATATAGGGAGTGGCTGAGCCAAGGATCTCAACAGGCTCCTCATCATTCACAGCCTACCTTCGCTGGCCCCCTACCTTCCAGTTGTACCAGAATATTTGGCATTTTCAGAAGGAGCCAAGTCACTTCTCTACCCCTTGCCTCAATATTCTGCACTGCCTCCCACCCCCCCCCTTGACCCCA
>SJYA01000890.1:2686350-2758096 GCA_006410615.1 Neotragus moschatus | reverse complement strand
CCCCCCCTTGACCCCACCCCCACCTGGCATGCCCTTCTTGCCTCCTTGTCCTCAAACTCCTGCTCCTCTTTTAAGACCCAGCTCAAGAGTCACCCCTGCCATGAAGCTTTCTCTGAGCCTCCCCATGCTGATTAGATTGTTCTTCCTCTGTCTTTCCTCTCTGTGCTGTAGAGCAGAGGGGTTAAGCAGGTGGACTTGGAGCTAGGCAAATTAGATTCATAGATTTGCTGCTCTGCTAGAAACCTGTGTGACCTTAACCAGGTATTTAAATGTCCCAAGCTGTGGTTTTGCCATTTGTTAAATGGGGTTGATGATAACACCTACTTCGTGTATTGATGTGAAGCTTAAATGAGATAACCCATGTAAAGTGTCCAGCACATAGGTTGTGTATACTGAGCCTTCAATAAATATTAGCAATTATCCTTATTATAATTATTGTTTCTTGGTTTTACTTTTTTGGGCTGTGCTGAGTCTTGGTTGCTGCGCTGGGGCTTTCTCTAGTTGTAGCGGGCAGGAGCTCCTGTTCCTTACGGTGCATGGACTTTCTCATTGCAGTGTCTTCTCCTGTCGCGGAGCACCAGCTCTAGGGTGCATGGGCTCCAGTAGTTGTGGCTCACAGGCTCTAAGTACAGGCTCAGTAGTTGTGGTGCATGAACATGGTTGCCCTGCGGCATGTGGAATCTTCCAGGACCAAGGATCAAACCTGTGTCCTCTGCATTGGGAGGTAGATTCTTCACCACAGGACCGCCAGGGAAGTCCCAGCAATTATTATTATTAACTGTCTTTCTTGGTGAACCCACCAGTCAGTATTGAAACCTGCATGTCTATTTATCTTCCTCACCAGACTGTAATCTTGGCACATGCCTTGCACCCCTAGCCTTGCCCTGTGCCTGGAACATTTGTGAATGAATCTGGCCACTTTTCAGGAAGAATGCATTGAGGGAAGGGAGGAGAATGCTGTCTTTAGGCTTTAGAAGCAATGCGATCATAACTGATTTTCCTCTCTCATTGTTTTGGTAGGGCCAAAATTGTGAAAAAAAGTTAGGATATGGTGGCAGCTGAACTCTGTAGCCTCTGCCTACTCTCAACCTGTAGCTTCAGTTCCCCTCCTTGCCATTACATTTACAACAGGAAACCTTTTTGGAGATGGTTGCTTCAGGCATCTCAAAAAACCCAGGACCCAGAGAAATTTTTTGGCCCTCCTTCACCAGGGTCATGTGCCCAGAGTATTTCCTGAGGATTTCCTGAGGATGTGTGTAACCAGATCCTTTATCGCCCTATGCTCAGGGACAGGCATAACAGTCACCTATAGCTTAATGCTTGGCGGTCAGGTTTCTACTCGACTTCCTGTGCATTTGATGGTCATGGCTTAACTGACGACGGTCATGGCTTTGTTGATGAATGATTCCATGACTCAAAGTGCCATATTATGGGCGGGGGTGGGGAGTGGTCCCTGGGTTAAAAGGGGGATTCTTATTCCCTCTCCTCATCTCCCTTCCTGCAAAGGGGCCTGACTGCAATGGGGGCCCCTCCCTGCTACCGTTCCTTGTTCTCTCTTTCCATTTCCCCTGCCTTTCCTTGTGTTTACTTTTACTTGAACAAAGGTTCTGCTCTGAGTCAAAGCGCTTCAAGAGCAATTATAATAAATGCCCTATGTTAATATAGTATATTAGTGCCATCCTTTTTTTTTCAAAATTAATTTTTATTGGAGTATAGTTGCTTTATGAAGTTGGGTTAGTTTCTACTGCACAGAAAACTGAATCAGCCATACAGAAACAGAGACACAGATGCAGAGAACAAGTGTATGGTTACCGAGGGGGAAAGGAGGGGAGGTGGGAGGAACTGGGACATCGGGAGTGCATTCCTTTCCTTTTAAAAAGCAATCTCAAAAAACCTCAACAATCTCCTCATTACAAAAGTAATAAATGCTCATTATAGAAAATGTGGAAAATTCAGAAGCATTTAAAATAGAATATTTAAATCACCCACAATCTCAGCATCCTGAGGAAACCACAACTAGTATACTTGCATGTTTCCTTCCAGACTGTTATTTAAGTATGCTTATATATACACTCGTACATAATTAGTGCCAGACTACATATTAAACAGAAGTGCCTGTCATACACTTTATATATATTTAGATCCTGTGACTTTCCATGACACATTCCCATCATTTCTTTATTCCCAGGCCACTATCATAAAAAGGAAAGCAGATGTTAACTGTCCTGGGATTCTGCATCCAGGAAAACTAAGACCCAGAAAAGTAAAGTCGCTTTCTCAAGGTCACACAGATTGCTGGCACAGCTGAGACGGGGAGCCTTGGTCTCTTGGCTCATGGCCAAGTCTTCTTTCCATTGGACTGAAAAAGAAATCTGCCCCAAGGGCAACAATGAGAAGAGTCTTAAGTACTGGTGCCAAGTTTGCAAAATCAGGAGTTCTTAGGTTGTTGACATTTTTACCCAAAATCCAAAGATAGAAAGTGCTGAAACCCTTTCATGAAACAAATCTGAAAATGTACTGTGGTTACTGAGGGAGGTGAGAGACCTCCATCAATGGCCTTGACTTTGGCACTCTCGTCTCTTTCAGTCAAGATTTTAAGTTGCAAATCAATGCATACTTACTCCTTTCATTATATGGAGAAATTAATTTATTCAAGGACATTAGCTACATCATCGGAGAAGGCAATGGCACCCCACTCCAGTACTCTTGCCTGAAAAATCCCATGGACGGAGGAGCCTGGTGGGCTGCAGTCCATGGGGTCGCTAAGAGTCGGACACGACTGAGTGACTTCACTTTCACTTTCCCCTTTCATGCATTGGAGAAGGAAATGGCAACCCACTCCAGTATTCTTGCCTGGAGAATCCCAGGGACGAGGGAGCCTGGTGGGCTGCCGTCTATGGGGTCACACAGAGTAGGACACGACTGAAGTGACTTAGCAGCAGCTACATCATCGAATCTCCAGAAAGTCTAAAGAATCAAGCTTAGTAGCCACATAGCTGGGACAACCAAACCTAGGGATGACTGTCAAATATGTAAGAACTGTTAGACATAGATTCCAACTAATCAGAATAGCAAAGCATGGTAAATAACCTCTACAGCTGTTCTGGAACATAGTTGCTGAATACCAGCCCTGTTCAAATCAAACTTTGGAAGCACGCCAGAAAAAGCTTCGTATTAGTCAGGTTTCTTTTACGATAATGCCACATAGCAAATTATTCTCCAATCGCAACAACATGCGTTTTATTTTATCTTCCTGGGTCAGTTGTGGTTTGGCTCCTCTTGGCTGGGTTCAGCTGAGCTGAGTTGGGGTTTGGGCCTAGATTTTGGATTAAGATCAGGTCTGTTTTAAGTATCTTCATTCTAGGATCCAGGCTGAAGGGACAGTGGCTATATGAAGCATGATTTTCTCACAGTGAGGGTGAAAACTCCAGTGGGCTAATGGAAACTCACTATGCTTCTAAAACTCTCAGCCTAAGAATTAACATTGTCCCTTCCATCCACTTTCCATGGCCCAAAATAGTCGTATAGCCAAGCTCAAGAAGAATGGGTCTGGAATGTAGACTTTGTCTGCATTCATAGGAGGCACTGCAAGTCACATGTCCAAAGGCATGGATTCTATTATAGAGAGGGAGTGAAGAGTAGAGACAATTTTCTTATCTACCATACTCCCACTGTGCCACCCTTAGGCACAGCCCCTTCAGTTTATACCACCAGTGGGTACTAGATGCTACTCCTAGAACCTCCGTCCCTACAGCCTCTTGTAAATGGAGGCATTTACCAGAATCCTCATCAGAATGGATTCTACCAGAAACTGCTTTTCTGCTTCACTAGTTTCCAATTTACTATTTACAGCAGGCATATCCCATGGACTGTATCTTGGCTATCAAGGAGGCTGCAAAAACAAGTTCCTGGCTTCTACTGAAGATGGAGGTGGGGAAGTTGATTCATTTAAACAGAGGATTTCTCAAGCACTGGAAGGCGGTTCAAGGTACTGGTGGCCAAATGTCCACTACACTCACCTTTACAATAGAGCCCAGGGAGCTGAGGAAGATGTGAAAATCCCGCTCAGCCTTTAATCTAGCCATTCACCTGTGATTTACCTTACTTTCTCTATGTTCTCACGCCTCTGATTCTCCAGCTCTCTGCACTCATATTCTTATACACTAACACCTCATCTCCCTCCTTAATTCTGATGATTATCACAGAGACTGTTGGATGTACCCAAAACCCATTCCCCATTTCTCCCCTTCAGGAAAGAACCCTTGAGCTTTTTGCGGGGCATGTGGACAACTACCTGAAGACTACATTCCCCAGCTTCCCTTGCCGTAAGGTGTGGCTCTGTGCCTAAGTTCTGGCCAAAACACGGGAGCAACCAAAATGTCCTTCAGTAGGTGAACAGATAAATAAACTGTGGTACATCCAGACAATGTAATATTTTTCAGTACTAAAAACAAATAAGCTATCCAGCCACAAAAAGATATGGAGGATATTTAAATGCATATTAACAACTAAGTAAAAGCCAACTGGAGAAGGTTATATATGGTGTGATTCCAACTATATGCCTTTCCAGAAAAGGCAAAATGTGGAAATGATAAAAAGATGAGTGCTTCTGGGAGGATGGTGATAGGTAGGGAGAGAACAGAGGATTTTTAAGGCAAGTAAAAAATACTCTGTAGGATATTATGATGATGGATAATTATCATACATTTGTCCAAAGTCACAGAGTACACAACATCACTAGTAAACCCTAAGGTAAGCTGTAGACTTTGGGTGTTATGATGTGTCAATGTAGCTTCATCTTTTGTTAAAAAAAATATATATATATATATATATACACACATATACATACCAATCTGATGAGTGATGTTGACATTGGGGAAGCTATGCATAGGGTTGGGGAGGGGGCCATATGGGAAATCTCTCTACCTTCCACTTGATTTTACTGTAAACCTAAAACTTCTCTTTTAAAAAAGTCTTTAGAAACAAGAATATTGCCTTCAAGTATCTTATAATTTAGTGAGAAAGAAAGAAAACAGGAGCAACCAACTAAACCACAACAGAATAAAGAAATATGAAAAACCAGTGTAGGCTAAATGCTGGGAGTGAGAAGAGGTTGTAAATCCAACTGAAGCAGAATTACCAGATAAAAATAAAAGACACTCAGTTCAATTTTATTTTCAGATAAATAGCAAATAAAATTTTAGTGTATGTATATTCTATAAAATATCTGAGAAATACTTTAAACAAATTTAACTGGTATCCTATATTTTTATTTGCTAAAGCTGGTAAATTTAAAATTGGGAGGATGAAGGGACACTTCAGAGAGAAATTGGCATTTGAATTGTGCCTTGAGGGATAATGAATGGGATTTCAATAGCTGGATTATTTAGGACTATTCCAGGCTAAGATAGCAATGACAAAGGATGAGAGATTGAAAATGTCCAGTACATGTTGGCACCTAAGCATGATACTTGATGATTCATCTAAAGTGGCTATCATGTGGGTGGGCCTAGCCAAGACTGAACCTAGAGGAATGTACAAACATGTTGCAAAATTCAAAAACTAGGACCTGGAGTCCTTAGCACTGTGTCCATTTAACAGTATATGCTCTGAATTCTGAAAGTACAATTAAATCAGAAAGTGCAGAATTTATTTAATAAAGAAAGAGGGTAGTGTTAGAGCAGTGGCATTCTATTCTCAGAAGAACAAAAATTCTTACTCATCCTTTCTTTGCAAGACATTGTGCATACAATTTGCACATTCTGCTAAGCTCACAAGGATCCTGTTTTGCCCCTCACCTATAGGGATGGGCCCAGGTAGCCGTGTGTGTTCTATGAGGCCCTCTGCTACCCTACCCAAAGTTGATTGGACCAACTATGAATATGTGACTCATGTTGAGCCAATCAGAACCCATATCCTGAGTGTTTGGGTCTGGGACTAGAAGATTCTAGTTCATTCTGAATCAGCCTTTTGAAAGGCGGAGAGTTACAGTTATTAGCAATCACTGACTATTACAGCAAAGTCTTATTCCCACAATGGCCTCAAGAACTCTGTTCATTGGGTGTGATGGGACTGGAAGAAGTGGTGCCTGGAGACTCTACTCTTCTGAGTTGGATGGTTATGAGCTGGGAAAGCTCTCTGCCTCATGCTAAAAACTGATATGGTGACATGTGCTAATAGGCTGATAGCTTTTTTCTATTCCTCACTAATTAGCTATTGTCAGGGTCAGCCCAGGCCCTTAGCCAAGGTGCTGGCTACAACCCGCTCTCTGGATACAGGTTGGCCACCCTCTTCTCCATATTTATTCTCTGGAACAGCAGTAGGGATGTACCTGGTCCTTAGGAGCAATCTGTTCCGGCCTGCTCTAAGCTATGAGGGCTGTTCTTTGCATTATTGATAAGACGGCAGAGACTCTGAAAGGTCATCAGCACCACGAGCCAGACTCAAATGCCTCCTTCAAGCAGAGGCTTGTACACCACGCCTGGCCTCATGATTCTCGTTTAGTGAGTTCAGAATTTAATGAGACTCATCTTGTGATTGAACTGACTTTGGACCTTTGAAATTACCACAGAAAAGGCTCCAACAGACTTATCAGGTGAGCTCTTCTGGATAAAGTGGAATTAATTGGCTACATGTCTTGCAATCATGAATAATTGTCAGGGGAAAAAAAACGCTCAGGAATTAAAGCTGCAAGGGTTTCTCTAAACTTACTACTTAGATGTGGCCTTGAGCTTTGGTGTTACTGGGAACAGAGGATGCTTTGAAAACAGGAAAAGACCATAAAAAGAATGGACTCACTAGTTTCCTGGGACAGGGAGCAGGGGTATGTAATGAAGGGGATGGCTTGTCTTTCTTCTGACCTTCTCTAGCATCTTGGTGAAACTGGATCCTATTTCAAAAGTCCTCATTAAAGACTCTCATTCCAGTATTGTTTACAGTAAAAACATCAGACTGGGGAGGATGTAACCAATCTTCAAATCAGTGAAGAGAAATGATTTTCATGGCTGGAGCCTAGGAAGGTGGAATTCACAAATACAGCAACCCTGTTACATAACTGGCTCAACCAGACTCACCAAGGTGACATAGACTCTCATGCGAAGCGCCAAGTGATCAGCTCTCTCCAAATTTAGTCCCCACCTTACTGGCAAAATCTGAGAGTTCATTCATGATTAAAGTGGTAAAATACCTTCTCAGTAATAACAATGATATCAGTTGTAGGGAAAAGCCCCAGTTCTCTGAAACAAAGCAATCTTTCATCAGTGTCCATGTTTAATGCCTTTCTGGGATGATAGGGATTTTTAATAATTTTTATTTCATCTATGAGATTAATCTGATGTTCCATTTCTCATACGGAGCTCTAGGGAACAATAGTAATTTTCCACTTTGTAAAGCTTTCTCTCACTTTTCATCCCACTCAAAGACAGCTGTTCTAAATTTCGGGTGTCTTTTGTGTAACAGGGGCATTCCTGGGACTATCATGGATGGCTTTTTAGAAAAAGATATTGTCATTTGATTCTAGGTGCCATGGGGGAAGCAATTACCGTGTGGAGTTACAGTCTTTCTGAGGGCTGATACTCCGTTTTACAGACGTGACCGCAAACCCTGCGCTTAATCAACCGCCCATTACATGCCTTACATTAGACAGCAAAGTCTTCTAAATTATCAATAAGTCACTAAAACAGAACAATGCAGGAAAGAACCACAACATTTTATTCATTCACGAGTTCTCAGGAAGAAGGGCTTCATGAGAAAATGGCCGAGTAAAACTCCCTGAAGAGAAATAACCCCATGATCTCAAGAGGCACCCCTCCTCAGCTCGGGAACAGGCTAGAGAGTATAAGAAGGGGTTTCGTAAAGCACAGCGAGTGAGGAGGCGGCTGTCTCAGTAACCATGCACATCGAGAATGGGCCTGAAGACAGGTACTTCCGGGCTCATATACTGGCTCCACCACCCACTAAGTACGTAACTGGGGAGAAGAGACTTAACCTCCCTCTGCCTCAGTTTCCTCACCCGTACAATGAGCATAATATAGTATTCGCCTGATAGACTGATAATACTGCTAAGTGAGAGACTAATATTAACATTAGCAGTTAACTCTTTCAGGAAACACAAATCACTCTAGGTCTTTCAATCAGCAGGAATTTAATACAGGGAATTAAATGATTCAGGAGACAACAGAGCTCAGACACGAAATAGATGCCCATAAAGCAACTCAGAGGTTAGAAATAGTGGGGCACAGTTAGGGCCAAAGGGACAGTAGGAGGCTGTCATGCAGGGACTGAAACCATAGCAGGATCTGAGCTGGAACCATGAAGGAGATACTACCAGATGCAAAGAGGAGGAGAAGAAATACTCTGGCCTCTCCTCAAATCTTATCTTCCAGTTTTCTCCTAAGGCCTTTCATGAATGAATCCCCCTAGGAGATATAGGGTCAAACAGCTGAGAAAATGTCATTCCCTGAAATACAGAACAGAGCAAAAGAAGGGCAGGGAGGAATCTGAGTGCAAACAGGCAATTAACTGGCAATGGCTGACATTATTGAGCTCTTACCATAAGCCAAGCGCTGGACTGAGTGCTTTTTATGGATTAATTCATTTAAACCTGTTAGCAACTCACAGAACCAGCGTTTGAAGTGCCCGATCAATGTTAGGCCTATTATTAAAGTAATTGAATATTACTGAAGCAACCCAAAGAGAATAACGGCATGTGGGCGCATCTATTAGATTGAAAATAAATTGCGAGGAGGAACCATGCCTTACTCATCTTTGTGTCCCCAACACATTGCAGGTGCCCTAGCTTGGGGATCACTCGTTGTTAAGCTAAAGGACATGGGCAGCAACGAAAGTGTGAAGCAGTGAAGCAGATCTGCTGTGAGTAAAGGAGTGTATCCCACCTCTCTATAGCAGTTTGAATTTTGTGGTTGCTGTGTAATCTCATCAATTTCCATCAATATTTTGGCATTTTAGTTTTACAAATATAAACCTTTCATAACCAATCCAGTAGTACGGAGCATCCCTCATACCTACAGTGTGGGCCCTGATCCATGAAAAAAGGAACATAGCTGCTTGCAGAAAAGACTGATTCTCTGAGGCAAGAAATATATGGATGAGCCTGGAATATTTTGTTGTGTCAGAAAACAAGAAATCTGTCAAAGACAACTGTGCTGTGTCTAAAGGACTCAGGAGTCAACTTTAAGAGTCTCCCATTCCACAGGGAGAGGGTGGGTGATTTGGAAGAATGGCATTGGAACATGTATAATATCATATAAGAAATGAATCGCCAGTCTAGGTTCGATGCAGGATACAGGATGCTTGGGGCTGGTGCACTGGGATGACTCAGAGGGATGGTATGGGGAGGGAAGAGGGTGGGGGGTTCAGGATTGGGAACACGTGTACACCCGTGGCAGATTCATGTTGATGTGTGGCAAAACCAATACAATATTGTAAAGTAAATAAATAAATAAAATTTTAAAAAGAAAAAAAAAAGAGTCTCCCACTAGTCAAGGAGGGATAATTTCAGCAGCAATTAGAATAACTACAATCAATTAAAATATATCAAATATGCTTACATCCATGAGTTCATAATGATACTAGGTGGGGTGGGGGTGACTCTCATTGGTCACATTTAGAGAATGTCAGGGAATCAACTGTTATGGGCTGAATTGTGTCTCATAGGTTGAATTTTAACACCCAGGATCTCAGATTATGACTGTATTTGGAGACAGGGCATTTAAGGAGGTGACTAAGGTAAAATAAGGTCTTTGGGGTGGATCCTAATCCAATATGACTGTGTCCTTATAAGAAGAGGAGATTGGGACATAGACATACACAGAAGGACAACCATGTGAAGAGGCAGCAAGAAGACAGCCACCTACAGCCAAGGAGAGAGGCTCAGAAGGAACCAACCCTGATAACCCCTTGATCTCAGACTTCCAGCCTCCAGCACTGTGAGAAAATTAACTCTGTTTTTTGTCACCCCGTCTATGGCAATTGTTGTGGTGGCCCTAGTAAATTAATACATCAATTTATCACTTTGAAATTTTCTAAGTAAAGGGAAAGAATCAAGCATTTATCCTGCCTTTCTTACATACCTCGGGATAATCAAACAGTTGAGGAAAAGCTTCTCCTTATGGATATGTTCCATCTAATGAATCAAAGTGTGTTAGTCACCCAGTCATGTCTGACTCTTTGTGACCCTATGTACTGTAGCCTGCCAGGCTCCTCTCTCCATGGAATTCTCCAGATAAGAATAATGGAATGGGTAGCCATTCCCTTCTCCAGGGGATCTTCCCAATCCAGGGATTGAACCCATGTCTTCCTGCATTGCAGGCTGATTCTTTACCATCTGAGCTACCAGGGAAGCCCTAATGAATCAAGATGGGGTGAAAAAAAATTAAATAACTATTTTGCAAAGCCCTTTGGGAAGCAGTGGTTCCAGGCAATGGTCATCAACAGTAGCTGCCATCACAAGAAAACACAGCTAGACACCATGGCTCCTAATGAAAGTGTACAATGTCATCTGTAAGTTACTGTTTGCCAAAATTCAAACCTGAACCAGACAAACTCCCTCCATCTAAGTACTAATTCACAGAAAATACATGGGACAGAGGAACATGTTGAGCAGTAGAGGGATGCAATTAGTAAAATTCAGGATATGGGAAGTTCCATAGGGCAAGTGACCTGTTTTCTTTTTTTAAAAATGCAAAAACTAAAAAAAGGTGGGGGGAAAAATCTATAAATTTAAAAGAGGTTTAAGATACACATCAAGGAAATTCTGTTTTAAAAAAACATTATGAGATAAGTAAGGAAACTTGAACATTGACTGGGTAATTTAATATTAAGAAATACTTTGATACTTAATATTAATAAGATTTTAGGTGTCATAACGGTTTTATGCTGACATTTTGTAAAAATGTTTATCTTTTAGAGATACATTCTGAAATATTTACAGGGAAAATGATATGCTGTCTGGGATTTCCTTAAAAATAATTTAATGTGGGAGGCAGAGGAAGCAGGTAACAGATGACATTCATCCATCTGTGGGTTGTATGTCTTAAAGTTGGATGATGGGTACATTGAGGTTCACTACAATATCTCTCTACTTTTCTGAATGCTTTATGTTTGCAGTTATAAAATGTTTTTAAAAAGAGAATGTTTGAATGTTGTAGGCTATCAGAGTAAACCTGCTCACTCTTACAAGTAATTCAACAAATGTAAAGAAAGATACTTTTTGGCCTATTGAATTAGCAACAATCTTATTTTAGTAGTAGTTTCTAAGGTTAGGTGAAACATTTGCATGTATTGTAGCAGGAATATAAACTGGTAGGTATTGGGTTGGTGGCTCTAGTGGTAAAGAATCCACCTGTCAATTCAGGGGACATAAGAGCTGCTGCTGCTGCAGCTAAGTCACTTCAGTCGTGTCCGACTCTGTGCGACTCCAGAGACAGCAGCCCACCAGGCTCCCCCATCCCTGGGATTCTCCAGGCAAGAACACTGGAGTGGGTTGCCATTTCCTTCTCCAATGCATGAAAGTGAAAAGTAAAAGTGAAGTCACGCAGTCATATCCGACTCATTGCAACCCCATGGACTGCAGCCTACCAGGCCGTTCATGGGATTTTCCAGGCAAGAGTACTGGAGTGGGGTGCCGTTGCCTTCTCTGAGACGTAAGAGGCTCAACTTCAATTCCTGGGTCAGGAAGATTCCCTGGAGGAGAGCCAGGCAACCCACTCCATTATTCTTGCCTGAAGAATCCCATGGACAGAGGATCCTGGCAGTTTACAAGATCTCAAAGAGATCCTGTAGGGTCTCAACGAGTCAGACATGACTGAAATGACTTAGCATGCATCTGTACGCCAGTTGGCCAAAATGTTCATTTGGAAAACCTGAACGGATGTTTTAGCCAACCCAATAAAACACTTTTGGAAAGCAATTTGCTAGTATGTGATTAGAATATTAAACATTTCTATCCTCTCTATCCTACTTAGAAGAAGGAAATGCATTCTTATATTCATATTCTTTAAATCAGTGATTTTATAGAATAGTTCCATATCCCCAATTGTTGAGATGAAGGAGGAAAAGCTTTATAATTAACAAATAAGTTCATTACATGATTATTTATGTGCTTAGTTGCTCAGTCATGTCTGACCCCAAGGACTGTAGTCTGCCAGGCTCCTCTGTCCATGGGGATTTTCCAGGCAAGAATACTGAAGTGGAATGCCATGCCTTCCTCCAGGGGATCTTCCCAACCCAGGGATCAAAGCCTAGTCTCCCTCATTGCCGGTGGATGCTTTACCATCTGAGCCACCAAGGAAGGCCCATGATTATTTATAGTAATGAAAAAATACCTAGAAACCAAATATAGGTCCAAAATCAGGTAAAATTAATTATAGCAAATATTATTGGCAATTAAAATGTTTGAAAAGGTCTATAGTTTGAGAGAAAGCTTGTGTTATAAATTTGCTAAATATAGGAAATATTTTATAATTATAACTTATAGTCATTGTATTTTCCAAAGCTGGGGAAGGAAAGGGGGAAAGAGAGAGGATAGACAGATAGATGATGGATGGATAGATTGTTATTTTTCTCACAATTTGACGTTAACCCTCCTCCCTTGGTGGAGTTATGTAACTACCTCTACCAGTAAAAGTGACGGAAATGCTGCTATTGCCTTCCAAAGATAACCCATCAAGGAATCCTGTCTGGTTCTCTCTCTTGAGACAAATAGCTTTGGGAATCTGAGCTGCCATCGAGATGTCCACCTTGTCCCTGAAGCCCATGTTGAAAAGACTATGTGGCCAGACCACAAACAGAGATGAAAAATGCCTGAGGAATCCCAGGTACTTGAGTCTTCAAGTCCAGGCACCAGACTCAGGAATAAGAAGCCACCAAGAGGAGTCTTACCCCAACCTCAGCTCAACTGCAACCACATGCACGACCCCAGCCAGAAGTCCCAGCTGAGGTGCTCCTGAATTCCTGACCTACAGACAATACATGATTATTGCCATTTTAGGTCACTGAGTTTTGGTGCGATTTCTTATGCAGCAATAGATTACTATGTAAATACACAAAATGTGTAACTATGTAAAAGTAATAGCAAAAAATATATTTAAATAAACAAGATACCCCAAAGTATTAACAATGATCATCTCCAGTGGAATCATGTCTATGTTTTCTTCCTTCCCCTTCCTCTGAATTTATCTAATGATCATATATTTCCTTGAAAAACTAGATTGTATGTTGAAAAGCATTTAACTGTGACTTTTTTTGGCATCCAAGCTCCTTTAGTCACATTCAAGGGTGCCCATTAGGCTTTCCTGAGGATCATTTGCTGCTGCACGAAGCCTCGAGGGGTACTAGAGACATTCTCATCCAGTCCAGCCCCCCAACTACTCTAAATCTCCTATTTGCATGCCCATGAGACTGTTGCTGCCCAGCTTTTCTGTGAATGAAAGGTCTCCATGACAAGGAACTTCACCCATCCAGAGCTAGTGCTTTCCATCTTCAATCTCAGATGACACAAAATCTTCCCTTCTAATGAACTGAAGAGTTCTCCCCAGAGCTTCCACTCACTGATACTGTTCATGAAACCAATATTCATGAAGTCTTTGTTGAAGGCCTCCCATGTGCCATGCATTGTTCTAAGTCCTAGGATACAACAGAGAACAAGAAAGATAAAGTTTTATTTCCAAGGAGCTTAGATTCAGAAACACAGTTTATATACATATATATATATAAACAGATAGTACTAAGAACTATGAAGAAAGTAAGGCAAGGCGAGGGGATTAAAAGCGAGGAGAGTACAATTTTTAAGAAGGTGGTCAGGGCAGGCCACCCTGGGGAGGTGACCCTGGAGGCCTGACAGAAGTGAGAGAGGGAGCCTTATGAATATCTGAGGGAAGAACATTCCTGCTGGAGCAGCACCAAGGGCAGGTTCTGAAGCAGAAGCCTGCTCGGCTTATCTGAGTGACAGCAGGAAGGCCAGGGTGACTGGACAATGGTGAATTCCAGAGAGAAAGGCAGCAGAAAGAGGGCAGGGAGGTCGTGGGGGCAGAGCAAGGAGATCTTGAGGGCTGTGCTGAGGACTTTAGATTTCAGCTAAGAGTCATGGGAAACTGCCAGAGCTTTTTGAGCAGAGGACTGACAGGCACCGATTGATATTTTCAAAGCATCACTCCAGTTGCTGTGTGAGAACAGAAAGGTGAAGAAGAGGGAGAAGGGGAGACCAGTGAGGAGGTTGCTCCAATTGTCCAGGTAGCAAATGGGTTATAAGTGATTAGACTCCAGATGTATTTTATTTACTCATTTTTTAAAATGTGTATTTATTCATTCATTTCTTTAACTGCATCGGGTCTTAGTTAAGGCACATGGGATCTTTGTTGCCACATGCAAGTTTTTAATTTTTTTTATTTTACAATATTGTATTGCTTTTGCCATACATCAACATGAATCCACCACGGGTGTGAGTTTTTTAGTTGAGGCATATAGGATCTGGGAATGCCCTGGTGGCTCAGCAGTAAAGAATCCACCTGCAGTGCAGGAGATGTGAGTTCAATTGCTGGTTCGGAAGATCCCCTGGAGGAGGAAATGGCAAACCACTCCAGTATTCTTGCCTGGAGAATCCCTTGGGCGGAGGAGCCTGGGGGGCTATAGTCCATACATTTCAAAGAGTTGGCCACAACTGAAGCAACTGAGCACACATGCAAATGTGAGAATGAGAGGAGAGTCTGAGATAATCCCAAATTCCCTTCACACAAGCAACTTTACATCAACAAATATTCACGTAGGATGGTGGGGATACCCTATGAATAAAACATGGCTGGCTTGTGTACTCCCTAGAAAGAGAGAGACACACTCCCAGGTCATTTTAATACATTATTGCCTAATATATTAAAGATCTGGTTTTAAAGAGTTTAGGATTTTTCTTTTGAAAATTAAAAACCAATAATAATAAAGAATAAATGTTATGCTAAATATTAAACTGAATATACTTGGGATCCCAGAAAACAGGCAAGAAGGACTTTCTAAGGGAGAAATAGCTATAGGAGGGTTGGATTTGTAAGCTTGGCAGATGAAGGTCTTTCCCAGGGGTGGAACTACCCTAGCTGAGGCCTGAGGACAACACCAAGCACTGGATATTACCTGAAGTGAGTGTGAAAGGTAGGGCATTGAAGGAAATGAGGGTGGAAGCACACACAGAGCCTAAGCCAAGAAGAGTCTTGCCATTCTAAGGAGCTGAGGTTTTATCCTGAGGACAAGGAGGGTTTGTGGGTGATTATTAAACCAGAAGATCTGTAGTGAGGTGTGGACCTCAGAAAGATCATCCTGGCAAACAAAGTGTGAAGAAAGGAGCTGCAATCACATTGGAGGTCAGTGTGGAAGTTGTAATCGTAGTTCAGGTAAAAAATGCTAAGAGGCTCAAGTAACACAGTAGATAGAAACAAAGAAACTGAGTGTGTGTGTGTGTTAGTCACTCAGTTGTGTATGACTCTTTGCAACCCCATGGACTGTAGTTCACCAGGTTCCTCTGTCCATGGAATTCTCCAGGCAAAAATACTGAAGTGGGTTGCCATTTCCATCTCCAGGATATCTTCCTGACCCAGGAATTGAACCTGGGTATCCTGCATTGCAGGCAAGGGAGGATGTGTTTTAAAGAAAAAGAAGGTAGGATGGACCTTGAGGGCACTGCACTAAGTCAGACAGAAAGACAAACATTGTAGGATATCACATACATAATCAATTTTTAAATCCTAATTTATAGATACAGAGAACAGATTGGCTGTTGCCAGAAGCAGGGATGTGGGTGAAAGGGGGTCAAAAGATACAAACTTCCAATTTTAAGGCAAGTAAGTCCTAGGGATATGATATCGTGTATAGCATGGTGACTGTAGTTAACAATACTTGACATTTAAAAGTTGCTAAGAGAGTAAATTTGGAAAGATCTCATCATGAAAAAAAATTTGTAACTATATGTAGTGATGTTAACTAAACTTGTGGTAATCATTTTGCAATATCTACATATATCAACTCCTTATGATATACACCTAAAACTAATAAATGTTGAATGTCAATTATATCTCAATTTTAAAAATTAAAAAAGAAGAAACAAAAGGTAAAATGGGCAGATCTTGAGGGCTGATGGAATGTTGGGGTGATTGAGTGTGGTCCAGGATGGTTCAAGTTCCTGATGCGAGTGACTGAGGTGGAAAATCAGGGGAAAGTCTGTGATCGTAAATGGACATATTGAGTATGAGTTACCTGAGGGATACTTAGGGGGCTGGTCCTGCAGGCAGTTAGATATGGAAGTCTGAATCTCAGGGGCAAGGTCGAGGATCTGTCCTTGACACTCTCCATCAGTTCAGTTCAGTTCAGCCACTCAGTCATGTCCAGCTCTTTGCGACCCCATGCAGCACGCCAGGCTTCCCTGTCCATCACCAACTCCTGGAGCCTACTCAAACTCATGTCCATCCAGTCAGCTAACCATCTCATCCTCTGTTGTCCCCTTCTCCTCCCACCTTCAATCTTTCCCAGCATCAGGGTCTTTTCAAATGAATCCGTTCTTCAAATCAGGTAGCCAAAGTATTGGAGTTTCAGCTTCAGCATCAGTCTTTCCAATGAATATTCAGAACTGATTTCCATTAGGATGGACTGGTTGGATCTCCCTGCAGTCCAAGGGACTCTTAAGAGTCTTCTTCACCACCAGAGTTCAAAACCATCAATTCTTTGGTGCTCAGGTTTCTTTATAGTCCAACTCTCACATCTATACATGACCACTGGAAAAACCATACTTTTGACTAGACAGACCATTGTTGGCAAAGTAATGTCTCTGCTTTTGAATATGCTGTCTAAATTGGTCATAGCTTTTCTTCCAAGGAGCAAGCGTCTTTTAATTTCATGGCTGCAGTTGCCATTTGCAGTGATTTTGGAGCCCCCCAAAATAAAGTTTCTGTTTCCACTGTTTCCCCATCTATTGCCATGAAGTGATGGGATCAGATGCCATGATCTTAGTTTTCTGAATGTTGAGCTTTAAGCCAACTTTTTCACTCTCCTCTTTCACTTTCACCAAGAGACTCTTTAGGTCTTCTTCACTTTCTGCCATAAGGATGGTATCAACTGCATATTTGAGAGTGTTGATATTTCTCCTGGCAATCTTGATTCCAGTTTGTGCTTCATTCAGCCCAGCGTTTCTCATGGTGTATTCTGCATACAACTTAAATAAGCAGGGTGACAATATACAGTCTTGACNGGTCTTCTTCACTTTCTGCCATAAGGATGGTATCAACTGCATATTTGAGAGTGTTGATATTTCTCCTGGCAATCTTGATTCCAGTTTGTGCTTCATTCAGCCCAGCGTTTCTCATGGTGTATTCTGCATACAACTTAAATAAGCAGGGTGACAATATACAGTCTTGACATACTTCTTTCCCAATTTGGAACCAGGCTGTTGTTCCATGTCCAGTTCTAACTGTTGCTTCTTGATTGCATACAGATTTCTCAGGAGGCAGGTCAGGTGGTCTGGTATTCCCATCTCTCTAAGAATTTTCCACAGNCATTAGTTACTGCAGTAACTTTTTCCTCTTCAGACCAAGGTCAAAAGTCTCCTGCTGTTAGTGTATCCAGGAAAGTACTTGAACACACACAGCCGCATAGCATGCATATTTATGCTGCACAAGTATTAGAGTAAACATAAGAGGGATGAATTATTAAGGGCGAAGTAAGACTGATGAAATACTGTTAGCTTGAATATTTGACTGATTTGCACATTTATAAGCTGACATGAAGCAGCTGAAGGCAAAGGAAACAAACTTGGTCTTCATGCTAATTCCTTAAAAATGGTAAGTTTTAGGAATTGAGAATGAATAGATAGATAGATAGATAGATAGATAGATATAGGGCTTCCCCAATGGCTCAACAAGTAAAGAATCTGCCTGCAATGCAGAAGACACAGGAGGCACAGGTTTGATTCCAGGGTCAGGAAGATCCCCTAAAGAAGGAAATGGCAATACACTCCAGTATTCTTGCCTGAAAAGTCCCATGGACAAAGAGCCTGGAAGGCTGTACTACTTGGGGTCGCAAAGAGCTGGACATGACTGAGCAACTAAACATAGCACATATCCATATATGCTCACATATAGGATTATACATTACACATTAGTGACTTATTTCCAGAAATGCAACAAGAGTTTCTATTTGTATTTATCAGGGTGCCAAGGACTCATGAGCTCTGCCAAGTAGGGGCTCCCATTGGTCCTTGGTTCTTCTGTAGATCTTTAATTGAATTGGATTCTTCTAAAATTCAAGAGTTAGTCTTTACTTCCAGAGCTACTTCCACCCAATCATCAGAGCCACTATCTAGAATGAAGTTTCATTTCTAGATCTTTGGCTCTGATGTGGATGGTAAATGTCATTGCACCCATTGGCTTCTTAGAGGCAATCTNGCTCTGCCAAGTAGGGGCTCCCATTGGTCCTTGGTTCTTCTGTAGATCTTTAATTGAATTGGATTCTTCTAAAATTCAAGAGTTAGTCTTTACTTCCAGAGCTACTTCCACCCAATCATCAGAGCCACTATCTAGAATGAAGTTTCATTTCTAGATCTTTGGCTCTGATGTGGATGGTAAATGTCATTGCACCCATTGGCTTCTTAGAGGCAATCTTCCTTCCATCTTAGATAGCCCCAATTGTTTGGCACTTAAGGTTCATCATACTTTACAGAGCCTGCAAGTCAACTCTATTGGAGAATAAAACTGTGGGTAAACAAGCCCCAGTAGATTTCAAGGGAAAATGGTCCGTTTTATCTGCTAAGCCTGCTCTGTTTCCTCTCTGATTGCTTCGGAGTGGCTGGACANATTGTTTGGCACTTAAGGTTCATCATACTTTACAGAGCCTGCAAGTCAACTCTATTGGAGAATAAAACTGTGGGTAAACAAGCCCCAGTAGATTTCAAGGGAAAATGGTCCGTTTTATCTGCTAAGCCTGCTCTGTTTCCTCTCTGATTGCTTCGGAGTGGCTGGACAGAGGCTGCTGAGGGTTCCAGCCCACTGTAGTAGTTTGTTCTAATTGCTGCCAAAGGGTGGTAGAGCTGGAAAGATGCATAGTGCAAGAAGATATCTCCCCATCCTCTTTCAACAGCTCTGTGAACTCAGGGGCTAGAAAGAAATTGTGACTAAGGTTCAGGGGTGACAATGGGCAACTGGAATGAATCAGTAAAAGGCAGGCATGGGATTTTATGCTCAAGAAATTCAATTCAGTTCAGTTCAATTGCTCACTTGTGTCTCATTCTTTATAACCCCTTGGACTGAGGCATTCTAGGCTTCCCTGTCCATCACCAACTCCTGGAGCTTGCTCAAACGCATGTCCACCAAGTCAGTAATGCCATCCAGCCATGTCATCCTGCTTTCAATCTTTCCCAACATCAGGGTCTTTTCCAGGGTGTCAGTTCTTCCCATCAGGTGGCCAAAGTATTGGAGTTACAGCTTCAGCATCAGTCCTTCCAATGAATATTCAGGATTGATTTCCTTTAGGATGGACTCGTTGGATCTCCTTGCAGTCGAAGGGACTCTCAAGAGTTTCAACACCACAATTCAAAAGCATCAGTTCTTCGGTGCTCAGCTTTCTTTATAGTCCAACTCTCACATCCATACAGGACTACTGGAAAAACCATATTTCCATAGTTTTCATTAGGCAGACCTTTGTTGGCAAAGTAATGTCTCTCTTTTTTAATATGCTGTTTAGGTTGGTCATAACTTTCCTTCCAAGGAGTAAGTGTCTTTTAATTTCATGGCTGCAGTCACCATCTGCAGTGATTTTGAAGCCTCCAAAAATAAAGTCAGCCACTATTTCCCCATCTATTTGTCATGAAGTGATGGAACTGGATGCGATGACCTTAGTTTATTTAATGCTGAGTTTTAAGCCAAATTTTTCACTCTCCTCTTTCACTTTCATCAAAAAGCTCTTTAGTTCCTCTTTGCTTTCTGCCATAAGGGTAGTGCCATCTGCATATCTGAGGTTATTAATATTTCTTCTGGCAATCTTGATTCCAGCTTGTGCTTCATCTGTCCTGGCATTTCTCATGATTTACTCTGCATATAAGTTAAATAAGCAGGGTGACAATATACAGCCTCTACGTACTCCTTTCCCAATTTGGAATCAGTCCCTTGTTCTAAGTCTGGTTCAAACTGTTGCTTCTTGATCTGCATACAGGTTTCTCAGGAGTCAGGTCAGGTGATCTGGTATTCCCATCTCTTTCAGAATTTTCCATAGTCTATTGTGATCCACACAGTCAAAGGCTTTAGCATAAGCAATGAAGCAGAAGTAGATGTTCTTTTGGAATTCTTTTGCTTTTCCTATCATCCAACAGATGTTGGCAATTTGATCTCTGGTTCCTCTGCCTTTTCTAAATCCAGCTTGAACATTTACGAGTTCTTGGTTCATGTATGGTTGAAGCCTAGCTTGGAGAATTTTGAGCATTATTTTGCTAGCATGTGAGATGAGTGCAATTGTGTGGTAGTTTGAACATTCTTTGACCTTGCCTTTTTGGGGATTGGAATTAAAACTGACATTTTCCAGTCCTGTGGCCCCTGCTGAGTTTTCCAAATTTGCTGGCATATTGAGTGCAGCACTTTCACAGCATCATCTTTTAGGATTTGAAATAGCTCAGCTGAAATTCCATCAGCTTTGTTTATAGGGATGTTTCTTAAGGCCCACTTGATTTCGCGCTCCAGGATGTCTAGAGAAAAGCAGGTCTCATTTCTAATGTTGCTAGAGTCTCATTTGTGCTCCTGCCTCTTGGATTATTTTGCTTTCTCTGATGGAAGAGGTTGTAAGTTGTCAAAAAGTAAAAAGGAAATCTTATGAACTGAATTTGGGTCCACTCACCCGCTGTGCTGCAAAGCCAATCTACTGACTCTGAGCTGTGATGAAGGAAAGTACAGTGTTCACTAAAGGGCACCAAACAAGGAAGACAGGCTGCTGATGCTCAAATGACCTGGACTCCCCGATGGCTTTCAAGAAAGGGTTCTTATAAGCGGCATTTCATGTGAGTGTTGTAGCTCATGGACTTTTTCCTGATTGATTGTTGGTGAGGAAACAGCGTGATGTTTGGGGAGTTGTAAGCATCATACTTCTGGTTCCAAGCAGTCTGGGGTCTTCTTGCTCATGCTTAGCATGTAGTCATCATTCTCTACCTGAACAGTGGGTGTCTTAATTTCTGTTGAACAGCTCAAAGATCTGTGTCAGACTGTTATGTATATTCCTTGGGAAGGAACTAAAACTCTGTTTTATCACTCAACCATTGTTTCCTGATGGCTTTTCCTTTGTTTCTGCATCCTCCTACTTCCCTTATTAGTAACTGCTCGAGTTTGTTCTCTGGAACGCCACACTTTTCTTTCATATTCCTCCATCCTGAGGGGAACAAGGGTGGGATAAGAAAGGGAATAAAGTTTTGGATAGAGAGGATCATAACCTTTACGGGGGAGCTCAGTTTTAGAGGGATTCATTTTCAAAATCACAAAGACATGCCACCAAAAGTCATAATGTGGAAAAAGCTCTGCTTTTCAATTTTGCACAAAGCAAATCAGAATCCTTAAAAAAAAAAAAAAAGTTGGTGTATTGTCATCTGAAGAGAGCAAAGAATTCCTTCCATTATGTTCTTTAGGAGAATGACAGCAGCAACCAACGACTTATTGCTTGATATAATTTGACTCAAAATTTATTTTTCAAGTTGACAGACTTACGGCATCTGGAGTGGTAAAACCATATACCCACCAAATAGCCACATTTCACAAAGTTACATTTAAATAGAAGATTGTCACATTGTCCAAGTAGTGCTTATCACTTAAAAAATAATTATTTCTCCCCTATTGCTTATAATAACTACTTTAAAGCTCAAAAGTGAAATCTATTTCCTCACCTCAATTTTCTCTCCTCCATCAGGTTTGCATACACTGTGGGACTTCTGGTGACTGCTGGGCTGCTGCCATTGATCTTTCTTTTCCCTGAGGGGGCAAAAAAAGTAGCCTTGAAATTTTTCCTTTGGGGAAAAAAATATCACACTTTTACAAGATAGCCAGATTTTCTCCTCTTTCTTCTGATTTGGGTTATTTTATGTTATTAAACAGTCTTATACTAGTGTAACAGTCATTTATATATCCATTTATATATTAGTACACTTAAATATTTATCTATAATTCGTGGAATATTTTTGTGCTGCTCACTTGCCAGGCATTGTTTACGGTGCCTGAGATGGTGCTAAGTGAGACTGCACAGGTTATGCCCTCACCTTCATGGGGCTTTAGGTCTATTGGTTTGCATTAAATTGCAGAGAAAATGGTACCTACTATTCACTGTGTAGTTGTTTGTTCTCATATACATATAAAATGATGAGAACATTTTCACCGAAGAGAAGATGGCTATGATAAGGAGCTTACCCTTTGGATCCACTAATCTCAAAGATAATATGCTAATTGCAGTGTTTGGTTCTCTCATTGTGTAATGAACGGGCTTTTAGAAATATTGGAGCATTCTGAAAGGCGAAAAGAAGGAGTAATATATATTCAGATTTTCAGAAGTTATGTAGAAGACTATGAATTAATATAAAATATTGATTTCTCAATCAGTTTACCTGAAGAGAATTTCAATCGTTTTATTATGCATGTTCTCGATAGACTAGTGCAATCTTGACTTGGTGATTTTAAAGCTTTGGGGAAAAGTTCAGGTCAGTCAGTTCAAACGCTCAATTGTTTCGGACTCTTTGCGACCTCATGGACTGCAGGACACCAGGCCTTCCTTTCCACTACCAACTCGCGGAGTTCACTCAAATTCATTGCCATTGAGTCGTTGAGGCCATCCAACCACCTCACCCTCTGTCATCCCCTTCTCTTCCCACCTTCAGTCTTTCCCAGCATCAGGATCTTTTCAAATGAGTCAGTTCTTCACATCAGATGGCCAAAGTATTGGAGTTTTGGCTTCAACATCAGTCCTTCCAGTGAATATTCAGGACTGATCTCCTTTAGGATGGACTGGTTAGATCTCCTTGCAGTCCAAGAGACTGTCAAGAGTCTTCTCCAACATCACAGTTCAAAAGCATCAATACTTTGGCATTCAGCTTTCTTTATAGTCCAACTCTCATATCCATACATGACTACTGGAAAAACCATAGCCTTGACTAGATAGACATTTGTTGGCAAAGTAGTGTCTCTTTTTTTTAATATGCTATCTAGGTTGGTCATAACTTTTCTTCCAAGGAGCANTTCAGCTTTCTTTATAGTCCAACTCTCATATCCATACATGACTACTGGAAAAACCATAGCCTTGACTAGATAGACATTTGTTGGCAAAGTAGTGTCTCTTTTTTTTAATATGCTATCTAGGTTGGTCATAACTTTTCTTCCAAGGAGCAGATGTCTTTTAATTTCATGGCTACAGTCACCATCTTCAGTGATTTTGGAGCCTCAGAAAATAAAGTCAGCCACTGTTTCCATTGTTTCCCCATCCATTTGCCATGAAGTGATAGGACCAGATGCTGTGATCTTAGTTTTCTGAATTTTGAACTTTAAGCCAAGTTTTTACTCTCCTCTTTCACTTTTGTCAAGAGGCTCTTTAGTCCTTCTTTGCTTTCTGCCATAGAGTGGTGTCATCTGCATATCTGAGGTTATTGATATTTCTCTTGGCAATCTNAGAAAAATAAAGTCTGACACTGTTTCCACTGTTTCCCCGTCTATTTCCCATGAAGTAATGGGACTGGATGGTACCTAATTCATAGAGTTATTTTGAAATTTATTGATACATGACTTAAAGTACCGGAATAGGACTTGGGACTATAAAGTATTCAATAACTATGATAATCAGTAAAATCTTCATTTAATGCACCTCACAAAATCATGACATTTTGGAGGTTCAGAAAAGTTAAGTCTGCCCAAGTCACACTAGCTGGAGAAGTGTAAACCTGTGACTGGCTCACAGGTCAGGTCTGGCCACATCTGTGACTCTCACAGCAGATGTTAACACATCATAGGCCATGTGAATGGCATCCTCATTGTGCACTGCTCAGCCTGCACAGCTGTATACAATGGACTTGCCCTTTCTGTGTTCAGAGCATCAGAATCCAGCTGCCTTTGTGTAGGGTATGGAGAGAGAGAAAGGGACCCACTGTCTACATTCACAGAATTGTAATTAGCCTTTTGATTTTGCTTTAGGTCAGTAATGAGTTCTGTAATTATGACTTGTGGAGTTAATTTCAGTCAGTTCAGTCGCTCAGTCTTGTCCTACTCTTTGCAACCTAAGCTTTGGTTTTCCTTGGCATCAACTAATAACTGAATCTATTTCACAAAGTAGTGAAGTCTGAGTGGCGAAGTGGTGAAGTCTGATAAAATGAGATAAAGCATAGAAAACACTTAGACTTTGTGCCTTGATAATCTCTGAGTTCAATGAAAGTTAACTCTCTATTCTTTAAGAAGCAGAATAGTCTCTTGGTTATAAGCACAAATATTGGAATCTAATGGATTTAATCTTGAATCTTGTTCCATCATTTACAAGCCATGAGGACTTGGTTCCTCATCCTATAAAAATGGGGGGCTAATACAGGTCCTTCATTGTGGAGTTGCAAAGATGGAAACATGAGTCAAGAACTTAACATAATGCCCATATAATCTTCAGTGCAAGTGAAAAGTGAAGTGAAAGTGTTAGTCGCTTGGTTGTGTCTGATTGTTTGTGACCTCACGGACTATAGCCTGCCAGGTNGGTTCCTCATCCTATAAAAATGGGGGGCTAATACAGGTCCTTCATTGTGGAGTTGCAAAGATGGAAACATGAGTCAAGAACTTAACATAATGCCCATATAATCTTCAGTGCAAGTGAAAAGTGAAGTGAAAGTGTTAGTCGCTTGGTTGTGTCTGATTGTTTGTGACCTCACGGACTATAGCCTGCCAGGTTCCTCTGTCCATGAAATTCTCCAGACAAGAATACTGGAGTGGGTAGCCATTCCCTTCTCCAGGGGATCTTCCTGACCCAGGGACTGAACCTAGGTCTCCCACACTGCAGTCATATTCTTTACTCTCTGAGTCACCAAGACCAATAATCCTTAGTGATGAGATGGTTGGATGGCATCACTGACTCGATGGACATGAATTTGAGTAAGCTCTGGGAGTTGGTGATGGACAAGGAAGGCTGGTATACTGCAGTCCATGGGGTCGCAAAGAGTCAGACATGACTGAGTGACTGAACTGAACTCTTCAAATATTTTTATCTCTCCACCTTCCAGGCACACAATAAGTTTGTACCTTCCCAATATAAAGTTCTGTGTGATGGTATGACTACTTTGGCCAATGAAATTGAGCAGAACTGGGCACTTCTGGGCAGAAGTTTTAAGAGTTGTTGTACAATCTTCCACATCCCCTTTGCTCTCCTGGGGAGACTGTGGGAACACAGGCCCCTTTGTCAGCCTGGATCCAGGGAGTCTACAGAGAGCAGAGGCTGCCTGATGACCCCAATGGACATGTACAGTGAGCAAGAAGAAAACCTTAGTAGTGTTAAGCCACTGAGAATGTCATTTGTTATTACAGAATAACCTAGTCCATCTGCCTAACAAATGTGATACACAGTACCATCTCAAATGAGTACCAGTTATCATTATTAAAATCATTTTCCTTGAGTGGCTTACAACTTATGTAGAACAGAAGCAAGACTTAAGAAAAATGAAATATTAAGTAATAAGTCTTCACTGCTTATTAGAAGTGCTAAATAAATGAAAAAATTTTTAATTTTAATATAGTATATATTCTAGAAGGCAATGAAGAGAAAGAGATGACTGTCCTACAATGATTAGAAAAGGTCTGGTTTTATATTAAACCCAAATTTACCAGGGCTTTAATTTTTGTTCTATCTGAAGTAAAAAGGAAATTTAATTTTGATGTGTCTTGTCATATAACCTAGACCTTGAGTTCTTGGGAAGACTCTTGAATCGAATATTTGAGCAATTTTAGCAACCAGGGCCTCCCTGAGTGTAACCTGCTTTTATTAAATCTCAATTTTCAAGACAGATGTCTTCCCTTTTGGCTTTTCATTAAAGAAAAGAATTTGCCTTATATATATATACACATACACATATATATATTTATAAAGCTGAATCACTTTGCTGTAGACCTAAAACTAACACAACATTGTAAATCAAATATACTTCAATGAAAATATATTTATACATAATTTTTTTAAAAAAAAAAAGAAAGAGGAGAGGAGAGAGGGAGGGTGAATAGTTATGGAATACATTGATGTTTTGTCCTTTCTTACTAACTGCGTTTCTTCCCTTGCATCCTCCCTGGTTTGAAGCACTCTGGGCTTTTGTCTGCCATCCAGGTTGTTAGGATCCAAGGAGATCTAGTTGGTAGGATTAGGATGAGAAGGCTGCAGTGGGGGAAGCTGTGACAAAGACCACAGCTTCCAGCAGCAGGTGCCAGCCTGAAGCACCAAAAGACCAGGTGGGAACAGCCAGAGCCCAGAGCCTCGGAGCAAAGTCACATCTGTGAGCCCAGAGGGATGAGCAAGGCCCACGGTGGGAAGGCACCCAGGCTGTGCAAAGACGTCTCCCTGCTGCTGTAAGACTGCCTCAGCTCCCTCCTGCACCCAGATGCCTTCTGAGAAAGGGGATGAGGTGTGGAGGAAACACAACCTGAAGAGGAGTTTAAACTTTGAACTGATGACGCAAATCAAGGATCTAAACTGAAAAACACTTTGCCTGGAGTAACGGAAACCCTAGAGCAAGATGAGATCAGTTTTAGAAAACTGAAGTACTAGTTTTCACACCTGGATAAATTTTGACTCCACCATATACTTATTTATAATCACGTTCAGTGAAATTATGATGATTGTAAAGTAGTCATGTTTGAACAAGGGTGAAAAATATTAACCCACCAGCAATGTGGCTCCTTTCTTGCAAGTCACTGAGGCAGTGTTCACGATGTTAGCAGTTCTCAATGTTAAAGTGTGCATCAGAATCATCTGGAAGTCTTGTTAGAATGTTGATTGCAGGACCCATACCCAGAGTTTCTATTTCAGTAGGTCTGGGGAGGGCCTAGAACCAGCATTTCTAACAAGTTCCCAGGGGACGCTGATCTGCTGGTCCAGGGTCCACACTTTAAGAGCCATTGCACTACTTCATCTGAAGTCCAGGGTTCAGCTAGGTCTTCTATGATTTCTCCAGTTGATACTTAATACTGGCAGGTGAAAGACTATCCAATGCAGCTGCGGCTACCCAGGTTATCATTGTCTTCTCCATCACCATCATCATCATAACCACCATTACTACTGCTGACACTTACAGAGTATTTCCCATGAGCAAGCGCTGTACTAAGTGCTTATAAAGCTGATCTCACTTAATCCCCACAAATACCATTCCTTTCAGTTTCCAGATGAAAGAACTAAGGCTTTGAGAAGTCACTGAACTTACTCAAAGTTACAGAGCCCCCACGTGGCATGGCTCGATCTCAAACTGGGCAGCCTGCCCCAGAGCCCAGTCTCTAAACCCCTGGTGCTTCACTCTGTCACTTGAACAATGTTCTTTATAATAGGGTGACTGAGGAGCCTCCAGGGTCTCAGAACTGATTGGAAAAAAAAAAAAAAAAAAACCACTGAATGTGAAAAACACTGTGTTAGTTGGTCTTAAGCCACCTTAGACACTGGGGCCTTTCTAGGCATGTTTTTCTATAGCCGTCGCCTGCCACCATTTCACGCTTTTAAAAATGCATTTATTTGGGGCTGTGCCTGGTCTTCACTGCTGCGCTCAGGCTTTCTCTAGTTGCACTGAGTGAGGGCTACTCTTCGTGGCGGCGCACAGCCTTCTCTTTGCGGTGGCTTCTCCTATTTCAGAGCACAGGTTCTAGGGTGTACAGGCTACAGTAGTTGCTGCACACGGGCTCAGTAGTTGTGGCCCATGGGCTTAGTTGCTCCAAGGCATGTGGAAGCTTCCCAGGCCAGGGATTAAATCTGTGTCCCTTGCATTGGCAGGTGGATTCTCATCCACTATACCACCAGGGAAGTCCCACCATTTCATTTTTAAGCTCTCCCTTCTCCATGCCCCCCAAAGTTTCTATTCATTTCCAAACAGAGTTTAGCTCTCTCTGCTTTCTTGTCACTTTCTCAACCATCCCTGGTGAGGACAGGGGAGAGCACAGGGAGAGGTGCTTGCTTGAGCTCCTAATTAAATTGAATTTTGCTAACCAAAAAGCCAACCCCCTCCCCGAGGGAAATTATATCATTGTGAGCAGAAGCAGCTGTTAGCAAATATGTTTTAAGTAGGGGCCATTTTTATTTGATATGCATAGTTAAAAATAAAAAACTCACTTGTATGGAGAAGCAAGTCCAGTGACAGGCTTGAACAAGACAAACTTGAATAGGAACAATCCAAATTAAGCCCACCTTCTGAGATCAGCTAGTCCCAAGCATCATCTCCCATTATGCCAGGCCCTCAGTGTGCTATTTTTTGAACTACCTCTTGCCCCACTGATAGAGACCTCCACAGTGTGAGCCAACCTCAGACCCAACTTTAAAAGAATTCATTAGTCAGCTGCCAAGAATGTGCTTCTTCATTTTCCTCCATAGGAACTTCCAGGCCAGGTGTCACATGGGACAAGACAAAGTCATCTTTCGAGTCCATCTGAGGAGAAGAATGTATGTTCTTATTTCCCAGGTCTGACTCAGCTTTGCTTCCTGCGAAAGGGAAAGGGAAAACCTAAAGGAAACCCCACTGCTCCCTCCTTGTCCTCCTCTTCCCTGGGTCATGGGCTTGTTCCAGCTGGATCCAACTCAGCGCAGGGTTGGGAGACACCTTCCCAGGGATCAGCTACAAAGAGCTAGTCATGGTCTGGGAGTCACAGTGTCAGGCAGCTGACATGGAAGGGGGGAAACAGGAGACCAGGGAGGGTAGGAGTAAAGGAGCGGGGTGGGAGATGGGAGGCACACGGTGTCAGCACTGGCTGGTTACTGATCAGCCATGGGTGGTAACTGATTGGCTGGTTCTGGACTTCCAAGCAGAGCCTTTTGCTCCCTCCAACACAGAACTGATAAATGTCTACTTGCTCTTATCCTATCCTTAGCCTCTCATTGTCTCTTTTGTGTACATTCTCTCTTTCCTATTTTCCTGATTGTAAAAGAAATACATGTTTCCTGAAAGCAAATAAATAAGGAAATCAAGACCCTCTCCATCCAAAAATCACCACTGTTAACAGTTCTATGTATATTCTTCCAGATTTTTTCCATATATCTCAATGTATAATTTTTTGAAATAACATTGCATCATGCCATATATACTGTTTCACAACCTGCTGGCTTTTTTTTCTACTTCATAATAAATTGTGGATCTCTCACTATGGCAGTTAATATACATCTACATCATTATTCCTGGTGGTACATTATATGGCACATGATTGTAATTTATTTAACGATTCCCTCTTGCTGAACTCAGTGCTGGACTAGAATCTTTGTCTCTTCCCAATCCCCGCACCCAGCAACAAACTAACATAACAATTTTTGCCCCACAACTCAGTAACTGATTCTCACCCTTTGTGTTGGGGCTCCTAGGACTTTCCCCTAATTCTCCCCATCTCCTTGTAAGTTCCTTGTGGGTGGGACCATGATCTCCAAACATCTGAAACTCCTACAGCCTGTGCAGAACTGCCAGTGACTGACTGATACACAGCCAGCCAGCCAGCCAATCTCTTAAAGCAGTATTTGCCCCTAAATTGGGCCTATTCCTATCAAGAGTTCCCCCACCTGTGCTTTACTCCCCTCCCCGCTCACGTATGTTCTAACCTGCCCTTTGTGTCTGTCTCGCTTTCACTCTCCCTTCCTGTGTTCCCCTTAAGCTTACTGTGCTGACACAAACTCTAAAATTCCTCCTCTTTCTTTCCCTCTTCTCTTTTTCCTCTCCACACAATATACAGACCCATGTCACACCCTCACACCCACATCCTCACACACATACACACACACCCCACATGCTCTCTCACACACACACCTCTAGATGGAGTGTCCATCACACTCTGCATCCCTCCCTCTGTTCTTTGTCTCTCCTCCTCAGTGAAGAAAAGCCAGCCTTTAAAACACCAGACTAGGAATTCCTTGGCGGGCCAGTGGTTAAGACTCAGCACTGTCACTGCTAAGGGCCTGGATTCAATCCCTGGTTGGAGAACTAAAATACTACAAGCCACAGGGGGGTGGCCAAAAACACACACACACACACACACACACACACACACAGGCTGAGCAGCCCTCCTCACAACTGCCCAACTAGTTGCAATGCTGTTGAAGGGCTAATTCATTTAAACCATAGATCCCATGGAATTCCTCCAGCCCTTCAAGCTGCATTGAATTTGAACTGAGAAAAGTAGAAATAAAAGGAGAAAGCAATGTTATCTTGGATCCTCATGGTGCTAACAGGATCAAAAATTGCTGATGCTTTGAGAAAGCATTTACAGGTCAATGAATAGAGACATAACTATGAGCTGGTTCAGAAGGAAATCTTCAGGTGTGTCAGGAGGATTTGGAAGAAGCCTATAAAATGACTAGGAGTTAGTTTGAAGTGCTTCTACCAGCTTTCAAATGAGCATGACTGTACTTTATGTAGGTCGAAGGATTTGTCTGTGTTCTGATTAGCCTCATCTTCAGAAAAACATCTATTTCTGCTTTATTGACTATGCCAAAGCCTTTGACTGTGTGGATCACAGTCAACNAAGGATGGATGGATGATAAATGAGCAAAGAGAATCTTAGAAGAGAATCTTGGAAACCCTAGATTATAATTCAGTGCATATATTTTCTTTTTTTTAAAAAATTTTATTTTTTAGTTTGTTTTGCTTTACAGTACTGTATTCATTTTGCCATACATTGACATGAATCAGCCACGAGTGTATATGAGCTTCCAGTCCCGATCCTCTCTCCCCCCTCCCACCCCACACCATCTCCCTGGATCATCCCCATGCATCAGTCCCAAGCATCCTGCATCCTGTATCGAACCTAGACCGGCGATTCATTTACTTATGATATCATACATGTTACAATGCCACTCTCCCAAATCATCCCACCCTCTCCCTCTCCCACAGAATCCAAAAGGCTGTTCTATACATCTGTATCTCTTTTGCTGTCTCGTGTACAGGTTTAACATTACCATCTTTCTAAATTCCATATATATGTGTTAGTATATTGTATTGGTGTTTTTCTTTCTGGCTTACTTCACTCTGTATAATCAGCTCCAGTTTCATCCATCTCATTAGATCTGATTCAAATGTATTTTTTTAATGGCTGAGTAATACTCCATTGTGTATATGTAGCACAGCTTTCTTATCCATTTGTCTGCTGATGGACGTCTAGGTTGCTTCCATGTTCTGGCTATTATAAATAGTGCTGCGATGAACGTTGGTATTTTCTTTTCAACATCTCAACAACTGATCAGTTCAACTGCCTGAATTTGATTTTGCAGTAATTAAAACTTCAGCACTTTCCATTCCATCTTTATTATTAAAATATAGTGACTTTTAAAGAGTTGCTATCTGCTTCCTTTGAGGAAGTAATACTAATATTCATGGCATCTATGTGTGCTCAGCTACTCAGTCATGTCTTTGTAACCCCATGGACTGCAGCGCACCAGGCTCCTTTGTCCATGGGATTTTCCAGTCAAGAATACTGACGTATGTTACTATTTCCTCCTCCAGGGGATCTTCCTGACCCAGGGATCGAACCCATGTCTCTTGCATCTCCTGCATTGGCAGGCTAATTCTTTACCACCGAGCCACCTGGAAAGCCCAATATTCATAGCAAGAGGAGGTAATATTTTTAATAAGAGAAAAGGCAACAGAAGCAAGGTATGGGTATAAGAGCAAAATGTAATTATTCTCAGCAAACCCATGTTGGTTCCAAGGGATCTCGTTAGTATTTTCTAAATACTCACAAACCATCTATATTTGTGATTCTTTCAACACTCAAGACTTAACTAGTTCTGTTTTGTCAATAAAAAATGAGTTGTTCAACAAGAAAAGTGAGAAGACAGCGCACAGAATGGGAGAAAACATTTGCAAATAATGTATCTGATAAGGGATTTATATCTAGAATATATAAAGAACTTTACAATTTAATAATAAAAATATTAATAGCTCATTTAAAAATAAAAGATATGAACAGATATTTCTCCAAAGATACACAAATGGCCAGTAAGCACATGACAAGATACTCAACAGCATTAACCATCAAACAAATGAAAAATAAAACTACATTGATTTCACATCCACTAGAAAGGCTAAGGGCTCCCCTGTAAAGAATCCACCTGCAAAGCAGGAAACTTGGGTTCGATACCTGGTTTGGGAAAATCCCCTGGAGGAGGGCATGGCAACCCACTTCAGTATTCCACCTGGAGAATCCCCATGGACAGAGGAGCCTGGCAGGCTGCAGTCCATGGAGTCACAAAGAGTCAGACACAACTGAGCGACTAAACACAGAAAGGCTATAATAAAAAAAGAGAGATAAGTGTTGGTAAGAAGTGGGAACTCAAACCCTCATAATACTACTGAGGAATAGAAAGTGGTGCAGCTGCTCTGAGAAACAATGTAGCAGTTCTTCTCAATATTAAATATAAAATATCATATAACCCCTTGGAGAAGGAAATGGCAACCCACTACAGTATTCTTGCCTGGAGAATCCTATGGGCAGAGGAGCCTGGCTAGCTACAGTCCATGGAGTCACAAGAGTCAGAAGCGACTTAATGACTAAACCACCACCACCATCATATAATCCAGCCGTTCCACTCCTAAATGTATCCCAAGAGAAAAAAAACATGTGTCCACAAACAACAACACACTTGTACACAAACGTTCACAGAAGCATTACTCACAATAGTGGAAAGAACCCAGATAAATTATATTCATACAATGGAGTATTATTCTACAATAAAAGGGAATGAAGTACTGAAACATACCACAACATAAATGAATCTTAAAATATTGAAACTAAGTGACAAAAGTCAATCACAAAAGACAACATAACGCATGATTCCATTTCTATGAAATGGCCGGAATAGGCAAATACATAGAGACAGAGAGTAGATATTGGTTGCCTAGGGTTTGAGAGGTAAACATAGGGGTCCAGGGTGTTGGGAAAAATCAGGAGTGATTGCTAAATGGCTGCAGAGCTTCTCTTGGAGGTGATGAAAATATAAAATTGTGGATGGTTGTACCACTTTGTGAATATACTAAAAACCATTTTATAAACTATGATCAACCTAGACAGCATATTAAAAAGCAGAGACGTTACTTTGCCAACAAAGGTCTGTCTAGTCAAACCTATCGTTTCTCCGGTAGTCACGTATGGATGTAAGAGTTGGACTATAAAGAAAGCTGAGTGCCAAAGAATTGATGCTTTTGAACTGTGGTGTTGGAGAAGACTCTTGAGAGTCCCTTGGACTGCAAGGAGATCCAACTAGTCAATCATAAAGGAAATCAGTCCTGAATATTCACTGGAAGGACTGATGCTGAAGCTTAAACTCAGCATCACCTGATGCGAAGAACAGACTCATTTGGAAAGACTCTGATAATGGGAAAGATTAAGACAGGAGGAGAAGGGGACCACAGAGGATAAGATGGTTGGATGGCATCGCCAACTTGATGGACATGACTTTGAGTAGGCTCCAGGAGTTGGTGATGGACAGGGAAGCCTGGAGTGCTGTAGTCCATGGGATTGCAAAGAGTTGGACACAACTGAGTGACTGAACTGACTGATACTAAAAACCACTGACTTAGTCACTTTAAATATGTGATAATACAATATGCAGATTTTCTAAATATTATTACACTCAGAGAACACATAATAAAAACATAGTTTGAATTTTGAAAACACAAATAATCTTTTTTAAAAAATTTAATGGAAAGTTATAATTATTAAAGATGTAAATTTTCTTTCACTATATACTGCTTGCTATTAGACTGATTTTAAATTTAGGTGCTCTAAATGCTTTCATGATTATACATTACAGTTAACGATCTGTTTATATAAAAATTTTAAGACATTATTTTTACATGCTTTTATCAGAATTTTTGTATAAAACTCTGACCTTGAAGTCAGTGGAAAAGTATACTGACTTTTGTCTACCTGAAAAAAAGATGAGTTGCATGCTGTATGGATTATAACTTGTACTCATCTCTCTCTACTGTGCATTCATAAGTTTCATCTTAGTAACTTGAAACACGTGATGGTGAGAGTACGTACACCATGGATATTTTCAAATACTGAAGTCAGGTGTTTTTTCCCAGCCCCAGAGAACCAGTTAAACATTTACTAGCACACTGTCTTTACCCTTGTTGATATCTAAGTTGTCACTGTAAAAAGACAAGTACTTACAATAGTCCTACCCAAAGTGGGGTCCACAGAGCTGTGCTAACCTTCTGTTTATTATCATTATGCAATAACTTCAGAAATTTAATTTATAGCAATTTATAATTTATAACATCTCAATCCATATGTTTTTTTTTTTTACACTTCATGAAAGCGTTAGTCTAGGATGGATTGGAAATTTAAAACTGATCCATCATCTCAGGTGTTTTGAGAAGTACTATTCACTCTCATAGTTCTTTGTTGCACACTTCTCACCTGATACAACAGGTATTGACATTGTCTTTCTAGGTATGGAATGTCTCATTATCTAAGTGTACGTAGATTCTTCATCAGCTTCTTACCACATAACCTTTAAAAATCGATTCTGTGTCTTTGCTTAGGTTCCACTGTTGTGACTTCTCCTTAGCAGCCTCCTCTCCCAGCTGAAGAGCTAAAAAGAAGTGCAGTTTTTAAAACTTCACATGGGTTATGAAATATCTCTTTATCCCTTCCCTTTTCCATATGTAAAACTGAGAAGGATATATACAAACTTGTAACAACAGTTATTGTTAGGTGATGAGACGTGAGTAGATGTGTTCTTTTGTGTATCTGAATTTTCTATGTTTTCCACAATGAATATATGTTGTGTTAGCTGTGCTTGTGCTCAGTCATGTCTGACTCTGCAACTCCATAGATTGTGGCCCGCCAGGCTCCTCTGCCCATGGCATTTCCCAGGCAAGAATACTGGAATAGGTTGCCATTTCCCCCTCCAGGGAATCTTCTCTGATCCAGAGATCAAAGCCACATCTCTTGCATCTCCTGGATTGGCAGGTGAATTCTTTACTACTAGCACCATCTAGGAAGCCCCAGTGAATATATTCACTGGACCAAAATACTGGAGTGGGTAGCCGTTCTCTTCTCCAGGAGATCTTCCCAACTCAGGGATCAAACCCAGATCTCCTGCATTGCAGGTGGATTCTTTACCAACTGAGCTACCAGGGAAGCCCTGTTGAATATATATTATAATTCGGTTCAGGACACAGGATGCTTGGGACTGGTGCACGGGGATGATCCAGAGAGTTGATGTGGAGTGGGAGGTGGGGGGGTTTTCAAGATTGGGAACTCATGTACACCTGAGATGAAAAAATAAAAATTAAAATTAAAAAAAAAAAGAATATATATTATAAAAAGAAAAAGAAGCCCATGCCCTCATCTCCTGCATTTTATGAACATTCCAAGGATTTTCCTTCTTATTCCTTCTTCCCTTTAGAGGAAATGGTGAATAAACTTCAGTATTTCATACATCATTCCTGGAAAGTCATAAGACACTGTCATAGAACTGTTGTCTTGACACCCTTAGATGTTAAATCCATATCAGAGCTGGTCTCCAGGCACCGAGGTGTCAGGTGGAATTGTGGTTTGTACTCCCTCCCCCAATTTCCTGCCAAATCATGCAGTTCCTGCATTTACTATGAAATTATTCTTAGCCTTGGTTTTCTGGAACATCATCACTAATGTTCCCCAAGGACAAGAATGATTCATGCATTAAGCCCTGAGTTCTCCATATATATAGCAGGGATCTTTCTGGGTTTATCCTAAGCATGTTGGATTTGTGAAAACAGTTTGGTTTGTGGTCAGAGTTTAAGTATTGCAAGATGATAATATGTGGTTTACATTTCTATAGAAAAATTTTGCATCTGAAGGATTTTAACACCTAAAATATTATCTCATCTTATTCTTGAGTAAGACCCTTGAAGTAATAGAAATTAGAGAAATTTAAATTAAATTTGTAGTATGGTAAGATTTCACCTATAAATTATGATAAAATTATTTAAAGCTATATCCAATCCTGCAAAATTATGGGGAAGTTGACACTATCATACTACTGACAGAAACACACATTTGTATAATTTTTCCCGGAGAGCAGTTTATAGCTTTGTGTCAAAAGTATTAAAAAATGCTTGTGTAGGCAGAATTTCTGGCTAGGATAGAAAAGAGATAGGTAAAATCTTACTCTCCGCCCGCAACCCCCAAAATGAAACAATAAACCTGGACAAAATTTTTCAAAAATGATCATCTCAGAGCTCTGGAAATTGACTAAATTGACTAAAGGCAAATAGAAAATAGAAGAACTGGTGAACTTCATGAAAAATTGGTTAACTTTGGGTAAGACAGAGGAGTCTATGGCATTCTTGCCTGAAACTGCTTCTCTCCTCCCACCTAGCTATGTAGTGCTATAGGGCAGGGTAGTCTGTAAATGTCAGTAACTTTGTGGCTGGAGAAGGCTTGATGTCGAGTGGAGGAAGAGAAACTCGTGCCCAGCACATAGCCAGTAAGAGCAATAAACTTGGTAGGAAACAAACAGGGAAAGCCCACAGTTATGATAGTCTGAAGGTGCACTGCTGGTTGGGGTGAGTGGCAGAATGGGGGACTACCCAGAGGTTTAAAAGGGAAGTGCTAGATAAGCTCTCCACACATCTTTGGCTAATTCAGAGTCTGTGTACATTAATTGTAGATCCAAGAATCTGTAAAACCCCTAAATAAAACTACTGAATGCCGAAAACAAAGATAAAATCTTAAAAGAAGCAAGAGGAAAGTGATACCTACAGAAAGACAGCCGCACAATTAATGGCTGACTTCCTGTCAGAAGCAACAGAGGGCAATCGGCAGTGGAATAACACATCCAAGGTAATGAAGACATAAACTGTCAAAAGAGGATGCTCTATCCCAAAAAACCACCCTTCAAAAATGAAGACAAAGTAGTGATATTAGCAGATAAACAATTTGAAGGAGTATGTTGCTAGGAGACTTGCCTTAAACTAAATACTAAAGGCAGTCCATCAGACTGACAGAAAATGACACCAGATGATAATTTAAATGGACAGAAAGAGACAAATGGTAAATATGAAAAATTGTATAAATATATTTTGTCTCTTCTCTTCTCTTAGTGTCTTTACAAGATACAAACTGGATAAAGCAGTAACTATAACACTGTATTACCTGGTTTTTAATATATCTAGGTGTAATGTATATGAGAATAATAGCACGAGAGGGGGAAATATATTGAAGCAAATTTGCTATATTTTAGTCAAATTAAGTCAGGAATAACTTCAAGTAAAATATAAATTTAAGATACATAATTTTTAAAGACAACAACTAAAAATATAGAGTTACAAAATAATCATCTCATTAGGGAAATAAAAATCAAAACCACAAAGAGATACTACTTTGCATCCATTAGGATGGTTATAATTTAAAAAGAAAAGAAAGTAGCAAGGTTTGGTGAGGATGTGGAAATTTGGAGCACACATACATTGCTGGTGAGGATGTAAAATAGTGCAAATGCTGTGGAAAGCAAGAAGTTAAACATAAAAGAATGTCTATATGCATATAACTGAATCATTTTGCTGGGCAATATAGGGGTAAGGGAGGTAAGAGTTAAAAATTGTTACATATAAAATAAGCTGCAGGGATATATTACACAATACAAGGAAGATAGCCAATATTTACTAATAACTATAAATGTATGGTGTTGTTTAGTCATTAAGTCGTGTCCAGCTCTTTCATAACCCCATGGACTGTAGCCTGCCAGGCTCCTCTGTCCATGGGATTTCCCAGACAAGAATACTAGAGTGGGTTGTCATCTCCTTCTTCAAGGGATCTTTCTGACCCAAAGATCGAACCCATGTCCCCTGCCTTAGCAAGCAGGTTTTTCACCACTGAGCCACCAGGGAAATCTATAAATGTAGTATAGCCTTTAAAAATTGTGACTCATTGTATTATAAATCTGTAACTTGTATAATCTTGTACATCAACTATATGTTAATTTTTTAAATTACAAAAAAATATTTCTTAAGATGTTAGGCAATAAATACAAGATATAAGATTGTTAAAAAAAAAACTATAGTGGGATACCACTATGTATCTATTAGAATGACTATAACCCAATATACTAGTGTATATATATTATATATAATAGTAATTAGTATATATTTGTGTATCATGTATATACATATAGTATATAGCATGCTGCTGCTGCTGCGGCTAAGTCACTTCAGTTGTGTCCGACTCTCTGTGATCCCATATACTGCAGCCCACCAGGCTCCCCCCATCCCTGGGATTCTCCAGGCAAGAACACTGGAGTGGGTTGCCATTTCCTTCTCCAATGCATGAAAGTGAAAAGTGAAAGTGAAGTCGCTCAGTCGTGTCCGACTAGTAGCGACCCCATGGACTGCAGCCCACCAGGCTCCTCCATCCATGGGATTTTCCAGGCAAGAGTACTGGAGTGGGGTGCCATTGCCTTCTCCGAGTATATAGCATAAGTATATACTAATTACTAATATATATAACATATAGTATACTTATTTATATTTATATTTTTATGTATATGCTTCTCTGGTGGCTCAGATGGTAAAGAATCTGCTTGTAGTGCAGGAAACCCGGGTTCAGTCCCTAGATGATGATGATCCCTTGACGAAGGGAATGACTATCCACTCCAGTATTCCTGCCTGGAGAATTCCATTGACTGAGGAGCCTGATGGGGTGAGGGCTACATGGGGTTGCAAAGAGCTGGACATAACTGAGCAATTAATACTTTCACACATTTGCATGTATATACATTTTCTTGGGGGCTTTCCTGGTGGCTCAGTGGTAAAGAATTTGTCTGTCAGTGCAGGAGATGTGGGTTCAACGTCTGGGTCGGAAGATCTAGAGAAGGAAATGGCAACTCACTCCAATATTCTTGACTGGGAAATCCCATGGACAGAGGAGCCTGGTGGGCTACAGTGCACAGAGTCATGAAGTGTCAGACACAACTTAGGGACTAAAACGATGATCATCACATTTTCAGTCTTCTAAAGGGTTGAGGTGTGGCAAAAGTCACACAGCCAGAAATATGCAGAACCAGAACTTAAATTTCCCATGAGAAGAGACATGAGGAGGTCATATCCAGAATTTTCTGTATTATTTGAATGTTGACCTTTTTTGAAAGTGGGGAAATAATAGGTGTTGGCACAAATGGGTTTATTTTAGTGCCAGTAACAAGTAACAAAAGTTAAAAGAGATAATGGATCCTTCTAACAGTTTGTCCAGTAGGTGTTTGGCCTACTTTCTCTCCTCGTGGAGTTTGATTCTTTAAAAAGGTTACTTTCTTTCTTCAGATTTAGATCTTAATTTGGATTTGAGTTAAGCCCAAGCCACAATGCTCTGCTCATGTAAAGGGCTTAATACAAATGGGTCAAGTCAATTTGTTGCTGAATTTTAGGCAAAAACTATAACACTAAAATATGCAAATAGAAAAGCATATTCTTTTGGAATATAAATGCCACAACCATTGAAATATATATTTGAGTATTAGATATATTATAGTGACAGGAAGGTGGTGTTTCATTTTTTACCTCTAATATCATGTGGGCACTGATCAACCAAGTAGACCCTAGCTGTAAATTTACTGGTTTGACTGTGAATTCCTACCAGCAACTGTCAGCTTTGAAAAGTAATACCTAGGAAAGAGGGAAAGCCTTAAAGCAAGGTAGTATTTGATGATTCAAATTGAAAAATGCATTGCATTTCACCAACTTCACATGGCTAGCACTTAGCAGAGCAAGAAAAGCCAAAAGGGCATTCTAGAAAAGAACAGAGTAAGAAAGAAAAAACAAAGAGGTAAGAAGGGTATCTGAGAAATGGACCAATGAGACTGAGCAGTGGGTGCCTAATGGGGACAGCAGAAGATAAACTGGAAAAGGTGAACGCAGCAACAGTCTGAAGGGCCTTAAACACCACAGGGAGTACTTTGACCTTTCTAGACATTGTTGTAGAGCCTTTATACAGTATTTTTGAGCAGGAAAATGGTATAAGCATAAAGTAACAAGATTCATTAGATGTTTTCTAGTCCATCCATCTTAAAAATGCAGGTGTCCATCTCTCATGGTTAAATGGATCAACCATTTCTTGAATACATTTCTGAAAAGGCAGCTCATTCTTCTTAAAGTAGTCCTATTCTTTGCTATAGACATACGTTCTCAAAAGTTTTTAAGGAAGATACACATTTTATGGATGAAAGAGCAAATGAATTTCTGTGTACTAGCCCTTCAGATGAGATAGACAATAAGTCTCTGCCTTATATATTGTGCTGTGTCCTTAGTCACTCAGTCGTGTCCGACTCTTTGCAACCCCATGAGCTGTATAGCCCACCAGGCTCATCTATCTGTGGGGATTTTCCGGGCAAGAACACTAGAGTGGTTTGCCATGCTCTCCTCCATGCTGAGTTTTCAAAAATTTGAAGTTAGCTAGATTTGCTCAACCGGAGAAGGCAATGGCACCCCACTCCAGTACTCTTGCCTGGAAAATCCCATGGATGGAGGAGCCTGGTAGGCTGCAGTCCATGGGGTTGCTGAGAGTTGGACACGACTGAACGACTTCACTTTCACTTTTCACTTTCATGCATTGGAGAAGGAAATGGCAACCCACTCCAGTGTTCTTGCCTGGAGAATCCCAGGGATGGGGGGAGCCTGGTGGGCTGCCGTATATGGGGTCACAGAGAGTCGGACACAACTGAAGTGACTTAGCAGCAGCAGCAGCAGCAGCAGCAGATTCGCTCAACAATTTTCTCTGTGATCTTATTCATAGCCCTCACCACCACTGTGATCTCACTCCTCCTGAATAAAATACTTAAACTTATTGATGTCCCTCAATGTCCAAGGCTCTACAGTTTACATTCCATACACTCTATTTAGCACTTTCCTGTCCATCTGGACACTCTCCTTCAGCTTCAAGTTTTGTTAATCACCATCATTTTAAGTTTCTAAGATTTGTTTACTGCAAAATCAAGAAAATGTTTATCATAAAATCTGTCAAGTAATACAATATGTCTAAAGTAAAATATACAACCTTTTCTCCTAGTTGTTGTTGTTGTTCAGTCCCTAAGTCATGTTCGACTCTTTGAGACCCCATGGACTGTAGCATGCCAGGCTCCTCTGTCCTCTTCTATCCGTTTTAGTTGACTCATCCATTGAGCCAGTGATACTTTCTAACCATCTCATCCTCTGCCACCCTCTTCTCCTTTTGTCTTCAATCTTTCCCAGTATCAGGGCCTTTTCCAATGACTTGACTGTCTGCATCAGGTGGCCAAAGCATTGAAGCTTCAGCTTCAGCATCAGTCCTTCCAATGAATATTCAAGGTTGATTTCCTTTAGGATTGACTACTTTTGATCTCCTTGCAGTCCAAGGGACTCTCAAGAGTCTTCTTCAGCACCACAATTCAAAAGCATCAATTCTTTGGTGCTCAGCCTTCTTTATGGTCCAAATCTCATAACCGTACATGACTACTGGAAAAAACATAGTTTTGACTATACAGAGCTTTGTCAGCAAAGTGATGTCTCCACTTTTTAATATGCTGTCTAGGTTTGTCATAGCTAGTCCTCCTAGTTCTACTGTCAAAGGTAACTACCATGAACAATTTTATGTGTCCTTATAGAATATATCTACACATTAACACAACATGATTTGTACTGTTATTAGAATTTAATTAGTTTTTTAAACATCTGGCTGACCACTGTCTCTGCAGACTCATACAGAGATTGCAGTCCACCAAATCCTGTCTGTCCCATATCCTCAAGTTATTAGACAGCCTTGCTGGTTCTGCATCTGGAAGCAGTGCTTTAGTATTACTGCTTATTGAGTTTTATCATGCTGGTCTGTGACAGCCTATAGTGGTATCCCAAGCTCTTTGCTTTGTCTCACCCATAGATTTAATAAGTGAATTCAATATAAGAGCCCTATTGTCCCATCCTGTTTAAAATACTTCATTGTCTTCCTCCAACCCTGCTGACCTTCCGTCTCCTCATCTATGAAGTTAAGGAGGATGATTTGGTGGTCTTGGAGATCCTCTCTGATTTAAAATTCTCTGATACCATTCAAGGTGTGACATGCCCTGCTATGCCTCTTTCTAACAGTAGCTAAAGCTTTGCAATCTGGGAGAGTCCACATTCCCAAGATACACTGTAGGAAACAGTTATCCTGAGAAGCCCATCAAGGTCAAAGCAAACAGCTCTGATGAAATTATTCAGGCTTTGGTTTTCATAAGATGGGACACAGTAAGGCCAACTGAATGTGAAAATGTTTGCAGCCATTCTAAAGGGAGGGATCTGGCTTAGTACTCATTCCAAGTTTCAAGCACTGAATACATTTTTTCCTAGAGGGGGAGTTTGATCTTTAAAAAAAAGAAACTATGAGTTATAACTGCAGCTCCGGCTTCCACAAAGGTCAGCTGGAAGTTGGTAACTTCTGAAAGTGACTTAATTGCTTGGCTGGGCAATTCTTTTGGATGGGAATCTTCGCCTAACCAGACTTGTGAAGATTTTCTTGAAATGGAATTCAGTGCTACCTCAAAAAGCTTATCCTCACTTAACCCCAGAAAAGGGACAGCCCCACAAAGCAGGGCAAGGATAGTATTGAAGTATAATTAATACATGAATACACGTTAATTATTTGGTTCAAATACACTATGGGGACAATTTTCATTTTTAAATACTTTAACTTTTCTGCTTCCAGTGTAAAGGATTTAGCAGTTCCTAATTTCTTCCCCAAGGGCATATTTTCAGGGTTTTGTTGGGGCCAGAAACCATTGTTCTTCCCCTTGACACCACATGCCATAACAGGGAATATGGATCAGTCTTGACTGATTTGTGGGAACTGAAGTAGAGAAGGACTTTTGGGAGGAAGGGAGGTCATGTAAAGGGAACTCCAGGGCATAAGAAATCACCAAGATGATTAGAAGTAAGTGCGGCTACTAGTACAGAAGGTGCCTGAGCATCATTTGGCCAGAGCAAGAGTTCTGGAACCAGACTGCTGATTTCAAATCACCACATAACAGCTGCATGACCTTAGCCTGTGTTATTCAGCCTTTATGTGCTTTCCTTCTCATCTACAGATTAGAGGTCATACCGATGATTGTGTCAGAGGCATTGTGTACATCACATGAATTAAGATACGTGAAGTGCTTAGGGCTGTACTTGGCTCATGATAAGTCTCAATAAAGGTTTTCTATACAGTGTGTATATACCATGTATTTATAACACATATTTGAATCCTAATGAGACTTTCATGCCCATTAGGAGGGCTGTTATATAAGTCAGGGTTCTCCAAAGAAATAGAACCAAAACAATTTTTATAATATAGAATCAATACAATATTTTATATATATATATATATACACACACGTATACATACACACACACACACACACACATATATATGTTCCCAAATATATATGCTTGGGAACTGAATCATGTGATTATAAGGCTGACAAGTCCAAAATCTTTAGGGTGGGCCAACAGGCTGGAACACCAGGAGAGCTAATGCTGCCCTTCCAGTTCAAAGCCTGTCAGGCTGGAGGACCAGGAAGAGCCAGTATTCCAGTTCTAGTCCAAAAAACCAACTGCTGGAGAATTCCCACTTGTAGGTCTTTCTGTTCTAATCCAGCCTTCAACTGACTGGATGAGGCCCAGTCCCATTATGAAGAGAAATTTGCTTCATTCAAAGTCCACCAACTTAAATGTCAGCCTCATCCAAAAACATCCCCACAGAAACACCCAGAATAATATTTGAACAAATATGTAGACAGGGACTTCCCTGCTGGCCATAGTGGTAAGAACCTGCCTGTCAATGCAGGAGACCTAAGAGATGCAAGTTTGATCCCTGGGTCAGGAAGATCCCCTGAAGGAGGAAATGGCAACCCACTCCAGTATTCTTGCCTAAAGAATCCCTTGGTGCAGTAAGTTCACACATAAAATTAACTATCACAGCTATTTACAAACACAGACACAAAAACACACAAACAACCACACCACACATGCAAAACAAAACAGAAAATGAGTGTTGGCCAGGATGTGGAGATATTAGAACACTTGCACATTGCTGGTAGGAATATACAATGGTGTATTTACTGTGGAAAATAGTGTGACAGCTCAAAAAATCAATAATTATCAAATCCAAACAAATCATCAAAAAGTTAAACATAGAATTATCATTGAGTTAGCAATTCCACTTCTGGGTATAAAAACAAAATAATTGAAAATAGGGACAGAAACAGATATTTGTACATTTAAGTTCATAGCAGCGTTATTCACAACAGCCAAAAGATAAGACTCCTCCAAAGTAAGCTGTACCCCTTATACCTACTCCAGTCAGGAGCAGGGTAGTTAACAGCCTTGGACCCTCACTCGAGCTTGCAAACCTTGATAATAATAATAATAGCTGCTCATGCGTGCTCAGTCATTTTGGTCGTGTCTGACTCTTTACAATGCTATGGACTGTAGCCCTCCAGGCTCCTCTGTCCACAGGATTCTCCAGGCAAGAATAATGGAGTGGGTTGCCATGCCTTCCTCCAGGGGATTTTCCCAACCCAGGGAATGAACCCGTGACTCCTGCATCACCTCCATTGCAGGCAGTTTCTTTACCCACTGAGCTACCTGGGAAGCCCCAATAATAATAATAATAGCTAATGTTTATATATAATCTGGCTCAATTACTGTGTATTAAAATGTATAAACTCTTCTTAATACAAGAATCCTATGAGTTAGATACTATTATCATCACTCCATTTTACAGGTGGGAAAAATGAAACACACAAAAATTGCATATACCAAAACAATGACAATCTGGGATTCTAACCAAGACAGTTAGACTCCTAATTCCATGCTCTTCACCACTGTACATTTTCCCCTGAGGGGCTGTAGACAGGTGACCCACAGCTTGTGACTATAGAGTGACCACAGAACTAGTACTAAATGCCTCTGAAGCCATGTGGCAGGCAAGCATAATCTGTAAACAGATATATAATACCTGAGACATTTATGTACAAATATTTTTCAAGTATATATAGATGCTGCTGTGAAGATAAAAACATCAATGTTAAAATATTGAATACATTGTGGCTTTTACTCATTATAGAGTTTCTTGATCACAGATACAGAGGAGAAATCAAAGCCCACAGTGATATATCCGATTACAGTCTTCTTTTGCTTTATTTGAAGACACTGATAGATTTGCTTTTCTCTGATATTTTAGAGAAACATAAATCAAAAGAATAAACAACTGCAAATTCTAAACAAAAGTGACTTAAAAAAATTATTTTATTGACATATAACATCCATAGAGAAACACACACATATTATAAGGGAATAGCTGGATGAATTTTCATAAACCAAAACTACAGTATAACCAGCCCCTGGATCAAGAATATCAACCACATTCCAGAAGATTCTTCATACTTCTTGCAATTACTCTTCAACTCCCTTCAAGCTTAGACATTTGCAGAGGGTAGAATTGCATCTCCCCCCTTCCCAGAAAAATATATTTGAATCTTCACCCTCAGTACCTGTGAGTAGGGCCTTATTTGTACATAGGGTCTTTGTAGCTGTCATCAGGATAAGATCATTCTGGATTAAGATGGGCCCTCATCCTTGTTTTTTTTAAAGGTTTTTTTTTTTTTCTGTGCATGTCTGATAAACTAGTTATGGAGTTAAATGTTCTGTGCTTTTCCTTTGCTGGTTCAGTGAAGTAAATTTATTTAATAAGCAAATAATAAAATAAAAAGTCCTTATTCTTAAAAGGATGAGGAACCATTAGAGAAAGTGATTGTATTAGCTTACTAGGGCTGCCATAACAAAACATCACAGAACTGGTTGGCTTAAAGGATAGAATTGTATTTTGTCAGAGTTCTGGAGGTCCAAGGTCAAGGCGCTGACAGGTTTGGTGTCTTCTGATGTCCTTCTCCTTGGCTTGCAATGACCGCTTTCTCCCTGTGACCACAAATGGTCATCCCTTATATCTCCATGTGTCTAAACTCCTCTTCTTATAAGGACACTAGCTGGATGGGATTAAGACTCATCCTAATGATTTTAATTTAACTTAATCACTCTAAGAGTTCTATCTTCAAAGACAGTCACATTCTGAGGTACTGTGGGTTAGGGCTTCAACATATGAATTGGGGGAATACAATTCAGCTCATAGCAGTAATTTAATACTGTTTTCATTTTTTAATGCCTATGATCACTCTGGAGCTTCCCTGGTGGCTCAGACTGTAAAGAATCTGCCTGAAATGTGGGAGACCTGGGTTTGGTTCCTGGGTTGGGAAGATTCCCTGGAAGAGGGCATGGCAACCCACTCTAGTATTCTTGCCTGGAGAATCCCCTTGGACAGAGGAGCTGGATGGGCTATAGTCCATGTGGATGCAAAGGGTGGGACACAACTGAGCAACTAAGCACAGCACAGTACATGATCATTCTGACCACATCATAGGGGACTTTTGCATAAGCAAGTTTTAGATAGTGAAGCCTAAGCTGAGAGGATTGTTGGTGGATGGCCCTAACACAGAGGCTTTCTCTGAAAATGCAGTATCTGTGGTCATTTTTCTTTTTTTATGTAAAGAAATTCTGGTTTTAGAATATGGAAGGAAATGCCAAGTAAAGTTTTAAATCATCTTCCATAAGGAGGTTTGACACTAGTATTTTCACATGTAATAGTTGCCCTGTCCATGACTGGCAGTGATTGTCTTAGAAAGAAAATTTTCCCACTCTCAGTAACTTCTAGGCAAGGACTTTTCAGGTTTGTTTTTCTCTCATTTCAAAGGCTATGCCTCAAGACCTTCACTGTTGTCATTGTTTTTTACTTACTGGTTCTGTTTAGCAGTGTTTTGAGAGGTTTGTAAACACAGGGCTTCCATGATCATTTATGTATGAAAGCAAATGAGTAAATGCTCCTTCACTCAAGGAGTCTTTGTTGGGAGCCCATAATGTGCCAGGTGGTATGCTTGGCATTGGAGCTATAGGGATGTGCCCTCAGGGGCTTATGGCCTAATAGAAGAGCCAAAAGAGTATAGCAAAAGATTTCCAGAGAGTGTGATGGGTGTTATGCTATGTTAACCACAGTACACTCAACCCAGGCTCTCATGTCTCTGAGACTTGCCCCTAATGATCCACAGGAACAGGCCCCGGTGGTGATGTGAGACAGCAATCTTGCCATCAGTCGTGACCGATATACGTGGTGGACAACTGGCCTAAGCTGAGTGACTTTGGTTCTCTCCCCTTTCGAACTGGGGTCCAGGGATGCTCGTTAGTCTTCACGGTTCACTTGAACTGGAGTGGGTTGCCATTCCCTTCTCCAGGGAACCTTCCCGACCCAGGGATTGAATCTGAGTCTCCTGCATTGCAGGCAGATTCAGGCAGAATGCAGGGAAGCTCTTACTTGAACTAAGAACTTGTAAATTTAAGACCTTTATAGTCTATCTTCCCCCCATCTGTTCCACCTTCCTGTGGGAAACTCCCCTCAGGACTTGTGGGAGCCATGTGTCTACCTCTCCGAGGGAGGTTCTCCTCAGAGATAACTCTTCTTTACATAGGGTTTACTCTTCATCACATCCTATGTTCAGTTCAGTTCAGTTGCTCAGTCGTGTCCGACTCTGTGACCCCATGGACTGCAGCACTCCAGGCTTTCCTGTCCATCACTAACTCCTGGAGCTTATTCAAACTCATGTCCACAGAGTCGGTGATGCCATCCAACCATCTCATCGTCTCTCATCCCCTTCTCCTCCTGCCTTCAATGAGTCTATTCTTTGCATCAGGTGGCCAAAGTATTGGAGTTTCAGCTTCAGCATCAGTCCTTCCAATGAATATTCAGGACATCCTATGTTAGGTGCTTGCATTGCATCATCTCATTTAATTTGAGGGAGGTAGTATCCGTTACCTCACTTTCCAGAGGAGAAAGCAAGAGACAGCAAACCATTTACCAAAATGACTCACTCCTGTAAAGAACATCACAAAGCATTCCATCTTTCTGTATTTCCTAGGTGACTCCCTGGATAGTTCTTGCTAAGCATCTCATATCACTTATAAATATGTAAATTATGGCTATATGAGGGAAGTGCATTAAATGCCAAAGGGAAACATAAACAAAGAAGGGACAAAAGAAGAGTGAGACACAGCACAGTAAGCAGAGCAGGACCCACTGCTTGGAGGAGGTGGCATATGCCTCAGTGAGTGGGTGGGAGCTGAACAAGCGGAGATAAGGGAAGGGACCCCTCTATAGGATAGTTGGAAGTGCTGGGCATGATTAGAAAGCAGTTGGGAGTCTTGTTCAACTGAGGTGTAAAGTGTATAGAAGAGTGCCTGAGAGATGGAGCTGAAAAAGAGGCAGGGGCACCCCAACAGGAGAGTTACAGCTAACTTTATACATCAACCTGACCAGGCTGCAGGGTTTCCAGATATTTGGTCAAACATTTCTCTGGATATTTCTGTGAGGGTATTGTAGGGAGAGTTTAAAATTTTAATGGGTAGATTGATTAAAGCAGATTGTCCTCCCTAATGTTGGAGAAGACTCTTGAGAGTCCCTTGGACTGCAAGGAGATCCAACCAATTCATTCTGAAAGAGATCAGCCCTGGGATTTCTTTGGAAGGAATGATGCTAAAGCTGAAACTCCAGTACTTTGGCTACCTCATGCGAAGAATTGACTCATTGGAAAAGATTCTGATGCTGGGAGGGATTGGGGACAGAAGGAGAAGGGGACGACAGAGGATAAGATGGCTGGATGGCATCACTGACTCGATGGACCTGAGTCAGAGTGAACTCCGGGAGTTGGTGACGGACAGGGAGGCTTGGTGCGCTGCAATTCATGGGGTCGCAAAGAGTCGGACATGACTGAGTGACTGAACTGAACTGAACTGAATGTGGATGGGTCTCATTCAATCAGTTGTTCTTTAGTAGAACAAAAAAAAAACCATGCGATTATGATGGCTGACAAGTCCCAAGATCTACAGGATGGGATAGCAAGCTGGAAGCCCAGGAAATGGCATTGTTTTAGTCCAAAGGCCAGCAGGCTTGAAACCCAGAAAGGGCCAATGTTTCAGTTAAGTCCTAAGTCAGGAAAAGCTGATGTCTCCGATCTAAGGCAGTTAGGTGAGAGGAACTGCCTCTTCCTTAAGGGAGAGTTAGCTTCCTTTTGCTTTCTACCCTTGCCGGCCCCCACACACCATCTATTCCCCCACACGAGAGCCAGAATGACTCAAAATAAATAATCAAGTAGGACTGGAGCAGGATGAATTAGGAGACTGGGACTGAAATATGCATACTTCTATGTACAAAATAGATAACTAATGAGAACACAGGAAATTCTGTTCAGTGCTCTGTGGTGACCTAAATGGGAAGGAAATCTTAAAAAGAGGAGATATACATACATACACACACACACACACACACACACATATATATATATAAAACAGTGTACTTTGCTATATAGCAAGAAACCAATACAACATTGTAAAGTAACTATACTCCAATAAAAGTTTATTTTAAAAAAGTCAAATGAGATCATTCTCCTTCTCAAGACTCTCTTCTGGCTTCCCATCACCCTCAGAACAACATCTAAAGTCCTTACCAAGGCCTCACACAAGCTGACCTCAGCTTCCTCGCCAGCTTCCCTCTCCATGACTTTATCTTCTCCAGCCACACTGGCCTCTTTGCTCTTCCACAAACACTCCAAGCTCCTTCTCACCTCAGCCTCTTTACATATGGGATTCCCTCTACCTAGGAGATCTGCATGGGCTCCTCTCTTCCACCATGTCCCTGCTCAAAGGTCTTCCCAGGAAGGACCTCCCCAACTACCCTATCTAACGTAGCACTTTCTGTCATTTTTGATCCACTGACCCCTTTCTATATTCCTTTTTAAAAATATTTATTTATTTTGCTGCACTGGGTCTTAGGGATCAAATCCAGGCCCCCTGCATTGGAAGCATGGAATTTTAGCCGCTAGACCACCAGCGAAGTTCCCCCTTTCTATATTCTTCATAGTACTTACTTCTATCTGAAACTGTACATGTGTTTGTTTTTCTACCTCCACAATAGAACATAATCTCTGAGAATAGAGAGGTTTTTTAGCTTGTGGCTATATCAACAGCTCCGAAAAGGGCAGTTGACATATAGTTCATACTCATAAATAGTTGTTGAAGGAAGGACAGAATTTTGACACTTACATTTTCCTTTCAGGGAGGTAGGTACCAGTACTCTTTGGCTCACCACTATCTCAATCATTGTAGCAAAGTGCCTGACCCATCAGAGCAGCTCAGGGAATATACATCAGTAATTATCTGTATTCTGATTACTCTTATACTTAGTTTTCTCTTCTATTCTAATCTATATAGGGACCAACTATTTATACCTCATATCACCTATCATAGAGTTTTGTATTTCGTAGGTCACAACCATGCTGAATTGTGTCTCTAAAGTGGATAGGAACTGCTTTGAATCTACAAGGCACTCTATCAATATTTTTATTAAATTACTACTGAACATTTCCTTAAACCTTCCATTATTGGTTTCATTATGAAGAAGGAGCACACACATTAAACAAAAGAATGACTACTTGGGGGAAGATTTCACCCTCGTTTTGATTCACTGGATGATTTTATGTCTATGGCATTAGCAACCTACTATTTGACTGTGCCACAATTATATTTTGCATACAGGACCAGATCCACTTATGTGACTGGGTTCTTTTTAAAATGCCACTTTTGCCATTTTTTAAAGGAAGGCATCATTGAACAATCATTTTAGGACATCTTCTTTTCAGAAAGTTGCACCTTCAGTGAAATACAATAGCTTTGAGGAAAAGCACTTTTTGGAATAAGCAAGTGAAGAAGAGACCTTTTTGATCGGAGTGTCAGGAGAGATTGAAATTGTCAAACACTTCACCCCTGCAAGAGAGTTCAAGTGCTGAGCTTAAGCTGTTTCATTAAAGAGAGAAGAGAAGAGTGAAAAGGAGAGAAGGGAAAGGAGTGTTGTTTAGTTAATTTCCTACGGAAAACTCCACTCGTGCTATATCAGCAAGCCCGAGCTGCAGTTCCACCTGGAGCTTGACTCCTTTCAACAGGATCAGGGGACAAAGTCCAGCAGCACCAAGGCGCTACAGGTTCTTGTTTCACCCACACACTCACTTGTCATAAACAAAGCTCAGAATAACTTGTTTTCTCTCTGATTCTCAGGAAATCAAATTTTGGGATGGGACAAATAGAATTTTCTAGAATCTAATGACACCCATTATAAGCCAAAGGCAAAAATGTTAGTTCGGGGCGGTGTGATAATGAAGCTGGTCATTAGCAGTTAGGAAATACCATTCCAGTAGCTCTTGCTCTGGTGAACCATGTGAAATTGGTTGGAAGATTACAGACTGCCACTTTATCCTGCTCTCACTGATCTGTTGCATGACGGTTGAGGTTTGTCACCAGTTGCCTGTCTGTGCAAAAACAAAAGAAACTAAATAAAGCTGAAAAGAGTCTGTAAAAATAAAGAAATCTGGAAACAATATGGAAGGATAATTTTTTTAAAAATGATTATCAGAATCTAAAGGTGTACACACCTACTTGTAAGGGAAAAAAGTCGCTCCCCTCCCCCATCAAAGAATTTATTCCCATAAAACACTAAAGCATTTTTGCTAAATGTCAGCGAATCATACACAAAGAGAATATTTACCTTTATCCATGTAACTGAAAAAGTTTTTTTAAGAAAATATGTACTATATTTTTTAAATTCTGGTAGAACACACAGACCCAAGTTTGAGAAGTACCGTGTGAAGAAGGTCTGGCTTCCCTCAATTTTAACTTCTATCATATGGTCACTGGTTTATAACTCACATTTCTGGAATAAGCCTAAAAGTATGTTAACTATTACTTAGAGGTAAAAGAGGAAAATGCATACAAATTTAGGGCATTGCTTTAATATAAATGTGTTTCTATTTCCGTGAATCATGAAACACCAGGTTTTACAGGCATGTCTTGCCCTCAAAATGGTTTCTGAGTTAGTATTACAGGTTAAATCCTTCAGTTAACCAGAAATCTCAGGGATGCATGTCATCTGGGAACTCTGGTTCCCAATGAGAACTTTGGTTCTCTTAGTCTTCAAAAGACTAAGAGCAAAGGTCCATACAACTCAAAGGCATAGAAGCAGGGGTGTGCTCTAAGTTGCTCATACTGGTTCATGAAAGCTACTTGTTAAATACTCAGGAATTTCGTGAGCTAGTTTGTAAAGTGATGATAGCCTGAAACCTGCTGTGGTGAGAACACTTACACTATGGAAGCTGGCACACACTACATATTTTGTCCCTGGCCCCTTTTTGAGGGCCATTTTATCAATGCACCTCACAACATAGAAGGATTTTTGGAAGCACACAGGACTGGTCATTCAGGAGCTGGCAGGGTAAGCCCAGATGTCCAGAATGAGAGGCATGTAGTGGTTAAGAACATTGGCCTAAGGGGCAGGCAGACAGGTTTCTGATCTCAGATTGGTACTTATAGGGATTTCCTTAGTGGTCCAGTGGCTAAAACTCCATGCTCCCAATGCAGAAGGCCCAGGTTTGATCCCTGGTCAAGAAACTAGATTCCACAACCAAAACTAAGAGTTCATATGCTGCTGTAAAGATCCTACATGCTGCAACTAAGACCCAGGGCAGCCAAATACATAAATAAAAATAAATATGAGATTGTGACTTACAGTTGTATGGTTCTGACCAAGTTATTTACCTGAACCTGAGTTTTCTCATTTGTAAAATGGAATAATGTTAGCCACCACACATGTTTGTGATGATTAGGTAAAACAATATGACTCTGGGAGATAGTGAAGGACTGGGGAGCCTGCTGCAGTCCATGGGATCGCAAGGAGTCAGACATGACTGAACAACTGAACAACAACAATTATGTTTGCGATGATTAGGTAAAACAATATGTGCATAATCATAGCTTCACCTGAAGCTAGTACCTGGCACAGTGGAATTGTAGTAGAAGGCACAGAGGCATTAAACATTAGGTTAAATTTCAAATACACATGGCCAGCTTCACAGACCTCCAGATCCAAGCCACATCTTTTCCAGGTCTGATCACTGCTAAGGTCTCATCTGGTGCCTCTATGGCTTGTCTTTAACTTCCTGTTTGCCTGTTCCCTCTCTCTGTCTCTCTTTGTATATGTCTCTATTTCTCCCTTTTCCTCTGTCTGTCTCTCACTTACTGATCTTACCCTCACAGAGGGTAACTGAGGTGTGGTAGGGGATGAATTCATCAGTAGTCAGTATGTTGAACAAGCACAACTTGTGACATAATCAAAACATGATTTTACATTTATCTTCTGTCTGGTAGTTCCTCAAAAGGTTAAAACATAGAGTTATCATATGACCCAACAATTTCATGCCTAAGTATATATACCCAAGAGAAATGAAAACATATGTCCAAACACAAACTTGTACACCAATGTTCATAGCAGTCATAGTCATAATAGCCAAAAGTTGGAAGTTACTCAAATGTCCATCAACTGATAAATGGATAAAGAAAATGTGGCACATTCATATACTGGAATTATTGGGCAATAAAAAGGAATGAAGTATTGATTTGATACAGCATGGATGAACCTTGAAACCATTATGCTATGTGAAAGAAGTCAGTCATAAAATACCATGTAACATAATTCCATTTACATGAAAGGCCCAGAATAAGCAAATCTGTGGAAACAGAAAGGTAATTAGTAGTTGCCTTCAACCCTAGTTGCCTAGGGTTCAAGTGCTTGGAGGGAAATGGGGAATGACTGCCAATGAGTGTGGGGTTTCTACTGGGGTGATGAAAATGCTGTAAAATTAATTGTGGCCATGACTGCACTAGATTTGGGGTAAGAAGGTTGAACTCTCTTCTCCTCCCGGGAAGATAGAGAAGACCTGCACACTTCTTCCCCAAAGAACTTTCTCAACAAATCTCTCCCACACTCTGACCCTTTTTTATATCCTGATCTGGCTGAAGGATTCCAGGATCACAGTTCAGAATTGTCCTTGGAAATCGTCCCTCTCTCTGTCTCTGTTTCTCTCTGTAGGTGTCTCTGTATAGGTATATGTCTTTGTATAAGTCCTTTGTTTTGTAAATTCTTCAACTGTAACATGATCCTCTCAACTGTAATGTGACCTGAGACGCTGAAGCCTCCAGGCCTGGTGTGCACAAACACCATGCTTACTTGTCACCTGGCCGGGTTCCTAGACAGTCCCTGCTCTCAGGGGATGGGCCTGCTCAACAACCGACCTTTAGACCATGGGGAGAGACCCTGAGGAGTGGGCAAAGACTAAGTTAGTCGAGTGTGTGTGTGTGTGTGTGTGAGATAGTAATTTAAACTATCCAAAATTTCATCCAACTATGAGGCTCAACACACAAACTCATGGCCTCTTCACCAGAATAGTTCTGGACGTGTTGCCTCATGGGTGGCCGCTACAGGGGATCCAAACCACTGATAACAGTGTAAACCTATAAAACTGACACAGAAAGAAGGACTCACCTTCGGGTACTCTTCAGCCAAATTCTCTGTGTACCTAGAGGCACTGGCCAGCTGGCGTTGGCTCTTGTGAGCACATTCACTGTCCCCTGCTTACAGCTAGTCCAGGCCAAATCCACAAGTTACACACATGGCCCGGGAGGAGGCAGACATGTCATTGTTCAAGCCACACTGATGCAACCCCAGACGCAAAGCCAGCCTTTCACTGAAGTGAATTTCAGATTTAAAATTTTGTATAGAAAGGAAACAATGACTATTGATTTGTATTCCCTGAGAAAGAAACCAGAGAGGCCTTTGACCTACTTATATTTTATTAAAAAGCCTCTGGTCTGGCAAAGCATTTGTGTCCTGACCTCAGACAGCCCATTACATCCTCTCCTGGAAATCTCGCCATCTTCCTTCCTGGCACCCAGATACTGATTTTATCAGCTCCTCTCCCACCACCTCTGGGAAGCGGCTATGGACTGAGTCAGTCTGAGGGGCTCTCACCACATCTAAATCATGATATCACCTCTCTCTACTCCATCCTGGTGCTCAGTTCACATTGGCTTCGATTGTCTTCACATTTCTATATCTTATCTCTTCAAGGTCAGGGACTATGTCTTCTGCTTTGTACCTCCCATCTATTTTCTACCACATGGTTTTGATACTCATTGCTCTTTTGATAATCATTGTTATTTTGATAATTTTTGATAGTTTGTTCTTTTAATAATTCATGTCATTGCTGCTATTCTTATACTTAATGCTTGTCAAGGACACACATCATGTGTCAAACACCGAACCAAGTGTTTTCATGCATCCCTTAGTAATGCTCACAGCATCATTAGAAAGCGGGCACAATTATTAGTAGGTTCACAGAGGAGCACACAAGGACTCTCAGAGGCTGAATCTCCAGCATGAAGCAGCCAAGCTGTCTTAGCTCCATCTGGTTCCCAAGAGCTACCATAGGTCAGATTATAGAGTAGAGGTTGGGAGATAGGGGTTACTTCTCTAACACTTCCGGTACAGATGAGCAATAATCCCAGGTCAGACCCTGAAACCTGGAAAGGGGATTTGCCCCTGACACAATAATTTGTCCAGGGCAAAGAAGAGTGTACATGGAGGATACCAGACCCCCAGGCCAGCACTCTTGCTTCCATACCCTGGTGCTCTGCTCAATGACAAAAATACTCCTATTGGTAACAGTCTTTTCCTACTTCTCTACTGTAGAACAAACCACCCTTTAGCAAAAACCAAAATAATAATTTTCTGCAGAGTAGATAATCACTCACTCCAGCAAACTAAAACAACATTCTGTGGTTAAAACAGGAGAAAAAGTGAAAAATCTTTCACTTTGTTTCTCTCTTGTATATAAAAAGGATACACGTGTGTCTGTGTGTCTACACTGTATGTATCTAGTTTCCAGTTCACTTAACTTATAAATCAGTGCTGCTCCAGGTCTGGCCACCCACCCACTGCTATTCTGAACGTCTTTCATAGACTAGAGAAGAGCCAAAGAGAGTCTGCTTCTGCGACTATTATTTATAATCTTCAGTTTTAAAAATCCACATCCTGGAAAACTTTTGAACAGTGTGGCATTGACGAGGCATGGGGGAGGCTGACTGAGAGAAAGCGGAGGGAGAGGAAGAGCTGAGGCTGCACTGCGCCTCGCAAGCCCCTCCCAGTTTGGTTCACATTTTAACAGAGGTCAGTTCCGTGGACATTTACTGAAGGCTTGTTACCTGCCTGGTTCTGCCAGATGATGCAGATGCCAAACTGAATGAGACGCCATCCCCAGCTTTAAAGGCTCATAGCAATGGGATAAACAGACATATCAGAACAAACTCTCTTACACAGATAGGGAAGATTAAAAGGAAACTTTAAAAAGCTTTCCAGTACCAAGGGAATCATATTAAGGAGGACCTTTCTAGAGGCAATATAGTAATATATAATAGTCAGACTGCCAGAAAGCTTGGGTTCACTACTCAACTCCATTTCTGAGTTCCTGTAATTCAATTGCAAATGGTATAATGTCCATATTTATACCCGGGAGTTGTTGTCAGGGTCAGAGAAGATAATGCAGATCCAACATGGTGCACTATTTGGCATGTCATAAGTACTCAGTAAATTGTAAAACAGTAAAATAAAATACTGGTTAAAAAACAAAAATTAGTGAGTTCCGGCAACTGGAAGCATAAAAGCCGACAGCCACTTGGGTGGAGATGAAGAGGGATTCACAAATCAGATCGGGCTTCAGAATTTGACAGGCTGTAAGATGCTACATTTTTAGGCATATTTCTTAAGAAGAGGTACCAGGTGTGTGAACCTAGGGATGAGGACAGGGGCATGAGTGGGAGAGTAAGGGGAGAGGCTAGAAGGAGAGTGAAAGTTTAAAAGCATAATAATAAAGTCCCTGTCCTTTAGCAGTTGACAATCCAGCTAGAGAAAAATAAGACATATCCCTGGGGGAAGCTTAGTCAATAAAAGGCAGGATGTACTAGGCATTTATTAAGCAGTCAAACAAACTAATTCATCAATAATGGTAGCATTCAAGATACTGAGGCTGGCTATGTAAGGTGTTTTTGTACAGCTAGGCCTCCTGACATTCATTGCACAGATTTTTTTTTTTTAATTTAGCAAATATTGGCATAGACCCATTATGCAATAAGCACCGTTCAAAGCACTTTATAAATGTTAACCAATTCAGTCCTCATAATAGCAACTTTATATCTACATGCCTGTTACTATCCCCACTATGCAGATGAGAAGGTAAGAGACTTGCCTAAGATTTCACAGCTGAGAGGAACTGAGCTTCAAACGCGTTGGCAATCCAGCTTCAGAACCTGTGCTCTTCACCATGTGTGTGGCCCACAGAATCAGGCACAGTGCTAGAGGCTGGAGGCTCAGTGGTGAGTAGAGGCCCCGACATTCTTGGGGCTTATATTCCCCTGCAGGGAGATAGCAATCAGCAAGCAAATCAACAAGTATAGAATGCCATGGGATTCTAAGTGCTATGAAGAGAAATGCAGCAGGATAAGGGTGCTAAAGAGAGATGGACTGGTGAGCTTTTTTCAAAAGACTGGTTGGAAAACCTCTCTGAAGAGCTGAGACCTAAATGAGGTCAAGAAGAAAGATACAAAAGTGAAGCCCAGCAAAGCGGGTAGGAAGTAGAAAGGCTCTGAGTTCAGCAGCATGCTTGGCAGGTTCAGAGAAGAGCAGTGTGGTTAGAGTAGACATAAGCGGATGCGTGGTCAGAAGATACTGAAGAGATTGCCAATGGTTATCATATGTAGAAAGAGTTGGGCTTTTGTTTTAAGTGTGATAGGAAGCCATTTGCAGATTTTTAGGAAGGAAGTGATATGAATGTGATATCCAGACATATTGTTGAGTGGAGAATACACATTGGGGAACCAGGAATGGACACAGGGCAGCCAGTTAGGGCACTGGTTCAGTAACCAAGGCCAGAAATGATGGTGGTTTGTACAGTGGTATCAGCAAAGGCAGTAAGCACAGTCAGATTTGAGATATATCTTGAAGATACAGTCTGCAGGACTTGATGCCATGTTATTCATTTATTTGTTCATTTATTATCCATCTCTGGTGGCAGGAAATGACCTCCAAACAGGCAAGAACTTTGAGGTTTTGTTTTGTCTGACTTTTCATCACTTTATTCCCAGTTCCTAAAATAGTGCCTGCCATACAATTGGCACTCATATATATTTGTTATGTATTTGTTTAATGAATAATGCATTGAATATGAGGTGTAAGAAAGAGAGATGTCAAAATGACTCCATCATGGGGCTGGTTTTGTGTATTTCCTGATTCATTATGAAATCAGCCTTAATCCTACACTATTTTCAAGACAAGTAGATGAATATATCCATCCAAGAATCACAGGACATGACCTTGGGAGGTCATCTAATGCATCCTGGTACTCTCAGATGAGAGTAAATTATCATATTTCTTTTAATATATGAGGCAAACTGAACCCCAGAGAGCCAAAGTAACTTAAAAATTAAACATAATGATGACAATAGACACATTTATTTTGCAGTTACTACTTTACAGATCCATTGCAAGGCGCTTTATAATTCTCATACTTCTCATGTTATCCCTATGTTACAGATGAGGAAAATATGACATTATGAAGATGAAGCAGTGAGCCGAAAGCTACACAATCAGGAAAGAATGGAGCCAGGGCTCAAATCCGGATCTAGTTTTATGTTAAAGCCACAACCCTATACGATTTTCCAGGGTCACATAAGTCATTGTGTTGTAACAACCAGTACTGGTCTCCCATCCTCTTGAGTTAGGTAGATAAGAGCAGCTGGAATAGTTGGCTTCTGTGGGTTCTTGCACTGATTTTATTGTTCCTATTAAACTGAGGAAGTAGAGTGAGAGTCAGTCTATGGCATTTCTCTGTCCCTGGTTTTAATCTCCACAAATAGATTGCCTTGAATGAAACATACAAGCAGGCTAGCTTGAACATGGGATACTGTGTATATTATTAGAACAAATTACAGAGATTTTGGAATTGATTCTGTTATCTATTCAAAAGATTAAAAAGCTACTTTATCTTCTTTTTATGTTCAAATCAACTATAAATGGCTTAGAAGTTGGATAACCTTTTCCTATACTACATAGGTCGCTGGTTATCATTGGTTACCTTTTCAAGGTTCCCATGCATTTTAATGACATCTTGATTAAGACTGTTATTCAATCTCCAGTGCTTATTTATGAGAGTTTTATATGTAGCCAATAACTAACACTGAATCACTGATTCAGATGTTAAAGCTTCAGTTGAAGAGAAGTAAAAATTCAAAGCATTTCATGGTACACTAAGTTTCCAAAGGATAACAATTTCTTTTTTCCTCAACTTTTATGAGAATGTCATTTTTATTCACACAAGTATTAGATGGATTTTGGAAATGATTTAACACTATTTGACACTAGAACATGTGAAATAGTCACAAAACCAAATGTTTCATATGAAAAAAATATGTATATATAATACAGAAGGGTAAGCAAATAATTATAACATAGAATTAATTATGAACCTATTGTTAATACCAAGCACTGAACAGAGAGTTATAAGACAGAGCAAGAATAAGCTGCAGGTATAAAACCAAAACAAAGATTTTCTCATTTCCTAATATGGAGAACTTGAAAGGGCCAATATCACATGATTTATATCAACTCATGATGGCTATTTGGTGGCATGCTGTTTCATTTGAGAAAAAGATAGAATTAGGCCAACAGAACTTAAAACTCCTACACTAATAGCTAATATTTTGGGGTGCTTAACTCAATCCTCACAACAACTTGGTGAAACAGATAATATCCTAAGTATCATTTTGCAGATAAGGACAACATGCAATGAGATTGGACTAATATGCAATACACAGTGACATGAAAAGTAAGTAGCTGACCAGGGTTTGGAACACAGGCACTCCAGACTTTTAACCTCTGTGCTCTGGTATCTCTCAATAATATAATAATTTAAGTAATATCATTTTTAAGCTCTTAATATACGCTAAGCCCTACTTTGAGACTATCTTATCTTTTATTTCATTAATCTTTCTGACATCCCAATGAACTTGGGTTTTCTATTGCCATTTTAAAGACTTTTTAAAGGCTTAGGTTTACCTTGTTACTTTATCATTGCTTTTTTTCCCTTTCCCCATTGGGTTGTTGATGACAGGAGAAACAGGATGGATGCTTGAAAATATGAAATCTCAAAACCAAAGAAGTTTGAGCAATAACTAAACCTTAAGCCCTAAAATGAGCCTCAGCCCCATACCTCCGACTGGCTTGAACCTCCACAAACAAGATCATTACTTCTAGACTTTCCTCTCTGAACTCTCTGAATGGAGGTTGAGTTCTGTTTCAGATTTTAAAAAGGAAAACCTTTCCTCATCTTAAAGAAGCTGAAGTAAAACAAGATGAAGCTATTAGTTAAAAGGAATTCATGAGAAAAATTAAAAAGCTAAGAGAGTTCAAGACTGCTCCCAAAGCTATCAGTTTTCTAAACCATATAAAGCTAAAGGGGGGAAAGGTGGAGGTATTGATCTTATTGACAGTCCAAACAACTGGCAAAATGACTAGCAGAGGTGGCCTTGTTTTAGCCTTGAGACCTCCATCAAGAGCATAATGGATTTTACAGCCAGATCTGGAAAAGGTATATCTAGCTATATCTATATCCATATCTATATATCTATATCTATCTATCTATCTATCTATCTATATACCTTCTTCTCACATCCTATTGGCCACATGCCAGTCATATGGTTCAAAGTAATTGCAAAGGAGGCTGGGAAATGTAGTCTTCCTATGTGACTAGGAAGAGAAATACAGACTTGAGAAATGTATAGATCATCTTTGTACCCAAATATAATGATTTCTACAATTTTACCCCTAGATTTTCACTTAATATTTGAGGAGGTAATTATGAAAAGGAATGAAATGAACTGTATCCCCAGCACTTAACACTTCTCCTAACACGCTGTAGGAGGACAATAAATATTTGTTGAGTGAATGAATGAAATAACCTTACACATTTGGATGACAAACTCATCAACCTTGTATTCCATCACACTTGGAATACAAACAAATTCACCTTGACCTGGCTCCTCCCTGACTTTCATTTCTTCCCCAGAACTTTTATGGTTAAGAGGTTACTTTTAAGAGCATAGGATGGAGAAATTCATTTTAGAACATAAAACCAAGGATTTGGTCTTGGCTTTGACATTTTCTAGGTATGTGATTGTTAACAAAGTCCTTCAACTCAATAAACCTCAGATTCTTCATCTATAAATGGTAATGGGAGAAATATATGCCTATTTCCAGCAGTCCTTTCACCTCTTTCTTGGATAGCAGAACACGAATTGTTTGTTGGTGACAGTGTGCCCATCCTCAGGGAATAATGATTGATTTAAGCCAGTGATGGCCATTAATTGATCTAAAGGTAAGGCTGTGATCAGGTTATGGCCAATGGAATGAAGGGGAAAACTTCTGGAGGCTTTCAGGAGAAATCCTCCTGGATAAAAGAGAAAGCTGCCTGAGAAGGACTTTTTGGCCCTATCCATTTATTTCTTATTGAAATGCTGAGATGTGAGATTGTGCAACTTGGAGCTGCTGCAGTTTTCTGGGTTCTTTGAAAGGAGACATTGCATGCACACCAAAGATCCAGCACAGAAATACTGAAAGAACAGGGTCCTCAATGACATTTTTGAACTTTTGAAACACTCTGGGACAATTTATTTCCAGTCTTGGAAGTGTCTTTCAAGTGTTACTTGGAAAATGTGCACCCTTATGGTTTGAACCAGTTTATTTGCATATCCTGTTACTTGCAGCCAAGAACATTAAGAACATTCCTAAATAACAAAGTAGATAACTTTCAGAGGTCTTTGCAGGTCCAAAGTTATTAGAATATTAAACAACATTCCAAAATTGGGGGAGGGGAGAGAAAGCAACCATCCTGGAATATACGAAAGGATAGGAAAAGTTTAAAAAGACGAAGAAACAATTGTAGGTGGTTAAACTTAGATACATCAACCAGGTGACAAGGATAGCATAAAGCACTGAAATGCAAATTGGAATGCCCATAGAAACAGAAAATTGGGCCAGGTCCCTATGGAGGAGAGAAAAGATCTGGCACAAGTTTGCAGGAATGGCGTTAGAGGGTAAATGGAACCTGAACAAATGCACAGCTTGATCAAGAAACAAATGACCATAAAAAAGCCTTTTGAAATTATACTCATTCAAAGTAATTTCTGTCTTTTGATAAGTAAAAGAGTCATAAAAACAAGTAACTTCAAAATGATCCCTTCCCATCTAAGTTTTATGTGTCTATAGTTATTTTTTTAAACTGCCATCTTACTAGAAAAGATCGTCTATGGGTCAGAAGATTAGAATATTTTGACTGTCAGACTAGAATAAAAAATAAAAGAGCTGATGATTATCTACACTTCTTCACAAAACAAAGCTTCACAAAACACAATCACTGCTTGTGTCTGATTCTGTAGTGGTATTAACCTTTTTGATAGAAAATCTATGAGCAAAATATCTGATATTTGTAAAGTACTCCGTGAATATTGCTTGGATCTGACTCTGTAGAGGATATTTTAAGTAACTGTTCTCTATTCAGAATAATAACCAGAAGTAACTGAAAGGCATCAATGGGCAATGAATGAACACGAACACTTCTGGGGTCTTCTGGAAAGCATAAAAAGACTTCAGATCCTACTCTGAACAACAAATCAAATATACATTCCTTCTCTGAGTGACATGCAGAGGGTTATAATAATAATAAGAAGAAAAAGACCAAGGTTTATTGAGTGATCACCAAGTGCCACCCATTGTATATTCATTTCCTCATTCAATTCTCATAACCGTTCTCTATACCAGGTGTCTTATTTGTCTGTTTTATAAATGAGGAAAGTGAGAATTGTGTTAAGTAACCTCCCCAAGGTCACTTGGAAAGCAACAGGACCAGGACTCAGGGTTAGATCTATCTGACTGAAAAATCCTTTTGTTTACCATTATTCTACACTGGCATTCAGGAAAATAAAAAGAAGAGGAAAATTAAAAGGAAGAGTGAGTTCAGTACAGTCAAGGCTAGAAGATGCTTCTCATCTAGGCAGGATCAAAGAAGCATAGGCTAGGAGCAGGAACTGGAAATCGAACAAAATCTTCCTTGGAGATTTGAGAGTTGGGGGAGGGAGATGACTCAGCTTGGAACTGGGATAGAAACAGGTAAAACTGAAAAATCAAATCAAATGCAGACTTCTAAAATAATCAGGAAGAAAAAGAATTGAACAAAAAACAGCTGAATTCTGGTATCCAGTGTATCTGGATTTCTCTGGTAACAGTGCATTTCAAAACAAGTTTTTACCTCCTGTACTGGGTTTGTCCTAATTCAGCTTTTTTGATATCTGATGGAACTTTCTTTCTGCAAAAAGGAAAATACTTGATGAATGTTCCACTTGCCTTGTTAGCAATTTCTTCTTTTAGAAGATTCAGGGAGCAATGATGAGGGACATGTGACCGGGTGGAGAGTGTGCTGATGAGCTCAGATTTTCAAAGGGCATGTGCAAGAAGAGAGATGAGGGACACAGAATCAAACTGAGTGTACAAAGACTTAGCAAAGCCCAGTAAAAGCTATATCTGGGAAGCTAAAGCGTTGAATCTCTAAGGCTTATTTAAAAATGCTAAGGACAATGAAAAAGGATTCTTGTAGTTTATACAGAGAATAGGCCTTCTGCTCAGGGCTGGAACCACAATGTTAACAGATAGGAAAAAAGAAATAACAAATGGTAAAATAAAATTAGAATAATATGTTTACACAGGAACTAGGAATGAAAACGTGATTAGGATGTAGGCGGACCACAAAGACAATGCAGAAATCCTAGGCCAGCAACAAAGGGGTTGTTACTACCCCTAGGATGGAAGGGACATGAGGAGAGATTGCCAGAATCTGGAAGAAAAGAGAATCATATAGACCAAGAAGCCTTGAGAGAGAGCAGTAACCTCCAAGAGAGGGACTTTGCAGGAATGGGATGGGGGGGGCAGGTTGCCTAAATCCCTGCCCTTCCCTCCAGTCTCTTGTCTGGAGTCCCCTTGGCCAAATCCATCTAGAATCCAGAGATCAATGGAACCTTCTAATGTAAAACATACAGGGAACTTCCTAGGGTAGAGGGCAGAGGGCAAAGCCGAAAAGGGTGAGCATGAAACTAGGGGAGGCACTGTTTCCCCAGAAGATGGCTGGCATGCTGCCTCAATGACACTGTGCTTCTAAAACAACCATATGAAGTGAATACCAAATATTAACCACCAGCGCATCTTTAAAGCACAGACTCTTCACAGCATTTCTCTGGCTCTAGCTACTTTTGCTTCGCTTAGCCATTTTATCTGAGCCAATGCGGATGGTGCCACAAGCCTCCAATTCTGCAAATATTTCTGGTACCAATTCCCTTCTTTCTAGATTGCAGCAATGCAACAATGTTTCTAGGCCTCTCTAGGTTTTAGCAGGCTGAGAGGAACCACATGCCTGATTACTCTGCAGCCTACAGCTGAGACAGCTGACACCATACCGAAGATCATGTTTCCCTTCCATTATGTAGCCTTGGTACTGGGAAGCAGCCACCCAGCCAGGGACTACATCACCCAGACTCATGTTCTGGTTCTGGCCAATGAAATGAGAGGTGATGTGTGTCTGCAGAGCCAAGACGGTTAGTATGCAGTGTGACCTCATGCTCACAGTGACAGTGGAGATCAGATGCAAAAACTGAGATGTCACATCGGATAGACCCAAATATCTAAGTCACTACTTACCTAAGAAACATTCTGCCGTGTGACCAGGAATAGCCACAGTTTGAAAGTGACAAACTTTTATTTTGGTAAGAGTGATTGATTCTTTATGATAGCAGTTGGCCTGTCCTGACTAAATTAAGGCCTTTTACTCTGTAGTGACCTCCTGTAACCCCACTGTCAAATTCCCCAAGCTTGGCTTCAAATTATAATAGCTAGAAAAAAAGACTGGAGTAGAAAATTGTCTACTTGCTGTCTCACCAAGATTTTCCTGTTTGACCATCTTTATAGGAAATATTTGATTAGATGTTTTTCTGTTAGAAAAGATACAAATTATTGCTTTTTTCTGGAGTTCTGGAATCATATAAAAGATATAGTAGTTGGAGTATAAGTTCTACCACTTACTTCTGCTGCCTGACCTTGGGCAGATCCCATCAACTTTCTTCTCTGTCAAACAAGGATATTAATAATGCCTCTCTGTCAGGTTGTTATGAGGATCAAATAAGATAAGGGATGTGGAAACATTTTGTTCACAACAAAGCTTTAGACAAAAATTAGTTCTCATCTCCAGTAACAGGGAGTCAAGTTGCATTTGCCTTTTTAAGTTCCTTCTCTCAGGTCAGGGTGCTATGAAGCTAATTCCCCCTCCCTTTCTCCCAGGTGGTCAGGTTCACCTCCTTCCACTTTCTCTCACCTCTATTAACAGGAAAGTAGTTCTTTTCACTGGAATTTTTGCAATTTGAGTTTGGCCCAAGGAAGAATGACTTTAAAAAATGAATCCAAAACAAATTAATAGAAATAATTTCTGTACATCTTGGGGCCATGGTTTACCATAAAGCTCATTCTTTGCCCTGAGCTGTAGTTTCACACTGAAGTTGTTGAATTTCTTATGTGCAACCCCCTCCAAAAGAAAAACATATATATAAAATCTCCAAAGCCCTGTCCATTGTTCCCAATAGAATATGGTTTTTTTGTTGTTTTCAATTTTCTCTGTGTTTATAAGTAGGATTTTTTTTTTAAATCACAGTGTTCTTTTTTAACTCAAGACACAAGTAGTGGATCCAGTTCATTTCTCTTGTTTTATAAATGAGGAAAGAAAAGCCCAGAGATATTTCAGGACCCAATTTAAGTATCACCTTCTCCAATAAGTTTTCTCAGTGTTCTCTTCTCCCTCACAAGCTGGGCAGGGTACCCTTCCTCTGCCACAGAACTTAGCAATAGACAGAACAAGATTCTGAACTCCTTGGAGAAAGGAACCAATTCTTCTCTGCATCTCAGGAATCTTGGACCTCCATGTAAATCTCCAGCCACCAAGTGCTTCTATTTCACTGTCCCAACCAGTGTCTCATGATCACCCTTAGCTTGCCAAGGAGGTTAAGAATGAGATTTTTTTTTTAACAGGGCACATTACCTCCCCTCAAAAACTCAGGGATCTGTGAGAAAGTAAGAAGGGGAGATGAATATTAAGTCGGCCACTCACAGTGTCTGCTGCTGTCTGTGACATAGTAGAAGCTTGATAACTATTTGGAGGCTAAATGACAGCACTGGACATTCAAGGTTGAATGAGTAAACTAGTTTATCCTAGAGGCAGAACAGAGATTGGGTCTTAGGTATTCTGAGATTCCACCCAAAGCTCTTTCTACCCCTAGTACTACCTCAGTATTATAAATCCAGTAATATGAGTATTTGGTTCTGCATTCTTTTCAAGAATCATCCTTCTATCTCTCTCAGCATCTGAATGCCTCTAAAAGATATGTAACCAATCCTATTATTGGGGGTTTTCTTTCCAATTCCTCTGTAGTATTGACCCAAAAACCTTAGTAACAGGAATGTGACATTGATGGAAATCTAATAAATTGAAGATCTTTGTGGGGTTTGTGGGGTTTTCCCAGTTTTTGACGTGACTTACTTCCAGACTCAAATTTATTATGATAGGTAACTCTCTCTCACCCAACACTACAGAGTTATTAATAACTTGCACTGCTGAATAAATCAGAGACCCTGAAAAATGTGGAGTAAGCACTTGTTATGCACATTTGGGATTTACCAAATTTCTACATTTGAAGGTCTAATATTAGGATTCATATGTTGTGCAAGGTTTTGCAAAGGAAAAGACATTTCACGTCTTTCCGACTTTGAAAATAGGGTATACTTTGCATGCAAACAAGTCTATGTGAGTATAGTGATTTTAAATAAATCACCAAGAGACAAGGTTTGAGTAAACTATAAGAAACATTGTTCCAAGATTATTTTAAAAGCAGAAAATAAAATTAGGTGCAAGAATTTACATGCACTAGTGAGTGAGGAATTGGAGAAGGAAATGGCAACCCACTCCAGTGTTCTTGCCTGGAGAATCCCAGGGACAGGGGAGCCTCGTGGGCTTCCATTTGTGGGGTCGCACAGAATCAGACACAACTGAAGCGACTTAGCAGTGAGTGAGGAACAGCTTTAGACTGGGTTCTACTCATAATTAGCAGTGTGACCTGATGGAACTCTAACATTCAGGGGCTTTAGTTCTGTAAGAGAAGAGGGTTGTACTAGGTGATCTTCAAAGTCCTGTCCAGTCTAAATTCTATGATTCTATTTCTCATGCCATAAGATCAAAAGAGCTAATTTGTGAAGCTACATGATGGCCAAATCCTGAAAAGGCCATGCTAACCTTTTGCCAGTGTTATCCTTGGATTTAAGGATGAAAAATTTTTAAAACATATTTATCATATAATTGTTATTTTGGCATATTATCATTTGTTGGCAATGTACAAACTTGAAATCATCAAAAAACATTCTGTTTTGAATTCTTTTTTCACTTAACATTTTATCATAATTACTTGTTCATTTTTTTAGTCTTCATAATTATGGTTGCATAATTATGCTGCATTATTCCATTTGGCTGAGAAGCCACAAATTTACAGCAATGCCTCCCTTCCTCTCCTGTANTTTGTGGGGTCGCACAGAATCAGACACAACTGAAGCGACTTAGCAGTGAGTGAGGAACAGCTTTAGACTGGGTTCTACTCATAATTAGCAGTGTGACCTGATGGAACTCTAACATTCAGGGGCTTTAGTTCTGTAAGAGAAGAGGGTTGTACTAGGTGATCTTCAAAGTCCTGTCCAGTCTAAATTCTATGATTCTATTTCTCATGCCATAAGATCAAAAGAGCTAATTTGTGAAGCTACATGATGGCCAAATCCTGAAAAGGCCATGCTAACCTTTTGCCAGTGTTATCCTTGGATTTAAGGATGAAAAATTTTTAAAACATATTTATCATATAATTGTTATTTTGGCATATTATCATTTGTTGGCAATGTACAAACTTGAAATCATCAAAAAACATTCTGTTTTGAATTCTTTTTTCACTTAACATTTTATCATAATTACTTGTTCATTTTTTTAGTCTTCATAATTATGGTTGCATAATTATGCTGCATTATTCCATTTGGCTGAGAAGCCACAAATTTACAGCAATGCCTCCCTTCCTCTCCTGTAACCCAATTCCTCAACAAATTCTGTTAGCTCTACCTTCAGATTATGTCCAGAATCTGACTATATCTCACTACCTCCATTGCAACCCTCCTGTCCAAGTATCTGTTGCCTGGAATACTTACATGATCCTTCTTCTGCAATCTTTGCTTCCATACTTGCCCACTACAGTGTGGATGCCACACACAGTATTGGAGAGATCATGTCAAAACATTGTCCTATCTTGTCCTTCTTTGTCTCAAGTATCCCCAGTGACTTCCCATCTTACTGAGACCAATCCAAGTCCTTTCCATGGCTTCCTAAGACCCTATATGATCTGTTTCCCTTCTACTTCTCAGGCCTTATCTTCAGCAACTGGTTCCCTTGCTCGCTCTACTCTTGCCATACAGAGCTCCTTGATGCTCTTACCAAACACCCTCCTGTCCCAAAGCCTTCCATTCACTGAAACCTCCCTGACATCTGCCTTTCCCAACATATCCCCAACCCCCTCTCATATATCAGGTCCCTGTTTGAAAGTCACCTCATTAAAGAGGTCTTCCATGACCACCTTATCTAAAGCAGCAACTCCCTCCAACACTCTGAGTCTTTTTATTTTTGTTTATGCCACTTATCACCACCTGACATATTATGTATTTGTTTATGGCCTTTCACCACCACTGTTATCACCCACCAGAAATAGAAGCATCATAAAGGCAAGGATTTTGTTTTGTTCACTGCTGTATCCCCCATGCCCAGAACAGTAAGTGGTCAATAAACATTTGCTCAATGAATGAATTAATTAAACCATTTGATAAATGTAGAACTTCCAGTAAAGTCTTGGTGGTACAAAACTCAGAAGAAAATGTTAGGAGATGAGGCAAGACAAACAGATCATATCGTGAAGATTCCTGTGTGCCGTGTTTCAGTTTTAAATTTCATATTTGCCTAATCAGAAGCCAAAGAACATCTTTAATCAAGGAAACAACAAAATCATATTTGCATTTTAAAAGCAAACTCAGTAGTGGGGAGAAAGCATTTGAGATGAACGAGAGAAGGCAATAAGGGAGCTACTATAAAAGGCATTCCCTAGTGGTCCAGTGGCTTGGACTCCATGCTTACACTGCTGGAAGCCAGGTTCCAATTCCTTGCTGGGGAACAGAGATCATGAAAGCTGGGAACACAAAGCACTGCCTACTCCTGCCCCCAAAAAGGCATTGAGAAAGCCCATGCAAACCAGAGCCCGTGCAAACCAGAGCAGAAGGAATGATATGGAAGACAGGAGGGGACAGATTCCAGACATAAAGGAAATAGAACAGTGGGATTTTAAGATTGCTTGTGGGGAAGGAGGACAAGGAAAGGAATGATATCCGTGTTTCGAGTACCTGGAGTGGGAAGGGTGCCCTCAACAGAAAAAGATGGAGGAATAGATTTAAAGAGGAGAAGATGATGGTGTCAGTTTTGAAATTAAGTTGGAGTGATCTCTGAGTCTTTCAGGTGGAGATGCCCAATTAGCTTTTGAATACGTAATTCTGGATCTCAAGAGAGAAGTTTGAGCTGGAAGTACAGATTTGATAGCGTTAGCATATAGTCATTGGAATTACTGCACATTCCCTAGGAAGCTTGTTGGAGAAAGAGACAAGAGAGGTTTGGGATAGGAACTGGGTGTTGGGGAGTCAATGAAGAAAGTGTTGAAAGCCAGAAGCAGGAGGGAGTCAATGGTTTTAAGATCAAAGGGTGTTCACTGGTATCAAGATATAGGAATTCAAGAAATATATGTATTAAAGTGAATCCTTTAAATCAAGACAGTGGGAAGATCAAAGATCTTAACAGGAGCAACTCAGGTTTAAAAACCAAATTGCAATGAAACTACCAAGAAGGAAGTAGAAAAGGTATAGCTAAGAATAAGCCACTTATTTTTGGTAATGATCTCACTTTACCACGTAAGTTTGCATGCCTACCCACTCAGCCCTAAGAAAACAAAACAAAATAAAGAGGGTAGCTGGTTTTATCTGTGTTAGAGACAGCAGCTCTCTACCCATCATTCTTTATCATCTGCTTCATCAGTAACAGAATTGTGACTTTATTCAGAGATCCAGTATGTTCAGCCAAAAGTCTCCCTCTCCTAGCCTCCCTTTCAGCTTAGGGATATATATATATATATATAAGTGTAAATCTTTGGGTGGAGCTTTCAGGAGAGCTGCTTAAAGAAGACAACTTAGCAAGAAGAATGATACAAAAAAGATCTGCATGACCCAGATAACCACAATGGTGTGATCACTCATCTAGAGCCAGACATCCTGGAATGTGAAGTCAAGTGGGCCTTAGGAAGCACCACCGCAAACAAAGCTAGTGGAGGTGATGGATTTCCAGTTGAACTATTTCATACCCTAAAAGATGATGCTGTCAAAGTGCTGTACTCAATAAGCCAGCAAATTTGGAAAACTCAGCAGTGGCCACAGGACTGGAAAAGGTCAGCTTTCATTCCAATCCCAAAGAAAGACAATGTCAAAGAATGCTCAAACTATCACACAACTTCACTTACCTCACATGCTAGCAAAGTAATGTTCAAAATTCTCCAAGCCAGGCTTCAACAGGACATGAACCATGAACTTCCTGATGTTCAAGTTGGATTTAGAAAAGGCAGAGGAACCAGAGATCAAATTGCCAACATCTGTTGGATCGTCGAAAAAGCAAAGGAGTTCCAAAAAAACATCTACTTCTGTTTTATTGACTATACCAAAGCCTTTAACTGTGTGGATCACAACAAACTGTGGAAAATTCTTAGAGAGATGGGAATATCAGACCACCTGACCTGCCTCCTGAGAAATCTGTATACAGGTCAGGAAGCAACAGTTAGAGCTGGACATGGAACAACAGACTGGTTCCAAATCGGGAAAGGAGTATGTCAAGGCTGTATATTGTCACCCTGTTTATTTAAATTATATGCAGAGTACATCATGAGAAATGCTGGGCTGGATGAAGCACAAGCTGGAATCAAGATTACTGGGAGAAATATCAATAACCTCAGATATGCAGATGACACCAACCTTATGGCAGAAAGCAAAGAAGAACCAAAGAGCCTCTTGATGAATGTGAAACAAGAGAGTGAAAAAGTTGGGTTAAAACTCAACATTCAGAAAACTAAGATCATGGCATCTGGTCCCATCACCAATGACAAATAGATGAGGAAACAGTGGAAACACTGAGAAACTTTATTTTGGGGGGCTCTAAAATCAGTGCAATGGCACCCCATTCCAGTACTCTTGCCTGGAAAATCCTATGGATGGAGGAGCCTGGTAGGCTGCAGTCCATGGGG
>SJYA01000890.1:2312010-2685860 GCA_006410615.1 Neotragus moschatus | reverse complement strand
CTAGCAAAGTAATGTTCAAAATTCTCCAAGCCAGGCTTCAACAGGACATGAACCATGAACTTCCTGATGTTCAAGTTGGATTTAGAAAAGGCAGAGGAACCAGAGATCAAATTGCCAACATCTGTTGGATCGTCGAAAAAGCAAAGGAGTTCCAAAAAAACATCTACTTCTGTTTTATTGACTATACCAAAGCCTTTAACTGTGTGGATCACAACAAACTGTGGAAAATTCTTAGAGAGATGGGAATATCAGACCACCTGACCTGCCTCCTGAGAAATCTGTATACAGGTCAGGAAGCAACAGTTAGAGCTGGACATGGAACAACAGACTGGTTCCAAATCGGGAAAGGAGTATGTCAAGGCTGTATATTGTCACCCTGTTTATTTAAATTATATGCAGAGTACATCATGAGAAATGCTGGGCTGGATGAAGCACAAGCTGGAATCAAGATTACTGGGAGAAATATCAATAACCTCAGATATGCAGATGACACCAACCTTATGGCAGAAAGCAAAGAAGAACCAAAGAGCCTCTTGATGAATGTGAAACAAGAGAGTGAAAAAGTTGGGTTAAAACTCAACATTCAGAAAACTAAGATCATGGCATCTGGTCCCATCACCAATGACAAATAGATGAGGAAACAGTGGAAACACTGAGAAACTTTATTTTGGGGGGCTCTAAAATCAGTGCAATGGCACCCCATTCCAGTACTCTTGCCTGGAAAATCCTATGGATGGAGGAGCCTGGTAGGCTGCAGTCCATGGGGTCGCTAAGAGTCAGACACGACTCAGCGACTTCACTTTCACTTTTCACTTTCATCCATTGGAGAAGAAAATGGCAACCCACTCCAGTGTTCTTGCCTGGAGAATCCCAGGGACGGGGGAGCCTGGTGGGCTGCCGTCTATGGGATTGCACAAGGTCAGACATGACTGAAGCGACTTAGCAGCAGCAGCAGCAAAATCACTGCAGATGGTGACTGCAGCCATGAAATTAAAAGATGCTTGCTCCTTGGAAGAAAAGCTATCACCAACCTAGATAGCATATCAAAAAGCAGAGACATTACTTTGCCAACAAAGGGCCATCTAGTCAAAGCTATGGTTTTTCCAGTAGTCATGTATGAACGTGAGAATTGGACTATAAAGAAAGCTGAGTGCCAAAGAATTGATGCTTTTGAACTGTGGTGTTGGAGAAGACTCTTGAGAGTCCCTTGGATGGCAAGGAGATCCAACCAGTCCATCCTAAAGGAAATCAGCCCTGAATATTCATTGGAAGGAGTGATGCTGAGGCTGAAACTCCAATGCTTTGGCCACCTGATGTGAAGAACACACTCATTGGAAAACACCCTGATCCTGGGAAAGATTGAAGGCAGAAGGAGAAGGGGACAACAGATGATGAGATGGTTGGATGCCATCACCAACTTGATGGACATGAGTTTGAGTAGGCTCCAGGATTGATGATGGACAGGGAAGCCTGGCATGCTGCAGTCCATGGGTTTGCAAAGAGTTGGACAAGACTGAGAAACTGAACTGAACTAGCAAGATAAGGCCTCTCTTTTGACCCTCGCTCTTTCTCTTCTTTTACAGAGAGAAGATGTGATGGCTGGACCTCCAGAAGCAATATCAAGCCCATGGAGCCTTTTGAAGATAGAAGATGCAGATGAGGATGGAACAGCAGAAAATAATGCTGTTCCTAATGCTCAGGTCCCTAATGCTGTCACAGCGATACCATCTCTTCTCTCTTTTTTAAAAAAATATTTACTTATTTATTTTGGCTGTGAGATCTTTGATCTTAGTTGAAGTGTGTGGGATCTTTAGTTGTGGCATACAGGATCTTTAGTTGCAGCACATGGGACCTAGTTCACTGACCAGGAATCAAACCTGGGCCCCCAGCATTGGGAGTGGGGAGTCTTAGCCACTGAATCACAAGTAAAGACCCCCATCTCTTCTCTAAAATTTTTGCCTACAGGCTTCTTGTATTAGCAGCTGAACACAATTCCTAACTGATATGTCATCTTATAGTACACCTGACTTTGAATTCCTATTCTGTTCAGGTCTGGCCTTCTCTGAGACCTGCCACCAAAGTACTGTTATATTAAGAGTCCTGAAAAAGCCAGTTGCTTGAGAAGAAGTAGCTGGTTACTGATGGTTAAAATTACCTGGGAGTGGCCATAGCCTTGTTTTACCACTCAAAACAGGGCTTAAGTTGCAAACACTCTTGAGATACGTGTCTCATGGACTAAAATTTATCCTCTAAACTTTTCCTGGGTTTTGACTGGGGCTGAGGGAAGAATATATGGATGAACACCTGATGAAAGGGAGAGGAGATCATGACTGAGGCAGATGGGTCAGTACTAGGGCCCAGATGATGTATTTCCCAAGCTTCATAAGCTTGCCTTAGGGTGGACCCAGGTGAAGGAGCAGTAGTAAAATCACTGTTTACAGAGCACACAGTCTGTACCATGCACTTTACTTACATTATTTCATTTATTGCTTACAACATCCCTATGAGGTTAGGTGGTATTATCATCTCATTTTACAGATGAGAAAACTGAGGTACACAGACATTAAAAAAACAAGAGGCCTGACATTTGAACCAAGGTCTATCTCATGCCAGAGCCTTAGCTCTAACTAGCAATAATTTCTTAAATAATAACAATGCCAACCAATATCAAGCACTTTTCATGTGCCAAACATTTTGATAGGTTGGCCAAAAGGTCCACTTGGGTTTTTCCATATGAGCAAACAAAGTTTTTGCTTGTAATGAAAAAAAACCCGAACAAATCTTTCTGGCCAACCCAATACATGTATTAACTTTCAACAACCTCATGAGGTAAACACAACCAGTATCTCCAGTTTGTAGATGAGGAAACTGAGGCCAAGAGAGGTTAAGAGATTTGCCCATGATCTATGTAGTTAGAAGGGGCTTCCCAGGTGGCACTAGTGGTAAAGAACCTGCCTGCCAATGCAGGAGATGCGAGAGATTCTGGTTTGATCCCTGGGTCAGAAAGATCCCCTGGAGAAGGGAATGGTAACCCACTCCAGTATTCTTGGCTGGAGAATCCCATGGACAGAGGAGCCTGACATGAATGGTTCACAGGGTTACAAAGAGTCAGACATGACTAAAGGGATTTAGCATGTACACGTAGTTAGATAGTGGGAGACTTTGAACCCAAGTTTGTCTCACTTCAGAACTAATAAATATTGAGGGAGTTTATTTTTTCTAAACTTTTTCAAAGCATCTGAGTTTGTAATTGACTAAAAAGCCAGAAAATAAATGACAGCATACAGTGTACCTTAGTTATCCAAAGCTTTATTCACCATTAGAAGCAAACACTATATAAATTCACTCATAGAGGTATTAATAAGAGCCAGGAAAATGATACCCATTATTCTCCTTATTTTACACATTTGGAAGCAGAGGTCATGAAAAGAAAGTGAAAGTGGAAGTCACTCAGCCGTGTCTGATTCTTTGCAACCCCTTGGACTAGTCCATGGAATTCTCCAGGCCAGAATACTGGAGCGGGTAGCCTTTCCCTTCTCCAGGGTATCTTCCCAACCCAGGGATCAAATCCAGGTCTCCCACATTGCAGGCAGATTCTTTACCAGCTGAGCCTCAAGGGAAGCCCAAGAATACTGGAGTAGGTAGCCTATCCCTTCTCCAGATCTTCCTGACCCGGGAATTTAACTGGGGTCTCCTGCATTACAGGCAGATTCTTTACCAACTGAGCTATCAGGGAAGCCCAAGAATTCATGAGACTTACCCTAATACAGTAAAGGAATCAAAAAACACTCTGATGGTAAGGCACAGGATACAAGTTCTGGCAGTTTATTCATGAGATGAAGGATGGAATTCTGCATAATTCTGAGCTTGTAAATGTCCTATAATGGTGGTGGTTTAGTCACTAAGTTATGTCCAACTCTGGCGACCCCAATGGACTGTAGCCAGCCAGGCCCCTCTGTCCATGGGATTTCCCAGGCAAGAATACTGGTCTTATAGACCACAGACTTAAAGAGGAACTTTTAAAGATGAAACTATTTCCCTTCCTCCTCTCTCCTTTTTGGAATAAAGGTCCATTTTTCACTCCTAAGGAATTCACTCACTGCAGTGAATAGTCTGGGAACAATGCTCGTGTATTAGGGAATAAGGGGCTGCTGGGGTTAAAGGTGCCTGGAATGGAAACATGCCTCATGGATCATACTGACACCCAAATGAGCACCTTGGAAGGAGAAGGGGCTGAGCTGGGATGACCCGCAGTGTAGCCACTGTCGGCTGCTGCTTTCTGTGGCCTCCAACGTGTTCTTTCAGCTGACAGGAAAAGTCACTGAGGTGAACGGAGGACACAAAAGAAATCCCAAGCCAAAGCTGAAATTTACTTTCTGGTGCACTGAGTTGGGCTCCCCAGGCATCTGCTTGGTCTTTTCTCTTTGCTGGGACCCTGAGGGGGATGGATAGAGATGCTCTGCCTGTGCTCTCCAGCAATTCAAGCTTGAGGTCTGTAAAAGGAGACAGGTCTCTGGGGCTGTGTTTAGAAACATTCGGCTGCAGTGCTGCCCAGTGTGGGAAGAGCTGCAGAACCATGGAGGCATCCTTCAGTTCCGCCATGTTCAACAGCCCCGTGAGTGGACTCCAAGCTCGTGCTGGTTAAAGCAAATTTTCAGCTGGATTCAAGTTTGTTGATAAGTGAATCTTAGTAAAATAGAGGCAAAAAGAAACTGCTTTCCACTTTTCGAATACTTGAGTTTTTTTTTTATTTTTTCAGTAGTCACTGCTGAGATGGGAAATGGAATGATTGTCTAATATGCTTACCTGAGAGCTCAACTGATGGAAGAATCTGCCTGCAATGCAGGAGACCCTGGTTTGATTCCTGGGTCGGGAAGATCCACTGGAGAAGGGATAGATTACCCAATCCAGTATTCTTGGACTTCCCTTGTGGCTTAGTTGGTAAAGAATCCACCTGCAATGCGGGAGACCTGGGTTCAATCCCTAGGTTGAGAAGATCCCCTGGAGAAAGGAAAGGCTACCCACTCCAGTATCCTGGCCTGGAGAATTCCATGGACTGTATAAGTTCATGGAGTCACAAAGAGTCAGACAGGACCAAGCAACTTTCACTTCACTTCACTTCAGCAGGAGGGCAAAAAGATTGGGAAAGGGCTTGGCAATAGCCTTTAAAAAATTTATATTCTTGGACTCATTAATTTCACTCTGGAATTTTTCTTAAGAATTGGAACTGCAAACAATGACTTTCAAGGATGCTGTAATAAACAGCTTTTGGAAAATTGTGCAGAGCAACTGCCACACACTCACCTTTGTGGAAATTCCCCTTTTCCTGTGGTGGAAATATTACAGAGCCCAAACTTATCCTGCTCACTGCACGACAGGCCAGAAAATCGGGAGAGACGAACTGCTGGAACAAGGAATAACGATTTTAATTGGAAAGCTAGCAGACGAATGTGATGACACACCGGCCTCTCCAAAAACCATCTCCTTTCAAGACAGCTTCGGGCTCCTTTCATATACGAGGGGGAGGGGCGGAGACCACCGAGGCACTGACCAATGGTTGGGTGGGATCACTAACGGTCTCTGGTTGGGGAGGGGCCCACTGTGGCATCAACCATGGCTGAGTGGGGCTACTATAACGTGTGCCTGCCTCCTGCCGCTGCACCAGCCCCCCACCCCCACCACCCGCCCCCCGCCAGAATAAAGGTGTGATGCCAAGAAGCAGCCGGAAATGAAGAAGTACCTGGCTGCTCCAAGCCGCTCCAGTAATGTCATCTTCCAGGCCTTGCTGAAGCGAGGCATGCAGGTGGCGGAGATCATAGTGACCACGCAGAGACAGTTGATGTGCGCATTAACCAGGATCACTGAAGCAGCGGATGCTGTGGGCTTAGCCCATGAGCAACTCGTGACCAAGGAGCTGGCCCGGGAGCTGGCACCCCAGGAGCAGAGCGGCCAGTGCCGGCTGGCCTGGTGGGCTGGGGGTGGGGGTGGGTACTGCTCCCGGAAAGGAAGGAGGGTTGGGGCTGGGAGGCCACTACTACTGCAGAAATGCCATTTTATCACTCATCTCAGCCCCCTACTGACTGGAGGAAGTGGGACAGGGCGCCTGACCTAAATGGGGTCAATGAGCATTCCTACTGAAACCAGCAGGACCCTGTGGAGCTTCTGGGCACAAAAGCCTTTCTGTGCCCCCCATTCTTGTTTGCAGGAAAACAGGCTTCCCTCAGCATCCTAACCTTCCCTGAGTTCCACAGGGCAGAGTCAAACAACTGCTAATCTGGGAAGGGAAGGGATGTGGAGAGGAAGGAGAAGCAATCAAGAGACAATAGTACCGCCTTGGCAAAGAGTCCTGCCTTGACAGTTCCCCCTCAGGGATATATATATCAATATCTTTGAGCTGTTTTGCAGATACTGAAACCCCTACCAGGTGGGAGGAATTAATGTTGTGCTGCCCATAAGCATGTAGACCACAGACCAGTTGGAACAAAAGGCTGATGATGCTGATTCCCAGCTGCCTCACCATCCAGTGGAAAGAATGTCTGTGAGCTGACTATGCCCTCCTCTTTGAACTATTTTACTATAAAACTCCCCACCATCCCCTTCAGGTCGGGACACATAGTTCTGAGGACATTTGCCCTCTGTGGTCCCCTTTGTCTGGCAAAGCAATAAAAACTCTTCTTTTCTACTTTAACCAAAACCCTGTCTCCAAGATTTAACTTGGTACGGTGGTTCATGTGTGCATAGCCGCCCGGTCATGGCCACCTCTTTGTGATCCTATGGACTGTAGGCCCAGGCTCCTCTGTCCAGGGGATTTTCTAGGCAAGAATAGTGGAGCAGGTTGCCATTTCCCTCTCCAGGGGATCTTCCTGACCCAAAGATCAAACTCACAACTCCTCTGTCTCTTGCATTGCAGGCAGATTCTCTACCACTGAGTCACCAGGGAAGCCCTTGGTGCAGGGGTACAGAGGCCAAATTTCTGGCTACACCGCCTCTTTGATCAGTCATCATTTATTGATCTGGGTAATTTTTCAAGTTGTGTCTCACTTGCGTTTGAAATATTGCCAATGTTTAGTGCAGCATTATTATGCTGCAAAACTTGGGGACATAAAATGTGTTCTAATATAGGACTGGTTCAGTAAACTATCAGTTCAGTGCAGTTGCTCAGTCATGTCTGACTCTTTGTGACCCCGTGGACTGCAGCACACCAGGCTTCCCTGTCCATCACCAACTCCTGGAGTTTGCTCAAACTCATGTCAAGTCGGTGATGCCATCCAACCATCTCATCCCCAAGTAAATGTACCAAGTAAACTATGGTACATTGATAAATGGAGTACAGTATTATGATCATACCATCAGCATTCAAACATATGTAACATCTTCCATTTAAAAAGATATCCTCCCTTGATTCACCAAGTCATCCTCCATCCCACAACCCATATCTTTTCCTTTTTTGCAAAACTCCTAGGAAGATTTATCTAAACTCACTGTACTGGTCTCTACTACCATTCTTTCCAGAATCCCCCTCTAATCAGGCTTTGCTGCTCCAAAATTGTTCAAGTCACCAGTGACCATGTTGCCAGTTCCACTGGCCAGTTCTCAGTCCTCATTTTCTAGACCTTATCAGCAGCATGTGACAGATCAATGGCTTACATCTTCTTGGAATTCTTCCTCCATTTGTTTCTGAAATTTGACCTTATTCTCCTACTTCCCTGTTCACTCTTTCTCAGTCATTTTTACTGGTTCTTTCCCCTTCTCCCCACTTCTAGACACTGTAGAGCCCATAACTTAGTCCTCAAATCTCTACTCTTTTTGCTTTATACTCTCTTAATTACTTCTTCTGCCCATTGCTTTACATTTACCTATGTGCTGATAACTTCCAAGTTCTAACTCCAACTTGGCTTTCTCCCCTGAACTCCAGATTCCTATATTAAAATGCTTACTCTATTTCTGTACTTGGATATCTAATAGGTATCCCAACCTTGTCTAAAACTGGATTCTTCATTTCCCCTAAACCCTGACATCCATATCTGAAATTTTCTCTTCCTCCAGTCATCCAATATTAGTAAATGGGCACTACCATTCACCTTGTTGTCCAAGACTGTATATTAATAGGAGCTGATTAGTAGATAACAGGGGATTTTCCTGTTTTCCTTTATATGCATGTATGCTAAATTGCTTCAGTTCATGTCTGACTCTTTGCAACCCTATGGACTGTGCCTATGCCCTAGGCCCACAAGGATCCTCAGTCCATGGAATTCTCCAGGCAAGAATGCTGGAGTGGATTACCATGCCCTCTTTCNCAGGGGATTTTCCTGTTTTCCTTTATATGCATGTATGCTAAATTGCTTCAGTTCATGTCTGACTCTTTGCAACCCTATGGACTGTGCCTATGCCCTAGGCCCACAAGGATCCTCAGTCCATGGAATTCTCCAGGCAAGAATGCTGGAGTGGATTACCATGCCCTCTTTCAGGGGATCTTCTGTTGAATAAGCAGCACTGATCAGAGGAAGAACCAATCATACTGGAGAAGAGAAAGGACTCAAGAATAAAGTGTAAATATGGACTCTGAATTTAAGGCAATGGGTACAAAATGCAAAGACCTGGTAGAAAAAAAAACAGGTAAAGTAAGGAGGTGGAAACTGGAAACTGCAAAATTTTTGCGTCGTTTTGAACAGGAAGGTAAGGTAGCCAAGAGTGCCTGAAATTTGACCAAAAGGAGCAGCAGGTCCCTGTGAAATGGACAGTTATAGGACTTGGCATTACTGCATGTGCTTGGACCATACTATTTGGTCTGAGTTCTAGACTCAGAAGGGCTTCCTGGGTGACGCAGTAGATAAAGAACTAACCTGCAATGCAGGAGATGCAGGCAGATGTGAGTTCAGTTCCCAGGTTGAGAAGATCCTTGTAGGAAGGCATGGCAACCCACTCCAGTATTTTTACCTGGAGAATCCCATGAACAGAAGAGCTGATCGACTGTAGTCCATAGGATCACAAAGAGTCGGACACGCCTGAAGCAACTGAGCATGGGCACTAGACTAGGAAAGAATGACACCTGAGACTCAGTTCAAAATTCCTTCTCCTTAGGATTATTCCTGAAGTATCACAAAGAGTATAAATAGGACAAGGATGTGACAGTGTGAACTTGGTCCCCATTCTCTCTTATCTCAAAGTTCAGTTCAGTACAGTCGTTCAGTTGTGTCCAACTCTTTGCAAGCCCATGGACTGCAGCACGCCAGGCCTTTTTGTCCATCACCAACTCTGAGAGCCTGCTCAAATTCACATCCATTGAGTCAGTGTTTCCATCCAACCATCTCATCCTCTGTCATCCCCTTCTCCTCCTGCCTTCAATTTTTCCCAGCATCAGGCTCCTTTCAAATGAGTCCTTTCTTCACATCAGGTGGCCAAAGCATTGGAGTTTCAGCCTCAGCATCACTCCTTCCAATGAATATTCAGGGCTGATTTCCTTTAGGATGGACTGGTTGGATCTCCTTGCCATCCAAGGGACTCTCAAGAGTCTTCTCCAACACCACAGTTCAAAAGCATCAATTCTTCGGCGCTCAGCTTTCTTTATAGTCCAACTCTCACATCCATCCATGACTACTGGAAAAACCATAGCTTTGACTAGATGGCCCTTTGTTGGCAAAGTAATGTCTCTGCTTTTTAATATGCTATCTAAGTTGGTCATAGCTTTTCTTCCAAGGAGCAAGCATCTTTTAATTTCATGGCTGCAATCACCATCTGCAGTGGTTTTGGAGCCCCCCCCAAATAAAGTTTCTCAGTGTTTCCACTGTTTCCCCATCTATTTGCCATTAGTGATGGGACCAGATGCCATGATCTTAGTTTTCTGAATGTTGAGTTTTAACCCAACTTTTTCACTCTCCTGTTTCACGTTCATCAAGAGGCTCTTTGGTTCTTCTTTGCTTTCTGCCATAAGGTTGGTGTCATCTGCATATCTGAGGTTATTGATATTTCTCCCAGTAATCTTGATTCCAGCTTGTGCTTCATCCAGCCCAGCATTTCTCATGATGTACTCTGCATATAATTTAAATAAACAGGGTGACAATATACAGCCTTGACATACTCCTTTCCCGATTTGGAACCAGTCTGTTGTTCCATGTCCAGCTCTAACTGTTGCTTCCTGACCTGTATACAGATTTCTCAGGAGGCAGGTCAGGTGGTCTGGTATTCCCACCTCTCTAAGAATTTTCCACAGTTTGTTGTGATCCACACAGTCAAAGGCTTTGGCATAGTCAATAAAACAGAAGTAGATGTTTTTCTAGAACTCTCTTGCTTTTTCGATGCTCCTACAGATATTAGCAATTTGATCTCTGGTTCCTCTGCCTTTTCTAAATCCAGCTTGAACATGAAAGTTCACAGCTCACATACTATTCACATACTGTTGAAGCCTGGCTTGAAGAATTTTGAGCATTACTTAGCTAGCGTATGAGATGAGTGCAATTGTGCAGTAGTTTGAGCATTCTTAGGCATTGCCTTTCTTTAGGATTGGAATGAAAGCTGACCTTTTCCAATCCTGTGACCACTGCTGAGTTTTCCAAATTTGCTGGCATATTATCTCAAAGAGCTGCATCTAAACTTAGCCCATGCTGAGTGAGTCTCTGCCAGGTCAAAGGAGCTTAGAATCACAGACTCAGTGCATTCTACACCCCAAGGCAGTGGCTAGAAACAACTAATATTATCATATAAGGCAGCAACTGTGCTTCTCAGCCAGTTGGATCATCTAAGCTGAAGGTTCTGGTTCTAAGACTTGACATTTTGCAAGAGGGTAATCTTCCATTATCTGCACCTGTGCTTCAAGAACAGGAGGTTTTTGTTTCTCTCTTCCTAGGAGCTTTCTATGTACATGACTAGCCATGGAAATCTGTACTAGTCAATGTTCTGCAGAGAAACAAAACTAACAGGATGTATGAATGCATAGAGAGATTGATGTTAAGGAATTGGCTTACATGATTGGAGACTGGAGACTCACAGAAGAGTTTCATGTCATGTGCTGGCAGGAACTGCTCTTTGTGGGGGCTGGGGAGGCAAAGGGTTCTAGACAGGCCTTCACCTGATTGAATGAAACCCACCCACGTTGTGGAGGGTAATCTGCTTTAGTCAAAATTCACTGATTTAAATGTAAATATTCAAAAAAGCACCTTCACAGAAACATCCAGAATAATGTTTGACCAAATATTGGGGCACATTTTAAAACTAATATTTTTGAGACATAAAATTAGCCATCACAACAGCCTCACTACAACTAAGGGACTTCATATGAGCCAACTCCATGCAGGTGAAGTAAAAAAAAATCATGATCTAACTGGGGCCACTTTGGGACAACATCAGAGAAGGGATCTGGGAGAGGTTTGTGTAGGAGAGGGAACACGTAAGTTGTTGTTCAGTCTCTCCAATGTGTCTGACTCTCTGCAGCCCCATGGAGTGCAGCACGCCAGGCTTCCCTGTCCATCACCAACTCCCAGAGTTTGTTCAAACTTATGTCCATTGACTTGGTGATGCCATCCAACCATCTCATCCTCTATTGCTCCCTTATGCTGTTTTCAATCTTTCCCAGCATCACAGTCTTTTCCAATGAGTCAGTTCTTCGCATCAAGCAAACAAAGTATTGGAGCTTCAGCTTCAACATCAGTTCTTCCAATGAATATTCAGAACTGATTTCCTTTAGAATTGACTGGTTTGACCTCCTCGTTGTCCAAGGGACTCTTAAGAGTATTCTGCAACACCACAGTTTGAAAGCCTCAATTCTTCGACTCTCAGCCTTCTTTATGGTCCAACTCTCACATCCTTACATGAATACTGGAAAAATCATAGGTTTGATTATACAGGCCTTTGTTGGCAAATTGATGTTTCTGTTTTTGAATACACCGTTTATGTTTGTTGTAGATTTTCTTCCAAGAAGCAAATGTATAAATGGCTTAAATTGAGCCAATACATTTTAGAGCTTCTGGGTTCTGAATGATGTATTCATTTTTTTCCTACCAATTCATATGGAGTCTATGTAGATAATAAATCATGCGGATGTATATTTGAAATCTTCCACCTGCTCCTCCCATTGGTATCACTGCCTGGAAGGAACCTTGAATGTCTGGGGAATGTCAGGGGCTCAGTCACCTGTTGACTGGGGACATCAACTGTAGCTACTGTTTAGATTCTACAGTGCACGAAGGCCCAACACACCTGACTGTGATCATTAGAGAACAAGGAAGAAATACATACTTTCTTATTTTATAAATTTCCCACAAAAATGACCAAAATACGTTTTTATATAACAATAACAACAAATATAAATTGTATACTTATTAACAGGAGAGGCAGGAGAGCAGAGTGTAGGGGTCAGGAGATATGTGTGCACAAGCAGCAGAACCAGGGAAGACACCAGGCACAGTCCACCTTCTAGAGGCTGTTTCCCCTGGGCCTCACCCAAGTCACCGGTTGTACTTGATTCCTTTGTTCTCCATTCCTGTCATGAATCTAATCTTGAGTCCTGGATTCTGACATATCCTGTTACTTGACTCTTACCATCTATTTTTCTGAACTCCACCTATGAGATTGAATATGATTAATTTTATAACAAATGTTATAGAGGAAGACTGAGTTTTTTCCCTAACATTTATTTCAAATTGCCTTGGTAATATAATTTTTTTCAAGTTATTTTGCTATTTCTTATTTATAAAAATCATAGATTGCAGGACTGGATAATATCTTAGAGAGTAGGGAGGAAAAGTGAGGCCCCAAGAGGATCAATGGCTCAGGACCATCATATCCATGAGATGAGCCTCTGCTCCAGCTCGCCTGTTCTTCCAGTGCTCCCTCCGCTGCATCACAGGGAGAAAACATGAGCTGTGTTACCAGAGAGAAGCAGAATTCCCTTCTTGCCAACAGAGGCACTCGGCTCCTTCCACATATTGCACGTTACTCTGAGAATAGCATAGTTTGGTACTAAACAAAATGGCTCATGTGGCCGATTTGGCGCAAGTGAAAAATCAGCAAAATGGAGACTTGAGTGTCTCTGGATGATAATCGGGCGCGATCCCTGAAGGGGTGTGACAAATGTATTAAAGTCTTTCTGCAAAGCCAATTTTGGGCAATGATCTGATTGCTGGATAAATCACACAGGAAATTGAAACAAGTGGTGAGGATGGCACAAGCAGGGTACATTATAGGGTAGCAAACAATTCTCTATGCCTTGGAGAAATCACTCTATCAGAGGTGGAGAGGCACCATGCAGCATGTCCAGGGAAATAATGAGAGACTAGGAAGAAATTAAGAGCATATATGAGATACACAAATCAAAAGGACAAATGGATGTTAGAAGCAGCCTGGAATTAAAAGTAAGTCAGAAACTGATGGCTAAAGAGGAAGCTGAAAGGGGACAGAAAACTGCAAGGGAAACAAAAGCCAAAAAAATATACTTAGTTCTCAATAGTTCATGGACTTGATGATTTATTCATAGTACATTTTTTAAATGCCAGTTTAGACTGATGTACCCATGAGGTATAGAACTACCATCCTCTCTCTTGGCTAGCCAGACAATACACAGAGACTGCAAATTAATGTGTTGCTGGGGGCTTTCCTGGTGGCTCAGCAGTAATGAATCCGCCTGCCAGTGCAGGAGACATGGGTTAAATCTCTGATCTGAGAAGATCCCATGTGCTGCAGAGCAACTAAGCCCATGCGCCACAACTATTGAGCCAGAACTCTAGAGCCTGGGAACCACAACTACCGACCCCAACTACACCCACATACCTGATGCACCCCAACTACACCCACATACCTTAGAGCCCCTGCTCTGAAACGAGGAGCCACTGCAATGAGAAACCTGTGCACCACCATGAAGTGCAGCCCCTGCTGGCCATAGCTAGAGAAAATCCCGTACGCCAAATGAAGACCCAGCACAGCCAAAAAATAAGAATAAATAAATAAAATGTTTAGAAATCAGTGTGATGCTAAGTAAAGCATGAACAGGTCAATCTATTGAAGTTTTAGCTATCAACTATTTATTGACTTATTCAATTATTCAAATATATATAATGAGCATCTAATATGTAATAGGCACTGTGCTGCTGCTGCTGCTAAGTCGCTTCAGTCATGTTTGATTCTGTGCGACCCCATAGATGGCAGCCCACCAGGCTCCCCCGTCCCTGGGATTCTCTAGGCAAGAATACTNGCTATCAACCATTTATTGACTTATTCAATTATTCAAATATATATAATGAGCATCTAATATGTAATAGGCACTGTGCTGCTGCTGCTGCTAAGTCGCTTCAGTCATGTTTGATTCTGTGCGACCCCATAGATGGCAGCCCACCAGGCTCCCCCGTCCCTGGGATTCTCTAGGCAAGAATACTGGAGTGGGTTGCCATGTCCTTCTCCAATGCATGAAAGTGAAAAGCCAAAGTGAAGTCGCTCAGTAGTGTCCGACTCTTAGCGACCCCATGGACAACAGCCTACCAGGCTCCTCCGTCCATGGGATTTTCCAGGCAAGAGTACTGGAGTGGGATGCCATTGCCTTCTCCCTGTAGTAAAGCACAAAAATACACAAGATTTCTGTGGTCCCTGTCTTCATTGAGCTAACATGCTAAAGGAGGTAGGGTGAGGGAGTGATGTACTACCAAGACACAGAGAAGCGATTTGGGGTATTAGCTTCTGATGGCTTGCACATCAGGACTGTGTTCTATTACATATAGCAAAAACTCTAAGTAATAGTGGATTAAACAATTAAGAGATTTATTTTTCACACACTACAAGAAATATAGGTAAATAGAGATATCTTTTTTGCACATAAAAATATAAACATAGGCTGTCCAAAGGTACAACTGCTCAAGCATGACACCAGGATCCAAACTGGGTCTGTTTTCTAAACAAGGAGTGTGGCACAGTGGCTAAATCTAGACTGTTGGCCTCAGACTGTTACCTATTGTGGTGGTGGTTGTTCTTCAGTCTCTAACTTGTGTTCAACTCTTTGTGACCCTGTGGACTGTAGCCTGCCAGGCTCTTCTGTCCATGGCATTTCCTAGGCAAGAATATTGGATCAGATTGCCATTTCCTTCTCCAGGGGATCTTTCCAGGCCAGGGATTGAACCCACGCCTCCTGCATTGCCAGGCAGATTCTTTACCACTGAGCCACCAAGGGTGCTTCTTAACTCATTATTAAATCTTGGTTCTGCTACTTATTATCCATAGACTTTGACAAAGTTACTTAACCTCCTTCTAGTTTTTCAGTTTTCTTGTCTGTAAAACAGTGATAAAAATAATAGCCTCCCACATAAATAAAGTCAACTGATCACTGACAAAAAAACAAAAGCAATGTGATGCAACAAAAGGAGTCTTTTCAACAAATGGTTCTGGAATAACTGGACATCCACATGTGAAAAAGTCAATTAGATATATACTTTATACCTTCACAAAATTTAACTGAAATGGAGTACAGATGTAAGTATAAGATACAAAACTATAAAATTCCTGCAAAATAACATAGGAGAAAACCTAAATGACCTTGGATATGATGATGCTTTTTTAGATACAACATGAAAGACACAATCCATGGAAGAAATAACTGATAAGCTGGACATCATTAAAATTAAAAACTTGAACTCTGCAAAAAACAATGTCAAGGAAATGAGAAAACAAGGCACAGACTGGGAGAAGATATTTGCAATAGACACATCTGATAAAGAACCATTATCCAAAATATATGTACAAAGAACATAAACAATTCAACTAGAAAACAGGACAAAGAGCTTAACAGACAGCTCACCAAAGACGATATACAGACTGCAAATAAGCATGATCACATTAAAAGATGCTTTACATCATGTGTCATGAGGAAAATGCAAACTAAAACCATAAGATACCGCTACACACCTTTTAGAATGGCCAAAATCCAGAACACTGATGCACCAAATACTGGCGAAGATGTGGAAACTTTAAATAAGAACTCTCATTTATTCCATTGGGAGTGCAAAATAGTAAAGTCACTTGGGAAGACTTCTTGGCAGTTTTTTTTTTTTTTTTAATCAAAGTAAACATACTCTTACCATATGATCCAATAATCGAGCTCCTTGGTATCTACCCAAAGGAGCTGAAGGCTTGCATCCACACAAAAACCTACACACAGATGTTTGTAGTAGCTTTATTCATAATTGTCAAAACTTGGAAGCAACCAAGATATCTTACCATAGACAAATGGATGAATAAATTGTGGTATATCCAGATACTGTAATATTTTTCAGTGCAAAAGAAATGAGTTATCAGGGGACATATGCATACCTATGGCTGATTCATGTTGATGTTTGACAGAAAACAACAAAATTCTGTAAAACAACTATCCTTCAATCAAAAAATAAATAATTTTTTTAAAAAAAGAAATGAATTTTTAATGAGTTTGGCAAATTGCTAGGATATAGGATGAATATATGTAAAATCAATTGTATTTCTGAATACTTCTGATGAATAATTTGGAAATAAAATTAAGAAAACATTTTCATTTATAATTGCACCAAAAAGAATAAAATTCATAAGGATAAATATGTGTATGTACATACAACAAAAGAAGTACAACTTTTACACTCTGAAAATGACAAGGCTTCACTTTTCACTTTCCTGCATTGGAGAAGGAAATGGCAACCTGCTCCAGTGTTCTTGCCCGGAGAATCCCAGGGACGGGGAGAAAAAAAAGAAATGAATTATCAAATCATGGAAACAAATGGAGGAATCTTGAATGTGCCTCACTAAATGGAAGAAGCCAATCTGAGAAGGCTATATGATTCCATAAGACATTCTGGAAAATGCAGAACTATGGAGGCGATAAAAATATCAGCAGTTGCCAGGGGTCAAGGAAAAGGATGACTAGGCAGAGCAGAGGCATTTAGGGCAGTGAAGTTACTATGCATGATATTATAATATCGGACACATTTCACTACACATATGTCAAACTCATAGAACATACAATACAAGAGTGAACCTTAATGTAAACTAACATAATCAGGGTGATTATGATGAGCCAAGGTAGGTTCATCAACTGTAACAAATGGACCACTCCGGTGGGTAATGATAATGAGCGAGGCTGTGTGAGGGCATGTAGGGTAGTCTTTGAACCTCCCCCCTCGATTTTGCTGTGAACCTAAAACTTGTCTTTCAAAACTTGTCTTTCGAATAACAGCCTTTACCTCCTAGGTAGGCCTATTGAAAGGATTAATAGTTTATTATGTGCAAACTGCTGAAATAGTGAAATAGGCAATGTGTACATATTATTACAGTTGTTAATACTCACATTGGGGTTTGTCCTTATGCTCTGGCCCCTCATAATCTCAAGAAGGCTGTTGCATCCTCAGGCATATAGTATTCTGGAGATAAGAAGAAGGGGAAAGAATGACAGCTGAATGGATAAAGAAGATGTGGTATGTATATGCAATGAAATATTACTCAGCCATAAAAAAGAATGAATTTGAGTCAGTTGTAATGAGGTGAATGAACCTAAAGCCTGTTATACAGAGTGAAGTAAGTCAGAAAAAAAACATTGTATATTAGCACTTATATGTGGAATCCAGAAAAAAAATTTTTTTTAAGTACTGATGATCCTGTTTTTAGGGGGAAAAAACTGGAGACAGAGGTAGAGAACGGACCTGTGAACACAGCAGGAGAAGGAGACAGTGGAAGGAACTGAGGAGGTAGCACTGACATATACACACTATATCGTGTGTAAAACAGCTAGTGGGAAGCCGCTACATAACACAGGGAGCGCAGCCTGGCTCTCTATGATGACCTAGAGAGGTGAGATGGGAGGGGGAAGGGAGGTCCAGAAAGGACGGGATATATATACAATTATAACTGATTGACATTATCCTTTGGCAGAAACCCACACATCATAAAGCAATTATCCTCCAATTAAAATTGTTTTAAAATGAAAATGGCATACCAGCTAAATCTGGTCCTTTTAAAATCAAGAGCACTAAAGCTTCTCTGGGAGTCCTGCCCAGCAGAATTTGCTCCCATTGCACTGGACAGAGCTGTGTCCTATGGCCATACCTGGCTGGAAAGTGGTGGAGAATGAGATTGTAGATGAGTTAAGGAGATCATGAATGGAGATTGGGTACTGGATTATAGGCAACCAACAGTGTCTGTTATGGCTTCCAGAGACAATTGCTCTTAATATATATTTTTAAATTTTTATTTATTTACTTGTTTTGGGCTGTGCTGGGTCTTCATTGTTGCATGGGCTTTTCTCTAGTTTCAGAGAGTGGGGGACACACTCTGGTTGCGGTGTGTGGCCTTCTCATTGCAGTGGTTTCTCTTGTTGTGGCGCACAGGCTCAGTTGCTCCACGACATGTGAGATCTTCCAAGACCAGGGATTGAACTCCCGTTCCCCACATTGGCAGGCAGATTCTTTGTTACTGAGCCACCAGTGAAGTCTGTTGTTAATATTTGATACATACATGTTTTGTTTTTATAACTTTTATTGAAGTATATTTGATGAATAAAGTTATATAAGTTACAAGTGCACAGTATAGTGATTCACAATTTTTAAAGGTTATATATAGTTATTATAAAATATTGGCTACATTCCCTGTATTGTATAGTATATCCTTGTAGCTTATTTTATACACAATATTTGTACCTTTCAGTTCTCTGCCCCTATATTACCCCTCCTTCTCCCATCTCTGCACTGGTAACCACTACTTTGTTTTCTATGTTTATGAATCTGATTCTTTTTTTCATTATATTTACTTTGTGATGTATGTTTTTAGATTCCATGTTAAGTGATATCATACAGTATTTGACTTTCTTTGTCTGACATTTCACTTAGCATAACACCCTGCAAGTCCATCTATGTTGTTGCTAATGTCAAATTTTTCATTCTTTTTATGGCTGAATAGTATTCCATTGTATGTGTTTGTATGTACATCTTTATCCATTTAGTTGTTGAATACTTAGGTTGTTTCTATATGTTGACAACTATAAATAATGCTGCTATAATCATTGGGGTGCATGCAACTTTTTGAAATAGTGTTTGGGGGTTTGGGGGGGATATATATCCAGGAGTAGAACTGCTGGTTCATATGGTAGTTCTTTGAGAAACTAATTTTTTGAGAACCCTTTATATTGTTTGCCACAGTGGCTGTACCAGTTTACAGTCCTACTGTCGGAGTAGAAGAGTTCCCTTTCCTCCACGTCCTCGCCAACGTTTGTTATTTGTGTTCTTTTTGATGATAGCCATTCTGACAGTGTGTGGTGAAATTTCATTCTGGTTGTGATTTACATTTCCCTGATGGGTAGCGATGTTGGGAATCTTTTCACGTGCCTGTTGGCCATCTACATGTCCTCTCTGGAAAAATGTCTATTCAGGTCTTCTGCCCACTTTCTAATTAGGTTGTTTGTTTTTTTCATGAGCTGTTTATGTATGTTGGATATTAACCCCTTATCAGTCCTATCATTTGCAAATATTTTCTTCCATTCAGCAGGCTGCTTTTCATTTTGACACATATCTGTTTTTATGTCCCCCTTTCTGCTGGATAAGCAAGTTGAACTGAACAGTTCAACTTCTTATCCAGATGGTATCCACCTAGATCTGGATTCCTCCACACAAGACAATGCACCCAGGGACTTCCCCAGTGGTCCAGTGGTTAAGAATCTGCCTTCCAATACAGGGGACTGGGTTCAAACCCTGGTCAGGGAAATAAGATCCCACATACGGTGGGGTAACTAAGTCTGCGTACCGCAACAAGCCATAACTAAAACCCGACGCAGACAAACATAAATTAATATTAAAAACAAAAATAAGGCACCCAAGTTACTCAATTCCAACCATTCCAATCAAGTCAACTATTTATTACATTCCTAATATGTATGCAGAACTATGCCCTGTGCTGCATAAGGACCTGGGGATTTAGAAATGATGACTGACCTTATAGATGATATAATCTCTATGGCAACAGGTGCCCAAAACAAAAGAATTTGAGAACCTTGTGGAAAGAAATCTGACATTAAGTATGAAGAGCTTAAGAAATGTTCATACCTTAACCTAGCAATTTCATTCCAAGAATAAACATGCAAAAAGATGTTAACAATGTGCTGCTATCGAAAGTCAAAAGGTCATACAACTGATTGTTAAATAGTCACAGAAATTATGTTTATGAGGAGTTTTTTATGTTATAAGAAACAGTTTTATGTTTTTAGTGTTCTTACAATGTAATATTGTAAGGAAAATGCTCAACGTATATTAAATGCGGGAGGAGCAGTTGACAAACTTGTATACAGTATAGAGGTTAAGTGTATAGACTTTGGAGTTGAATGAACCAGTTCCAAGTTCCTTCTGCAAAACTCATTATTTATTTATTTAAATTTAACTTCTCTTAAGCCTCTAAAGCTAATATGTAAAAATAGAGAGGGAAGGAAAAATAATTTAAGAGGAAAGAAATGCCTTAGTAAGGCACTGTATAGCAGAAGGTGTCAGTTTTGAGTGGAGCACAGAGCAAGAGACAGTCTTGTAGAGAGGACTCTTGCCACTTGGTTTAGAGGATCCAGCAGATCCGATGGTGCATGGAGCCTCAGTGGCAAACAGGGATGCTTTTTGGAGACTTTGGCAGCCCCTGTAAATGAATAACAGCACAGACTTAGGATTTTGAAGCAAAGCTCTGCAAACATCAGTGGATAGCTTCTCTCCTTTTGAAAAACAGCTCTTTTCCTACTACTGGGCCTAGAGGAGACTGAATGGCTTAACTGTAGTTCTCCAAGTTGCCAGAGGTCCAAACTGTCCATCATGAACTCGGCGTTATCTGACCCAAAGAGCCATAAAGTCGAGTGTTCACAGCAGCACTCAAGCATCAGATGGAAGTGGTAAATACACGAACAGACCCAAGGAGGTCCAGGATGCCACGTTACATTGAGTTAAAGATCTTGCGTCCTAGGAAAGAGATTCAGGGTGAAGAGACCAACTAGATTAGTAAGAATCCAGGTTCAGGTCTCTAGACTAAAGAGATGACAACAGGGAGGGGGTGGGTTACCTTGATAAAGAAAAATATCTATACTTGATAAGAATTTATAAATACTCTATTGGTCTCCTTAGTGTTTCTAAAAATTCCAAGACTGCTCCTGACACACAGCCTTCATTCATACCTGCTATTACCCTTCCCTAAAATACTTTTCTTCTCCCTAACTTTACAACTAGCTCCATCTTTTCCTTCCATCTTAGCTCAAAAGTGACTTTCTCAGTCAACCTTCCCCTGACCCAATTTCCATTCCCTCCCTAAAACTTTATATTCCTCTTTTCTGCTTTTTCCCTCCGTCTTTAGCATTCATTACTAACATGCTATATATAACTGCCTAATCTATTCTCTTTATTTTCTGTTTCCTTCCTGAAGGTAGAGATTTTGTCTGTTTTGTTCTCATCTACACACTGGAGCCCAGAGCATCTCCAAGCACACATTGAATCCAGGGACTAGCCAACAGGGACCCTAGAGTTTCAAATATGGGTAATGGGGGAAATGCTGGTTTGGTTGGCAGAAATATGATATCTGAGAAATTTGGTTTGAAGAGAAAGACTCAGCACCTGACATTTGTAATAAGTCCTGGTAGAGTGGCTGGGGCTTCCCTAGTGGCTCAGCAGTAAAGAATTCACCTTTGATGCAGGAGATGCAGGTTCAATCTCTGGGTCAGGAAGATCCCCTGGAGGAGGGCATGGCAACTCACTCCAGTACTCTTGCCTGGAGAATCCCATGGACTACTAGTGGGCTACAGTCCATAGGGTTGCAGAGTTGGACGTGACTGAAGGGACTGAGCATGCACAAATGCATGTGCACCCGCACACACACACAAAGTGGCCATCGTGAAAGTAAAACATAGAGGCTGGTATCTTTTCATCCTCCACCATGCCCCCATAAGATTCACCAATAAGCCAGAAATCACTGGACACAGAGCCAGCCCATTAGAGCTTATGTCCTGGCTCAGCTAAGAACTAGCTAGATGACCTCAGGGGCTTCCCAGGTGGCTCTAATGGTAAAGAACCTGCCTGCCAATGCAGGAGACGTAAAAGATGCAGGTTTGATCCCTGGGTTGGGAAGATCCCCTGGAAAAGGAAATGGCAACTCACTCCAGTATTATTGCCTGGAGAATCCCATGGACAGAGTAACCTGGCGCCTATAGTCCATGGGATCTCAAAGAGCTGGACACAACTGGAGTGACTGAGCACATGAGCAAGAACTAGCTGGGTGATCAGTCTTTCATATCAGGTCTCAACTTCCTTGTCAAAAAAATGAGAGTTGAAGAGGACTTCTAAGTTTCCTCCAAGCTTTACAGATCCTGTTATCCCAGGACCAAAAGAGCTGCAAGCTAAGCCATTACATAAGAGGTCCTTTCTAGCCTTCATACTCTGCAATTCTAAGAAGGGTACAGTGTGGCCATCCTTTTATGCAAACAGCAGATGCAAAGATGGGCAGCTTAGGAAGAGGGGCTTTCTCAGGGGGTAGGACAAAACTGTTTTCTTCAGAAAGATGCCCCAGAAAGGGTGGAATTTTGCCTTCTAGACTGACTTCATTGGCCCCACAATAGAGTAATCTCATTCTTAGAGTGCCACCTACTGATAAAGAACTTTTCAAGCAGCAGATAAAATGTGATCTCAAAAAGACTTGTTACCTCATGCTCATCTTGGGCTTTAATAAGTATGTTTTAGGAAAGAGTGTCAGGTAATATTTAAAAACAAAAATGCTTCCATAATGAGATTTCTATAACACCATTAACATTCAGAAAGGAAGAGGAAATAAAGCTTTGCAGACTTTCTTTACTATTTCTAAGAAAGGATTAAACCTTTAATTTGTTCTTCCGCACAAGGGATCCTTTGCCTAACAAAATGCACATTTTCCTGAAAGGTCAGGAGTATTAACCAAATTTGAATAGAGAAATTTCCATTTTAATTGCAGTAAGGGGACTCTCCGCTTTCAATAGTCCCAGGGGTAATCCTGTTCGCAAGCAAAATAATCAGTCCATAATGTTTGCTTTGGTAAATTCAGACTTTCATTATTTTGTTTTCATTCTGGGCCCACCTGTTCTTGTGATGTGAGATCAGGGCAATTTTAAATGACAGCCTTTAGCTCACACTCTCTTTAAAAACAAACCAAATACCTTCAAAACCCATTTTGAGCTGGCAGGGAGGCTTGAGTAAGAGGTTATTTATGACGTGCTATGCCTGCCTGAATCCAGTGGGCAGCCCAGATGGGCCCCACACTCTTGTCTTTCCCAAGCAAGAAGCCTCTGCTCAGCCATCCCTGGCTTTGAAAAATCTGTCTTTAATAACTACCACTGGAAGGTGCTTGAAACCTTTGTGGGGACTCTGATGTGGTTTTGTTACTAGCCCATCCCCCAAAGAACAGATTTTAGCAGTTTAAGACAGACTGAAGAGAGGTTAGTTATCTTCCAACAAAAGGAGCCTATTTTAAAAGAATTATATTCTGACTTGTGAGCAGGGAAGGGACAGAGCATTAGGATGAGGCCCTAGGGCCTGAGAATGATGCTCATACATCGGGTGGGATAATTTAAGCCTTTAAGGCCAAGTGCCTTTAAAAGATAGGTAAGAAAAGAAGATTCTGAGAAATCCAGCCATAGTGCTAAATAGTTCAAAGCTTGGATTCTGAGGTCAGAAAGGACCAGATTTATACCTCAGTCCTGACTTTTACTCACTGTCATTAAAAGGCTGGGTAAGGTACTTATCCTCTCTGGGACTCAATTTTCTCAACTATAAAATGGGATAAGAAGAAGACATACCTCACTGGGCTGTTTTCAAGATTGATACACAGCACCAGGCACCTAAAAATGTCTCTATAAATAGTAATGATCATTATTAATAATGATTTTATCTATAAAATAGCCCCTTAGCCAGCACTGATTAGAGGATTAGAAGGGCAGAATGAGGCAGTGGAAAGAGCACTGGATTGGAAATCAGGTCTTTATCCCAGATCCAATAAGACTGACTCATATAACATGAGACCAGTCCACTTGCATTTCTTGAAGCCCTCAATTTCTTCACTTACTAGACAGAATCACTAGTGTGCCTGGTCTTTTTCAGTTCTGAAATTAAAATCAATGAAATCTGTTGCTTTTAAAGTAGTAAGTTTTTAAAGTTCTGAGTAAAAGGAAAGAATGTTATTATTATAAAAATGACTCTTCTGGGGCTAAGAAGAAACTTTTCAATCAAATCTTTAGGTTAAGTCTGGCACCCAGACCCTCCACTAGAGCTATCATAAATAAGAGAACATTTTGGAGCACAAAGACGTCCTTGTTGATTGTTGAAACTGGGGGAAGGGAGAGCAGGGCCTGAGCAACTCGGGCCTGGCTGAGCAGAGCTCAGGGTAGTCTTTTGCAGGGCACCTAGAGACCCAGCTGGGACAACCCCGGGGGCTTAGCACATCAGGTTCCCTGGGGGACAACTGATCATTGGATTGAATTATGCCAGATAGAGGAGCTGCTTGTAAAACTAGTAAATACTCTCCAAGGATCAGATTTGAACCAACACATTGTACCTTTCAAACTGCTGAACAGCCTGTGGGAAAATGACCTTGTAATCAAACCAGACTGCCAATATGAGGTCAGCCCAGAATGGAAGTGATTTGGGATATAGAAATCAAATTTATGACCTGTCTTATTCCACCAGCTTTTATTGATTCTCTGGCTAGATTGGGGATAGGCAGAGTTAATGTAGCCAGTCTGAAGGCAGCTAGTCTGCTGAGGTGTGGAATTCTTTTTTCCAGAAAATTTAACTTGGTCTCAATTATGAATCAATCCAAGGATAAGAGCTTTAATGATCATATAAAGGCAAGTTGTAGATCTCATATACTTACCCTTGAGCAGCAAAGTACTCTAAAACTGGGGAATTTTCCAATAAAATATAATGTTTCTTTTGCCAGATAACTTTTTCTTTAATTGACTTTGTTTTGTTTTAAAATAAGTGGATTATGTTCAAATGGAATTGCTTAGGACTGAGAACTATTGTCTAGGTCTGCTTAGAAAACCAACACCACACATTTTTATTTTATACAAAGCTAGTATTATAAATAGAAAAATTACAACAGCAAAAAAATCTTCCCTTAATGCCAAAACCCAATGAGACCATGAGTAATGTCTTACAGTATTTTTCTATGTAGCTGTATGTAGATGTAAATAAAATTGGTATAAAATCTATGACTTTATTTTTTAACAGCTCTAAAGAAAGTTCTGACCAAAAAATGTTCTGGCATACTTCAAAAATCAAAAAAAATTGACAAGGAGTAGATAATGGGCAAGTTAGAAAACTAGAATTTGAAACATTAAAAATTCAAGAGGGTGAAGAATATTGTGGAGAAGAATATAATTTCAGAAAACAAAAATAATTTGTAATTTGAAAGATGTCCTCTTCTTTTCAGAGATTTGTGTGTCTCTGTGTGTGTGTGTTTCCTGTCAGGCCTATTTGTTTATTTTGCAGTTTTTTGCTTCCTGAAACCATTCAATTAAGCCCTATGCAACTTTTTTTTTTTTACTGCTTTCTTTATTGGGAAGAGACTTCAAAGCACTCCCCAAAATTTAGCCACAAAGATCTTTATTAAACAGTCAAAGAAAGTTATGTGACTTAAGATACTGTGCAGCTCTGAGACTGATGGGATTACATTGTCAAGTGAGATGAAAATGCTATTAAAACTGATTGAATATAAGATACTACAAAGTGCTTTGCATCAATAACTTTGAAATAAGTCTGTGATTTGCTATCTTAAGATCCAAGGACTCTATTTCTATCCATGTAGTCATGTTATCTATGGAATTTCTTACCAGATTAGGAAAAAATTACGTTATACAACATATAACTACATTATGTGCCTTGGAGCTGTACATCTCACATTGTCATGGGAAATTCAGCCAGATCCTCCTGCGCTGTCTACATAAGACCCATAAACAACAATCAAAGCCAAAAAGTGGCTGTGTTTCCGAAGCAAAATTTAGCAGATTGAAGTCCATTAGGTTAGCACAGTTCTGATTCACAGAGAATTTTTGAATCTGAAAAATAATCTAGGGGCAAAGGATACTGCTGAACATCCCAGTGAATAACAATCAGGGCCAACATGAATGCTTACTTTATGCTAGACACTATCATGAGTTCACAATAGGCCCGTGAATCAAGAACGGTCACTTTCTCTCTCTTTTTTTTTTTTTTAATATTAATTTGGCTGCATTGGGTCTTCACTGCAGCATGCGGGATCTTTCAGTTGCGGCATGTGGTATCTAGTTCCCTGAACAGGGATTGAACCCGGGTCCCCTGCATTAGAAGCATGAAGTCTTAGCCACTGGACCACCAGGGAAGTCCAAGAACTGTAACTTTCTTGATAGTTTAGCCCAGAGTTTCCAGTTTAACAAGACCCTCACTCTTCTCTCCTCTCATTACAAGAACAAAGACTTGCTCAAAATAAATTACATGCTCTCTCTATGGTTCCTGGTCTACTTAATTCAGATACCTTTCAGAACTCACTAGAAACCTTGCTTTCCTAAAGGAATTTCCCTAGTTCTTAGGCTATTTTTGGTTCTTTCTCTCACACTTACACTCCCAGTACCACCTATTTCAACCAGTATAACCCAAATCATAATTTTTGAAAATTACTAATTGAATTAAATATCTTCCCTAGTAGAATTCTTCCAGAAGGTAGGGACTATGTTTTGCGTCCACTGTCCCAGGGACGGGGGATCCTGGTGGGGTACCGTCTATGGGGTGACACAGAGTCGGACACGACTGAAGCGACTTAGCAGCAGCAGCAGCAGCAGCAGTCTTAGTACAGGGCAGAGATTTGGCACATAATAAATCTTTATTGTATGAATACATAAGTAAGGACAACATAGCTGTTTCGTTGATCACAGAGAGGTGATAGAGAAGACGTAGCCTACATAAAGGGAGCACGCTACTTGTGGAAAAATATTATTATGAAAACACAACCGAAAGCAGATGGACAGATCATCACAGAGATCAGGCAGGCCTGCCCTCTGCTGGTGGTTCGGAGTGTATGGGAGAGGCTGGTTCTTAAAAGGGAAGCGGCTGCGAAGGAGAAAGAGGAGCTGGAGAAGGCGAGAGCCACAGGCGGGATCCTCGCCATGGGTCCGCAGACCTAGAACTGCTGAAGGTACTGGTCGGGAACCGAGCTGGCGGCTGCTTCTTCTTGTGGTCCCCATGACCGAGAACTCCCTGGACTACCCGATCCTGGGCCCCGGCTGGAAGCGCCGTGAGGTTTCTAGAAGTCCTTGACATAAACCATTCTTTCTTGCTGCCAGCACCCATTCATATATTCATTCAGACTGTCTACCTTTAGGGGACTCTCACATGATGCTGTTCTCAGAGGGGCATGGAATAAAATCACTACCAGCCTGACAAGTTCTGTCTGCAAAACCCTTGAAGGAAAAAATGAAAACCAAACCACTTACACTGACTTAGAAGCTGCTGCTGCTGCTGCTAAGTCGCTTCAGTCGTGTCCGACTCTGTGCGACCCCACAGACGGTAGCCCACCAGGCTCCCCCGTCCCTGGGATTCTCCAGGCAAGAACACTGTGGGTTGCCATTTCCTTCGATGCAGGAAAGTGAAAAGTGAAAGTGAAGTCGCTCAGTCGTGTCCGACTTTTAGCGACCCCATGGACTGTAGCCTACCAAGCTTCTCCATCTATGTGATTTTCCAGGCAAGAGTACTGGAGTGGGGTGCCATTGCCTTCTCTGACTTAGAAGCTAGCTTCAATCTATTCAGACTTTTTGTTGTTCCACTGGCTTTACACACAAAAAAGCAGACAATCTCTAAAGGCTATTGATTTAGTATAAATATTATTTCTAATTTATCCTGGGCTTCTAATGACTATAGCTTTACTAACTTGACCTTATTCATTTAATTTGGGACCCTAACCTTGTATTCTAATTCTGGTTTAGTTTGTTCATCTCACACTTTTTTTTTTTTGAAGGCTATTATACACCAAATGTTGCACTAATTGTCTTGTTCAGTTTACTGTGCTACCTGACCTCACAGTGTAGTCTGGTTGAGAATATAGATGTGTTAATAGGCAATTGCAAAAATAGCAGGGGTCTACAGCTCATGAACAAAATTCAAGGAGGGTTTCTTTTTGTTTGTTTTAAATCCCTTAAATGGTAAACACAACTGGATGTATGTGTTTATGTGTAATTTTCATTGTTTTCAACAAATTCTTAGTCATCTTCAGTCTAATAGTTAAGGTGAGACAAAACTGCATGCAAAAGGCACAACAGCCTGTATAACCAAAGCATAAACAAATCACCCAGCTTAGTTGTTTTGAACTGGATGTACTATATAATTGGGGACATGCAGGGGCAGCTCTGAATTAGTTACCAAAAGCTCCTGTTTAGAAAATCTATGTGGAGACTATTCAAAGAGAACAAAAAAAAGCAGGTGATGAAGACTGTACCATTGTTCCCCATCATGCTCTCTTCTCTCCTTGTGATTTGATTAAACGTCCCCACCACAACCCTCCTCCCCAAACACACATATCAGACTTGGTCACATGGCAAATTTTGCCTGATGCAATGTACTTGGGGGTGTTGTATCCACTATCCAAGCGAAAGCTTGAAGAGATTTCCAGTAGTCAGGTATTGCTCTATTCCAGGAATGGGCTCTTTCTCCTACCTAGTCCCAGAATAAAGAACATTTGTAGCAGAGCTGACCAGTGAATAACACATAAGATGAGTAAGAAATAAACCTTTGTGGCTGTAAGTCACTGGGACTTGGTGGTTGCTTGTATTTCACATAACCTAGCAAGAGTAGACAAGATCACCAAGTTTCAGACACCCAATGGGATTCAAACAGAGGCTCAAAAGGAAATACAGAGCCAATATGGAATAGACACAACTTTCTAGAGCAAGACAAGAAATTAAATAAACATATAAAATGGTCTGTAGCCAAGTAAACAAAGAAGCAAATTAAGGGAGAAAAGAAATAAAGATATTAAAGTTTAGAAATTAATAAAAATCAGCAAAATTTCTGGTTATGAAATCAGTATACAATAGCAAATTGCTTTTATATATAATGAACAAAGAAGATATATAATAACAGCAACAAAATTACTTAGAAATAAATCTAATACCAATTTCATCTGTAAATGTTAAGTTTTTGAGAGAGTAGTTCCCTAAGAAGAGGACATTTATAAAGAAGCAGGACAATTAAAAGAAAGTCAGCATCCTCAAAGACAGATTCTTCCACAATAGAGCACTGAAAAAGGATTAGGCAGAGTCCAACAGACCTGCTTCTGAAAATAATGGCTATGTTTTCACAAAAAAAAGAAAAGGAAGGAAAATACTGAATATTTTGAAATGTATATTAGTAGAATGTTATAAAAATAATGATTTGTTCTATTTATCTGTTCTTTACATTGTGACTTTATTATTTTGTTTGAAATTCTCAGAACATCAGATATATTCACAAATACCAAGTCACATATAAAATTTTAAAAACTTTAAAAAGAAAATAAATCTAATAATAAAAGACATGTAAGACCTCTATGGAGAATATATAAATCTAATATTAAATATTAGATTAAATCAAAGAGATGGGAATACCAGACCACCTGACCTGCCTCCTGAGAAATCTGTACGCAGGTCAAGAAGCAACAGTTAGAACTGGACATGGAAGAGACTGGTTCCAAATTGGGAAAGGAGTACGTCAAGGCTATATATTGTCACCCTGCTTATTTAAATTATATACAGAGTACATCATGAGAAACGCTGGGCTGGGAGAAGCACAAGCTGGAATCAAGATTGTCAGGAGAAATATCAATAACCTCAGATATGCAGATGACACCACCCTTATGGCAGAAAGTGAAGGGGAACTAAAGAGCCTCTTGATGAAAGTGAAAGAGGAGAGTGAAAAAGTTGGCTTAAAACTTAATATTCAGAAAACAAAGATCATGGCAAAGTCCTATCACTTCATGGCAAATAGATGGGGAAACAGTAGAAACAGTGAGAGACTACATTTTGGGGGGCTCCAAAATCAGCTCCAAATTTTGGGGGGTGCTGCAGATGGTGACTGCAACCGTGAAATAAAAAGACACTTGCTCCTTGGAAGAAAAGTTGTGACCAACCTAGACGGCTTATTAAAAAGTAGAGACATTACTTTGCCAACAAAGATCCATCTAGTCAAAGCTGTGGTTTTTCTAGTAGTCATGGATGGATGTGAGAGTGGGACTATAAAGAAAGCTGAGCACCAAAGAATTGATGCTTTTGAACTGTGGTGTTGGAGAGGACTCTTGAGAGTCCCTTGGACTGCAAGGAGAGCCAACCAGTCCATCCTAAAGGAAATCAGTCCTGAATATTCATTAGAAGAACTGATGCTGAAGCTGAAACTCCAATACTTTGGCCACCTGATGTGAAGAATGGACTCATTTGAGAAAACCCTGGTGCTGGAAAAGACTGAAGGCAGGAGGAGAAGGGGATGACAGAGGATGAGATGGTTAGATGGCATCACTGACTCAATGGACATGAGTTTGAGTAGGCTCTGGGAGTTGGTGATGGACAAGGAAGCCTGGCATGCTGCAGTCCATGGGTCACAAAGGGTCGGACACAACTGAGTGACTGAACTGAATATTAAGGAAGAGTTAAGTAAGGAGGACATCATACAAAGGTGACTTTAGTGCTTTAGTAGTTTGTGTAAGCAAACTAGAACCTAAGCCTGTAATGTCTCAAGGTTAAGAGATTGAAACCTTGGACTACCATTTGCAAACAGCCAACTAGACTTCTCACAATAATGCAGCAACTTAAGCTACAGCCAATCAAATAATTTCCTTGCTTTGCTTCCACGTCTGATGTATAAAAGACGTTTCCCCTAGCTCCTGTTGGTGGACTGCAGATTTTAACCACTTCAGGTTTAATGCTGCTCTATTCAAATCTATGTTTGCTCAAATAAATTCTCAAAAATTTTAATATGCCTTAGTTTACAAGGCCATATAAATGGAGAAGGATATATATGAGTGCATGTGTGTGTGTGTAAACTAATAGTACATGTGTGTGTTAGTCACTCAGTCATGTCTGACTCTTGCGACACCATGAAGGGGTCTTCGTAGCCCACCAGGCTCCTCTGTCCATAAAATTCTCCAGGCAAGAATACTAGAGTGGGTTATTATTCCTTTCTCCAGGGGATCTTCCCAACCCAGGGGTCAAACCTGAGTCTCCTGCCTTGTAGGCATATTCTTTACCATCTGAGGCACCAGGGAAGTCCAATTCTATTATAGGAAAATTATATGAAAATGTGAATAAGAAGAACAAAATGGGAATACTTGCTCTATTATATAGTAATTGAGACTAACTGATCAATATCCTGAAACAGACTCTAACATATATAGAAACTGAATTTGTTACAGAGCAATTACCTGTTGCTATGTCGTAAACTACCCCAACACTTCAGATCTTAAAACAGCAATAGTTTTATAATTTCTTACAGTTCTGTGGATTGATTAGCCAGTTCTTGTGTTGGTCTCCCCTCCACTCAGTCATGCAGCTTCATTCAGGTTAGTGACTCTACTGGGCTGGCAAATCCAGAGACTGCTCTCACCTGGCTGGGACCTTAGTGCTGACTGTTGGCTGGGGTTTCAATTCTCTTCCAGGTGACCTCTCACTATTTGTTAAAGCCAGTAGCAGGATCAACTCAGATTCAAGGAAAAAGAAAATAAACCTACTTCCTGATGGATGGAGTAATATATATACACCAGGAGGGAAGGAATTGATCATGGCTGTCTTTGGAGCTTATCTAACTCAGCTGAACTTACAGGCTAGTGAGAAATGGAGGACCTATCAAATAGATTATCCATACTGAATAAAAAATTGGACCCTACCTCACACTGTTGTTGTTGTTTAGCCGCTAAGTCTTATCTGACTCTTTGAGACACCATGGACTGTAGCCCACCAGGCTCCTCTGTCCACGTACTTTCCCAGGCAAGAATACTGGAGTGGGTTGCCATTTCCTTCTCCAGGGCATCTTTCCCACCCAGGAATCAAAACTGTGTATCCTGCTTCGCAGGTGGATTCTTTACCACTGAGCCACCAGGCAAGCCTCGCCTCATACCATAAAGAAAGAAAGTGAAGTCTCTCAGTCGTGTCCGACTCTTTGCGATCCCATGGACTGTAGTCTACCAGGCTTCTCTGTCCATGGCATTTTCCAGGCAAGAGTACTGGAGTGGGTTGCCATTTCCTTCTCCAGGGGATCTTCTCCTGCATTGCAGGCAGACAAGTTTTACCCTCTGAGCCACCAGGGAAGCCCACCTCATACCATACACAAAGACAAATTCCAGACAGATTAAAGGCTAAAATGTAGAAAGTAAAACTATAAAACTCTGATAAAACAAACAGGAGAATATGTTTACGACCTTGGAAGAGGAAAGGATTTCTGAAGTGAGACATCAAGACGACCCAGAGGGATGGTACGGGGAGGGAGAAGGGAGGGGGTTTCAGGATGGGGAACACGTGTATACCTGTGGTGGATTCATGTTGATGTATGGCAAAACCAATACAATATTGTAAAGTAATTAACCTCCAATCAAAATAAATAAATTTATATTTAGGAAAAAAGAATCAAAGGAGACTTATGAGTGAATTTCAGCTATGTTGTGGGTTAAGGACTTCAATGGTAGAGAAACTAACCACCATGTTTGACATAGTTTACACAGGAAAATACTTTTCATATTCTAAGAGTATAGGACTAATTTATAAATCCTCTTTGCACTCACTTAAAAATTTTGATATAATTTTGGTTGTACTTTCTAAAAATATCTGCAGCTGTTAACCAAAGCCAGGTAAAGCATATTCACTTAAAGCAGCCAGAGGGACTTCCCTGGTAATCCAGTGGCTAAGACTCGCAGCTCCCAATGCCAGGGGTCCCGGTTCGATCCCAGGGCAGGGAACTAAATCCCACATGCCCGCAACAAAGAATTCGCACACCACAACTAAATATCCTTCATACTGCAACTTAAGAGCAACTAAGGATCCCACATGCTAAAACTAAGTACTCAGCGCAGACAAATAAACAAATATTTTAAAAATTTGTTTTGATTGCAGATGAGAAACAAGGGATACTCATGTGTTCTTCTAATGGAAGTGGAAGTAGATACCACCTATTTGGAAAACAATTTGACTTAATAATTTCAAAGAAGCACCTAACCTATAATCCAGCAATTCTACTTCCAAGTATATTTGCTGAAATACTCTTGAAAATAAATATCAGAAGGCAAAATGTTTATAGCAGCAATGTTTGCAATAATTTTTTTAAAATAAAATTTACCCAAATTGGTTGATAAAAGGATGACTTGTTCTTTAAATGGAATATTAGGTATGAAGTTGGCTGCCTTTCAAGGTGAGCAAAAAAGCACAAGGTAAGCAAAAAAAAGTCACAGAAGACTAGACTCAGTATAATTCTACTTACACAAAGTTCAAAAATATAGAAAACCAAACAATATATTGGTTGGAGACTGATATGTGATAAGATCATAAAGAAAAATAAGGGAATAATAAATATAAAATTTCGGATTGTGGTTACCTCTGGGAAGAGAGAGGAATGAGAGCAAGGAGACATAGAGTGGGCTTGGCTACAAAGGTATTGTAATTGCCCATTTTTAAACCAGCTACTGAATTCATGGGTGTTCATGGTGTTGTTATTCTTTAAGCCTTCCACATATGTTATAATTATTACTTTACACATATTCAGTATCCAATAAAAATGATAAGAAAATTAAAGTCTTTACAAATGCATGGAATATAGTGAATGATGAATGTGAAATAACAGAAATAATAAAAATTTAAAATTTGAAAACAAGAGTGATTTAAATTCCTTTTCCTTGTTTTCCAAAATCTAGAGAAAAGAGCAACTTGGGTTTATTTCTTCAGATAGTTTTTTTTTTCTCCCCATCTTCAGCAGGAACCTGAACTGTATGAGAAAACAAGCCATGTGGCTGTATGAGAGAAGCTTCTGGAACCAAAGGATAGAATGGAGAGGAAAAAGATAAGTTGACCTTTGTCCCAGAGTATCTAAAGTTCCTCAGATTCATCGAGAAAGCAACAGTAAATCCCCTATAGTGGCTTGCATCCGATCTGTGTATGACATTCACCCCACCCCCCACCACTGTCTCTCAGTATCCCTCATCTCAGCTTTACTTTGATCTTATGATAAAGATCCTGGGTTACATTACAAAACCCTCATCTATTAACTTGGCACAGTAGGCTCCAGATCTAATTACTTTGTAATTCCCGTGATCTCCACCCTGGCTCTGAAGGGTTGCCTTTGGTGAGAGAAGAGGGTCCCACATTTCCACTGTTTTTCAAATTTCCTCCTTTTTCTCTATATTCAGTCCCATAGGGATCATTATTTACTTTTCTAGAGTGGTCTCTCTGCATGGTCTAGAAGTCAAATTTATCAAGTATTGAGTGTATCTGTTAGTTCCCTTAATTTAGGATTCCTGCCCACCATCCTATCCAGGTTATTCTAAATTTGTCTACATGCTTGGGTCTCAGAAGACTCCAAGGTACCAATCCATTTCTAAAAGAATGGGGAACCATGCAGTTTTGTAAGCTATACATCCTGAGCTCTTCTTACTCTGAGATCTTGAACAAGTTACTTAGACTTTTTGTATCTCAGTTTCCTCTCCTCTAAAATGGAGGAAAAAGAAGACTTACCTGAAAGAGTTATAGGGAGGACAAAAGATGGTATACATGTTGCAGACCCTTTGAGGCTACTTACTAATATCCTTTCTCTCTCCCAGAAAAGACTACCTCAGGATCACATTGGGACCCTGTGAAGCAAAAAAGATTCTGAGCTCTGCTCAGCTCTGCTAAATCAGAATCTCAGAGAAGATGGGGGATGGCTGAGACTCTACATTTAACTCTGATCAAAGTGATAATTCTGACCTACATATGTGGTAGGCACCATTCTAAGAATAGCCCCCAGTGACCTCACTCTTGCATAGTCCCATCCCTTTTGAGTAGGGATGAAATCTGTGATTATGATGAGATATCATTTGCCCAGGAAGAGATTATCTGAGTGAGTTTCATCTCATCACCTGAGCATTTTAAAAGCAGAGTTTTCTCCAACAGATAACAGAAGAGAAAATATGTGAAACCCTAAGGAGAGAGCCCAGTAGAGCTCACCTGGACTTTTGACCTATGGAACTATTAGATAATAAAATGGGGATTGTTTGAAGTCACTAAACTTGTGACAACTTGCTATGCAGCAATAGAAAATCAGAACAATATTCAAACTTGGGAACAGCTAGAAATAATATCCTATCCTCACTCCTCTATCCTCTGTGCACACTAGCATTGATTTATCTCTGTCTGCATTTGAAGGTTTGTTTGTTTTTTTAACTGAAAAAAGGTGGACAAATGTTTTTATGAGAAGGGCTGAGTAATGGGAGAAAAAAACTCAGGAAGTTGAAAGGTGATAGAATAGTGACTAGTTTTCAGTCTCTTAGGAGCCTAAAACTTGAGAGTTCAAGGGGGATTTAAGGGGCTTTCAAACATATAGAAAGCTGCTTTTGGCAAACCCAGAAGCAGTGTCCTTAGCAGAGCCCTGGGTAATCCCAGGCTGGGTAGTGAGTCTTCTCCCACGCAATGTCCATAGACACAAGCTACCAACCAACAGAAGGAAGATGGGACTCACACCTTTGGATGTCTTCTGCAAATAACTGGGGTCACTGATGGAAATGGGGGCAGGTTGTGGGACAATGGCTAATTATCAGGGGCCATCAGACTAGCAGACATCTAGGCTGCACGTGGAAAATAAGTACCATAGGTATGATATTTAGTAGACTTTTCATAAAGGCTGGTTCTCGTTTAAGCTTCCCCTTAATTGATAAGAATGTGTTATAGTCCTGATTATCAAATCCTATTCTGGGCCTAGTTCTACATTCCCTGTTAATTTGAACAAAAATTTACTTCTGTCTATTGTAGCTGCCTATGATACATACCCTTTTCTTCCCAAATGCCTTGTCTTTCAATCACTTTGCCTAGGAATGAGGATTGTACTAAAGCTTGACTTCAGCCACAATATTTCCCCGATATCTGTCTTTGGCATCAGCTTTGATCTTTGAAAGTTCAAATGCCTTCTGGCATTCTGAGTGACAGAATGTTAGCTTTAACATCATTTCTAACCTCCTGAACTTGCATATGATCTTTGCAAGTGACTGCAGAGTTAACGATCAAATCTACTCAGCTTAACAATGTCAATAATAGAATGACATATCATTCAGGATCATAACTAATATCTGAATGGTTTCCTAGGTGGCCCACTGGTAAAGAATCCGTTTGCTAATGCAGGAGACATGGGTTCAATCCCTGGGTTGGGAAGATCCCTTGGAGAAGGAGTGGCAACCCACTCCAGTATTCTTGCCTGGAAAATTCCACGGACAGAGGAGCTTGGCAGGCAACAGTCCATAGGATCACAAAGAATTGGATGCAACTGAATGACTGCATACACAAGCATGCACAGGTACTTTCAAATATAGGTAAGCTTTTTAATGTAACTGAAAGCAAAAGAAAAATAGTGTATGCTTTGGATTTTTAATTCCTATCACTCAGTTGAAGTCTAAATGTATATTTTTAGTTTGCAGGGTAAAATGTTAATGAAGATTTTGAAAGCTCTATATGTTATGGGAAAAATTAAGAAACTTCTAATATAGAGAGAATAGAAAGACAGCATTAACCAGAAAATTTTAGGAAGATTGTCATCTTTTTTGAATCAACAGTCTTTATTAAAATTTAAATAACAAGGCAAAATAATAGAGATTATCATAATTCTAATCTTTTTAGAACTGTATAGTGTTCTAAGATTCATGACATTAAATAAAATAACTGTAACCTCTAAAACTGCCTTTGGATTTTAGTTATTTGGTTCTATTTAGGCCATGAATCTTCAGTTGTGTTTTCTGAAAATAATTACCATGCAGCCTAATGAAGCAGAATTACTAACTGTAAACGGAGAGATAACAAGGATACTTTCATCATTTTTCTTCATGCATAGAAAGGCAGACAAAGGATTTCAGAATTGCCTTGTCATGTATTTATATATAGGATGTTCAAACAAGATAAAATAGCTACAATTACATTCTTAAAAGGCTGCTTGAATGAAAGACTTTAATGCAATACTTTGCAGAATAAAATAGCAATATAGCAGGGTTTACAAACCACCAGTGGTTGCCTGCAGAGAACATGGCTCCTATGCCAGAAACTGCCAAAGAAATAGCCAAAGCTTTGTATCTGAAGATAGCAAGTGTTTCTTATCCGTAAATAAGCCAGTTCAGTTCAGTCGTTCAGTTCAGTTCAGTTCAGTTCAGTCAGTTGTGTCCAACTCTTTGCAACCCCATGGACTGCAGCACACCAGGCTTCCCTGTCCACCACCAACTCCCGGAGCTTACTTAAACTCAGGTCCATTGAGCTGGTGATGCCCTCCAACCATCTCATCCTCCATCGTCCCCTTCTCCTCCCGCATTCAATCTTTCCCAGCATCAGGGTCTTTTCCAATGAGTCGATTCTTCACATAAGGTGGCCAAAGTATTGGAGTTTCAGCTTCAGCATCACTCCTTCCAATGAATATTCAGGACTGATTTCCTTTAGGATGGACTGGTTGGATATCCTTGCAGTCCAAGGGACTCTCAAGAGTCTTCTCCAACACCACAGTTCAAAAGCATCAATTCTTTGGTGCTCAGCTTTCTTTGTGGTCCAACTCTCACATCCATCCATGACTACTGGAAAAACCATAGCTTTGACTAGATGGACCNATCCCTGGGTTGGGAAGATCCCTTGGAGAAGGAGTGGCAACCCACTCCAGTATTCTTGCCTGGAAAATTCCACGGACAGAGGAGCTTGGCAGGCAACAGTCCATAGGATCACAAAGAATTGGATGCAACTGAATGACTGCATACACAAGCATGCACAGGTACTTTCAAATATAGGTAAGCTTTTTAATGTAACTGAAAGCAAAAGAAAAATAGTGTATGCTTTGGATTTTTAATTCCTATCACTCAGTTGAAGTCTAAATGTATATTTTTAGTTTGCAGAGTAAAATGTTAATGAAGATTTTGAAAGCTCTATATGTTATGGGAAAAATTAAGAAACTTCTAATATAGAGAGAATAGAAAGACAGCATTAACCAGAAAATTTTAGGAAGATTGTCATCTTTTTTGAATCAACAGTCTTTATTAAAATTTAAATAACAAGGCAAAATAATAGAGATTATCATAATTCTAATCTTTTTAGAACTGTATAGTGTTCTAAGATTCATGACATTAAATAAAATAACTGTAACCTCTAAAACTGCCTTTGGATTTTAGTTATTTGGTTCTATTTAGGCCATGAATCTTCAGTTGTGTTTTCTGAAAATAATTACCATGCAGCCTAATGAAGCAGAATTACTAACTGTAAACGGAGAGATAACAAGGATACTTTCATCATTTTTCTTCATGCATAGAAAGGCAGACAAAGGATTTCAGAATTGCCTTGTCATGTATTTATATATAGGATGTTCAAACAAGATAAAATAGCTACAATTACATTCTTAAAAGGCTGCTTGAATGAAAGACTTTAATGCAATACTTTGCAGAATAAAATAGCAATATAGCAGGGTTTACAAACCACCAGTGGTTGCCTGCAGAGAACATGGCTCCTATGCCAGAAACTGCCAAAGAAATAGCCAAAGCTTTGTATCTGAAGATAGCAAGTGTTTCTTATCCGTAAATAAGCCAGTTCAGTTCAGTCGTTCAGTTCAGTTCAGTTCAGTTCAGTCAGTTGTGTCCAACTCTTTGCAACCCCATGGACTGCAGCACACCAGGCTTCCCTGTCCACCACCAACTCCCGGAGCTTACTTAAACTCAGGTCCATTGAGCTGGTGATGCCCTCCAACCATCTCATCCTCCATCGTCCCCTTCTCCTCCCGCATTCAATCTTTCCCAGCATCAGGGTCTTTTCCAATGAGTCGATTCTTCACATAAGGTGGCCAAAGTATTGGAGTTTCAGCTTCAGCATCACTCCTTCCAATGAATATTCAGGACTGATTTCCTTTAGGATGGACTGGTTGTATATCCTTGCAGTCCAAGGGACTCTCAAGAGTCTTCTCCAACACCACAGTTCAAAAGCATCAATTCTTTGGTGCTCAGCTTTCTTTGTGGTCCAACTCTCACATCCATCCATGACTACTGGAAAAACCATAGCTTTGACTAGATGGACCATAAGCCAGAGAAGATGCTAAAATTGGTGTGCATTCCACAAAAGCCAAATTTAAGATGGAGATGCAGGGAATTGTGTTATCTTAGAAGCAAATTAATTTGGTCCATTGCCACATTTCTAGACTCAAGATTTAATAACAATTTTATTTTCTCAGGTGACGGTGTGAGACAGCAAGTACGAAGAAGTACTAAGAACAAAGTATGGAAATGATGGCAATAATTCTCTGCTTCAGAAATCAGAGAGCATATTCTTCAGAGAGCACACAGAGCTTTCATTTGTTACCTCAAAAAATTCTATTCTCAGCATTGTTAGCAGATATGGTAGGTGGTCCCTGGAGAAAGACACAGGCGTGGTTTTCTTGACATTAAGAAGTTATTTTTGGCCTAAACCATTTTATGATCTAAGCCTGGCCAAAATGCTGGCCTTTGAACAGGTCTCAATAATAATCTTAAGGGCGGTGAGAGAATTCAGGAACAAAGGAAAAGCAGCCCAACAACAGTTCAGCAACCAAACAGAATCCTAGTTCCTCCTCAACAATACACACAATCTGATACATATGTTCTGCAGGAGCTAAGACCCTTGCCCAGGAGGAGGATGGTAAAGACCCACTGAGACCCCAGACTGGTGGGAACCAGAAGGTTGATGATTGAGATTCCTGGAACACCATCCTGTTACCTCATCATCAACTAATCAGAAAGTCATACACCCTACAGGTGTCACTCCAAATACTACCTTTAAAAACTTCCCTGAACACTACCTGGGAGTTTGAGTCTTTTAAGCACCAGGCTTCTGTTCTCCTTGCTTCAGTTCAGTTCATTCACTCAGTCATGTCTGACTCATTGTGACCCCATGAACTGCAGCACACCAGGCCTCCCTGATCATCACCAACTCCCAGAGCCTACCCAGACTCATGTCTATTGAGTTGGTGATGCCGTCCAACCATCTCATCCTCTGTTGTCTCCTTCTCTTCCTGCCCTCAATCTTTCGCAGCATCAGGGTCTTTTCAAATGAGTCAGTTCTTCACATCAAGTGGCCAAAGTATGGCAGCTTCAACATCAGTCCTTCCAATGGACTGATCTCCTTTAGGATGGACTGGTTGGATCTCCTTGCAGTCCAAGGGACTCTCAAGAGTCTTCTCCAACATCACAGTTCAAAAGCATCAATTCTTCGATGCTCAGCTTTCTTTATAGTCCAACTCTCACATCCCATCCATGACTCCTGGAAAAACCATAGCCTTGACTAGATAGCCCTTTGTTGGCACAGTAATGTCTCTGCTTTTTAATATGCTGTCTAAGTTGGTCATAACTTTCCTTCCAAGGAGTAAGTGTCTTTTAATTTCATGGCTGCAATCACCATATGCAGTGATTTTGGAGCCCAAAAAAATAGTCAGCCACTGTCTCCACTGTTTCCCTATCTATTTGCCATTGGTGATGGTATCGGATGCCATGATCTTAGTTTTATGAATGTTGAGCTTTAAGCCAACTTTTTCACTCTCCTCTTTCACTTTCATCAAGAGGCTCTTTAGTTTTTCACTTTCTGCCATAAGGGTGGTGTCATCTGCATATCTGAGGTTAACTCCTTGCTTAACTCTGCAATAACCATTTCTCTGTTCCAAACTCCAACATTTAGGTTTGTTTGGCTTCACTGTGATTTAGGCACAAGGGCTTGAGTTTGACAATGATCTCCATTCCAGGCAACTTGGAAGCAAGGCAAGAAAATAGCTGACTTGCAGTTGTCCTCAGTCATATGCTGACATTGGTTAAAAGGATAAATCTCAGTGAAATCAGTGGTTCATTGTGAAACTGTGTAACTCAGAGTGGGTCTGGAACCCATGGTCTTTAAACTGAGATCATACCTGGTCCCAGGATTTAATGAAGCTCAGGTTCTTGATGTTTCATAGCAGAAAAAGTTCAGTGACAGACAAAGTGATAGGTGAGAAGTTGATTTATTTAGAGAGAAATACATTCCACAGACAGAATTCGGGTCCTCTTAGAAGGTGAACACGACTGAGCAACTGAACTGAACTGAACTGAACTAGAAGGTGAGAGCAGCCCCAAAATATGGTGTTTTAGGGGCTGGGTAATTTCATAAGCCTTTGAGTGGGAGGATTTGTCCAACTAGTTTGGGGAAGGGGTGAAGATTTCCAGGAACTGGATATGATCCTTTATGGTTGGGCTTGGAACAGTCATGGCACTGATGGGTGTGTCACTTCAGTTCAGTTCAGTCCCTCGGTCGTGATCAACTCTTTGCGACCCCATGAATTGCAGCATGCCAGGCCTCCCTGTCCATCACTATCTCCCGGAGTTCACTNGAGGAGAAGGGGACGACAGAGGATGAGATGGCTGGATGGCATCACCGACTTGATGGACGCGACTCTGAGTGAACTCCGGGAGTTGGTGATGAACAGGGAGGCCTGGCGTGCTGTGATTCATGGGGTTGCAAAGAGTCGGACACGACTGAGCGACTGAACTGAACTGAGCATAGAAAGATACAACATATATGTGGTTTTTTATGCATAAACAGCCTGGCAGTAAAAGCTGATACAGCTTAATTGGCCTCATGGTCTCATAAGCTCTTCTTCCCTCTCCACTCTCCCAGTTTTCTTCTTCTGAACTCTTGAGAGTTCATCACAGCCCTCTATCATCCCTTTTCATCAATCTTTCAAATAGTAAGAACTCTTAGGGAAAGAAATTAAAAGACTGCTCTTTTAGCTTGAGGTCAATGGAGGAAACCTCCATTGGAAGGTTGGTGGAAGGTTGGTAATGTGCACAGAAAATATGATTTTTAAACATATTCAAACTTTTTAATGGTAAAATTTAAAGCCATTTTCCTCAAGCTTTTAAATTCAACATATAAATCTCATTATTCTATTAATAAATCTAGTACATTTTAATAAGGGGGCTTTGATTAATATTCTCAAGTTGAACAAGCTAAACTACTTCCAACCTGTTATGTTTACAAGCTTAGTTTAATTAAATTTTCCCTAAATGTTTTAAATTGCATTAATAAATTCAACATATTCAATTTTCTTTTTTAAGTACATTTATCAACTATCCTGACAAACAAAACATTCTCAATACTTACAGACTAAATTAAATTTATAAATATAACAAATCTCTTAAACATTCTAATACTGTATTGCTTGCAAACCATAAAATCCTCTTACACCTTTCAGCAATAAATTACAAATCTAAAGTCAATTACCCCATTACACATTTCAAGTTGGAATCGGAAGGCTAATCTCTCAGCCATTCTCCTACACCCAATTATTTTGAACACTATATATACTGTGAACCGGAGAAGGCAATGGCAACCTACTCCAGTGTTCTTACCTGGAAAATCCCAAGGACGAGGGAGCCTGGTGGGCTGCTGTCTATGGGGTCGCACAGAGTCGGACACGACTGAAGCTACTTAGCAGCATATACTGTGAATACCAAATATACACAAATTGTTGTTCTTAAATTTAATGCAAAAGTGTTAATACTGGGGATTTGGTCTCTTGCTTTTCTACACTTAATTCTAAGTCTTCCCAAGGCTAAAATACATGAACACACTAGAACTAAGGGAACAGTTATAGCATCTCAAAATGAGTTGATGCTTCCATCCCAAGCAAGTTGCATTGATTTCTTGCCAGAGATTTTTTGGCTCAGGGCAGGATATGAATTCCAGGGTTATTTTTCTAGCACTAAAAATAGATGCACTCGCCTTTTTTAAGTTAGTCATTTATTCCAACTGGGGACAATAATCCAAATCTTTCCAAGGGAAATAGTTTTGCTGAATCCATCTTCTGTGTGTTAATTACATCACTATCTAATTCTTTGAATTTGTAACCCACTCCATCCTTTAAGCTGGTTTTACCTCTTTACATGGATTCAACTAGTCTTTCTACTACTTGATTGAACCAAGCATTATTTTCAAATTTTTGTCTTTGTCTATTATCTGTCCAATCTCTAAGTCTTATCAACTCTTTTTGCCCCTTTGCTGTTTGTTCATCTCTGGGTTGGGAAGATCCCCTGGAGGAAAGAGGGCATGGCAAGCCACTCCAGTATTCTTGCCTGGGGAAATCCTATGGACAGAGGAGCGAGGTTGCAGTCCATGGGATTGCAAAGAGTCAGACAACTGAAGCGACTTAGCATGCAACACATGCACATCTCACTGCTCTATGGAGATTATTTCTGACATCCTGAAGTCTCAGGGGAAACATCTGAATATAGATTTTATTCCCAAGTACTTCTTTGCAAGGGGGTCTGGGAGCTACTGATAACCACTAATAAACTTATTCCCCCAGAAAATTCATTTTTTTTTTTTTTTAAAGAATGTATTAAAATTTGTTTTAATTCATTTGCACCAGATCTTAGTTGTGCTTTTAGTTGCACCACGTGGGATCTAATTCCCTGACCAGAGATCAAACCCAGGCCCCCCTGCACTGGGAGAGTGGTGTATTAGCCACTGGACTACTAGTGAAGTCCTCAGAAAATTCTTTCCTGAACTATGGCTTTTGTTGACTGGCTTTATCTCTTTATGCTCCTAACCTCCTTTTCTACCATTCCCTACCTTGCTCTCTTCACTTCTCAGCAGGCGTTCACTTCTGCTTTGTCTCCATTCAGGATCTTTACCCTGGCATTCTTTCTGCCCAGCTCCCTCTTCCTCCCCTCACCTTTAATCTTAAGGTCTTGGTTTCAATTTCACTTGCATTAACTTCTTTCTTTATGAGCTCACACATTCTAATGAAGTCCCTATTGGGAAAGACCGAATCTGGGTTGTGATACCTTTTCAGGGTGGTCTGCCCCACAGGGCTCCACTAGGGCAAGGGCTGTGTTTGTGCTTAGTTTTTATTTTCAGTGCCTAGCACATGTCTGGCATATCACTAATTGTTCCACAAAACTATTTATAATGTAGATTTGAATTTAAATTGAAACTCTAATTTCTAAAAAGAAGAAATACTGTATCTTGAAATTTAGCATTTGAGAGAAACAGGTTTAATAAAGAGTTAGAGATTTTTGCAGATTTCACAGAGGGAGTGGATAGTGGAGGGACACATAGGTAGACGCAGGTTATTAGTGATGTTTATGATTGCTTATTATATTATGCTTTATGCGTGCACACTAAGTCACTTCAGTCAGGTCCGACTCTTTGGAATCCTATGGACCATAGCCCTCCAGGCTCTTCTGTCCATAGGGTTCTCTAGGCAAGAATACTGGAGTGGATTACTGTGTCCTCCTCCGGGGGATCTTCCCGACTCAGGGATCAAACCTCCTTCTCCTGCATCTCCAGCATTGCAGGCAGCTTCTTCACCACTGAGCCACCAGGGAAGACCATTATGCTTTATACCTAATATTTATTACAAAACTCTATATGTATTAAATATGTTGTAGTTAGTGTATCAAATACAAAAATAATAAAGGAAAAATTGAATCATAAGAAAAAGATTTCTGACAGTTTCAAATTTGACATATATAGAGAGAAATGTTATACTGAAATTAACATACAGAAAAATGCCCAAGTCAGTGTACAGCTTGATGAGTGTTCCTGTAACCAGTTCCAGATCAAACAGAACCTTCCCAGCACCTCAGAAGATCCTCCTGTGTCCCCTAACAGTGGCTTCCACATTTACTCAAAATTGGTTAGGAAAAAACCTGATGTCACTTCATTACTCCAAAACTTAACGGCTTAAAACAGCAATACTCATTAATTTGCCAACAAGTATACAATTTGAGAAGGGCTTGGAGGGACAGCTGTCTGTATTCCATGTGGCATTTGACTAGGGGCAAAGGAAAACACATGCTTACCCTTATATCACTAGTTCTAACTGGACCTGGATCGAGGAATCTGTTTCAATCAAATTTTTTTTAGCTGACTGGATCAATCCCAACCTGAAACTAGACCTACATTTGGATTTTCAGTCATCTGAGCCAATATATTTGCTTTTAAGCCAACTGGAACTGTATTTTCTGTTGCTTACAATTATAAGATTCTTAATGGATAAGAGAGAGATCAGGGAGTAAAGAGAGAATAAAGCATCTCTAAGAAGAAAGAAGAGGGATTCAGATGACCAGGGACCAGGAGGAGACGTCCCTAGTGATGGAGGAGAAGCAGGGATGGATCCCACAGCCTTTTGGTGGCAGTGCCCTGAGGAGATGGAAAGGCCTCAGAGGGATGGAGTGGTGACCAAGGGAGGTAGCTGCCTGGCTGAGGCTGGGGGAGATTCCAGAAGAAAAGCCAAACCGTCATTCCGTAAGTGAGGCACAAAAATCAAGTAGACAGCATCTAGATCTGAATGGACTAGGGGGAGAGACAATAGCCATCTCCACAGAGGCCAGTGTGGACAGTTGACTGAGGGCTTCCAAAATGTGGGTCCTGCATGAAGCCACATAACTTTGGCTTGACTCCCAGGAAGGGAAAGGAAAGCTCCAAGAATGACCATGATCAATTTCCTGCTCAACCTGGCAGAGTAGGAGCACGACAAGAAAAATCAAGTTGATATGTAGAAAATAATTCAGTACACCTGGCTTTGTAGACTGAGATCTCTATCAACTAAACAAGAGTGATAAAGAGCTTGCCTGAGCTGGACTTAAGTTTTGAATACTGGAGGGAATGTGAGCAGAATGTGGGAGATTGATTGGTAGGGATCTGATGCAGAATGCTTAGTAGGTGAAGCTCCCCTTGAGGGTTGGGGAAGGGAAAGTAACTTACAAGCTCTTCCACTACAACATTTCTTCACTACAGAAAACTACAAGTGTTTTTGAATATGCAAATTAGTCTATATGTGATTGCCTAATAGAGAAATGATAACAGTAAAAGCCAAAAGGTATCTTGACTCATGAAATTTTACCCAATAGGTTAATGTTTTACTCCACAAAATTTATTCCACTTTGTTCCACTAGGTAACAATAGACAATGGCAGTGTAGATGCACACAGCTAAATATAGCAAGCTACAGAGGAATACAGTACTCTATAGAATAGCCATGATTCATCCAATGTTTTTCTCTTGCCTTGATTTAGCCATGTCCTCAGTCTAAGAGATGGAATTCTCCCTGGTATTTGTTTATTGAATTCTTATCTGCATAAATCAACAGCCACAATTTGTTTTTTTTTTTTTTATTGGAGTATAGCTGATTGACAATGTTGTATTAGTTTCAGGTGTACAGCCAAGTGAATCAGTTATATATATACATAAATCAACTCTTTTTTAAGATTCTTTTCGCATATAGGTCATTACAGACAGTTCAGTACAGTAGGTCCTTATTAGTTATCTATTTTATATATAGGTGTGTGTATTCAACCTGTTCTTATATTCTTTACATCAAGCTAGCTTCACTTTTTTAAAGTAAAACCCAACATATAATTTCTTATAATAGGGGTTGGGGCTTCCCTGATAGCTCAGTTGGTAAAGAATCTGCCTGCAATGCAGGAGACCCCAGTTCAATTCCTGGGTCAGGAAGATCTCTGGAAAAGGGATGGGCTACCCACTCCAGTATTCTTGGGCTTCGCTTGTGGCTCAACTGGTAAATAATCTGCCTGTAATGCAGGAGACCTGGGTTCAGTCTCTGCGTTGGGAAGATACTCTGGAGAAGGGAAAGGCTACCCACTCCAGTAGCCTGGCCTGGAGGATTCCATGGACTGTGTAGTCCATGGGGTCACAAGAGTCAGCCACGACTAAGCGACTTTCATAATAGGGGTTAAACTTGTCTTTTAATCATATTTTTATTAGAATCAGGTTTGTTGTTGTTAGTGCTGTGGTTATTAAGTTGCATACATTTTAAGTGGCTGTCCCAACCAACTATTTTCTCTAAGACTTGTTTTAACTGTGCTTTTTTGCAGAATGGAGTCTTTTCTGAATATGTTAAAGATTCTTGTGGAGCTGCTTGTCGTGTTCTTGCATTAGCCACCAGGTGGCATCACTAGGTGGTTGCCCCAGGCAACTTTGCTTTCCAGGAATTCTGAGAGGTTAAGCTCAGGAAAGTAGTAGGTGTGCTTGTTTCCACACCTCGCCTCTTCCAACTTGTCCAAGTTTTGCCTGCTAACTACTCTTACTTAAAAAATCTAACATTAAGGACAGAAGAATTGCTCTTCACTCTTTTGCTTTGAGTTCATAATACTTGTCGTTTTTTGAATATTTTCTTTATAGAGTCCCTGGCCTTGATTAACTTATGAACCAATTCCTAAACCCACTTTTTTATCCTGACCCTTCTTGAAGTGCTATCATGTCAATACAGGCTGGTTTAATCATCATCAAACGCTCAAGAACTGTGGAGATGAGCCCTGTAAAAGCCCATCGATAGCTCTGAGCATATGCAGCATAGTTTAGTGCCATCTTTCTGCCCTTTCTTTCCATCTCCATCCTCCTTCCTGATGATACTGATGCTGCAGTTATAGCCAATATCCCCCAGGTTTCTGCTACTGTTCATTGGTTTATCAGTTTATACTTGATAACTGTTTTTCCTCTATACCCTTACTGTACCACATGAATATTTTAAATAAGTATATTACCTTATATTGCATTATCATCTACTTCTTTGCAATCCTTTCTTCATTTATTCCCCTCCCACCAGTTCAAATACTACTTTCTACAAAAAGCCTACCCAGATTCATCTTAACCAGAATTAGCCTTCTCCCCACAGTCTGAAAGACCTTGTCCTACATCTGTATAAAAGCACCTACTGAAAGGGCAGAAGTGTATCCTGGGCAACGCACAGCCTCTGCATTTGGGAGAACTTGGGTTTGCTTCCTGTCTTTTCCACTTTTGAGGGCAAGTTATGAAGCCTTAAGCTTACCTGGTGGCTCAGAGGTAAAGAATCCACTTGCCAAAGCAGGAGACACAGGTTTGATCCATGGCTTGGGAAGATTCCCTGGTGTAGGGCATGCCAATCCTCTCCAGTAATCTTGCCAGGGAAATCCCAAGGACAGAGGAGCCTGGTGGGCCACAGTTCATGGGGTCACAAAAGAGTCAGACATGAGGACATAACTTAGCAACTGAAGAGCAATGATATGAAGCCTTAACTACTCTGGGCACCAGTTGTCTCATCTGTTAAACAGGAATAGCGATACCTATCTCATACGGCATTGTAAAAATTAAATTGTGTATCTAAGGTTCTTTGCACAGTACTTACCTACTATAGTGGTTCTATGTCTGGCACATATTAAGGACTTGAATTGATCTTGGATATTATTAATAGTATTTAGGATATTTATCTATTCATTTACTTTAAAAATACTGTGGAGTGTGTTAATTTTTTGTGGTTACTATAACATAAAGCCATGGACTAAATAGGTTATAAACATCAAAAACTTATTCCTTACAGTTCTAGAGGCTAGAAGTCTCTCAAACCTCACCAAGGTCAGGGTGCCAGCACAGTAGGCTCTGGGAAAGGCCCTCTTCCCAGTAGCAGACTGCTGACCTCCCACTATGTCTTCATATGATAGAAGGGGTCAGGAGCTCCTTGGAGCCTCCTTTATAACTCGCTAATCCCATTAATGAAGAGGATTAGCATTTCAACAGATGAATTTAGGGGAGGGGGGAAGGGTACACAAATGTTCCATAGCATGAGGTTTACTCTATATAGCAATGATGGTAGTTAGTCACTAAGTCATATCTGACTCTTGTGACTCCATGGACTGTTAGCTTGCCAGGCTCCTTTGTCCATGGGGTTTCTGAAGCAAGATTACTGGAGTAGGTTGCCATTTCCTTCTCCAGGGGATCTTCCCAGGGGTTGAAAGCAGGATCAAACTCAGGTCTCCTGCAGGCAGTCTCTTGCATTGCAGGCAGATTCTTTACTAACTGACCCACCAGAGTAGGGGAGAGGCATATTGCTATGGACTGAATTGTATCCCCTCAAAACGCATAGGTTGAAGCCCTAAACTCCAATGTGTCTGCATTTAGAGACAGGGGTAGGGCCTTGCCGGAAGTAACTAAGGTTAAATCTGGTCATAAATATGGGACCCTGAACCAATAGGATTAGTGTCCTTATAAGAGACAACAAGTAGTTCTCTCTCCCCACCTCTCTCTCTCTCTCTCTCTCTGCCATGTGTGGACATAAGAAGGTAGTCTACAAGCCAGGAGTAGCATCCTCACCAAAGCCCGACCATACTAGCACTAGACTTAGACTGAGCTTGGACTTCCAGCCTCTAGAATCGTGAGAAAATATACTGTTTAAGCCACCAATCTATGATATTTTGTTGTAGCATCACAAGACGACTAATATGTGTGCATGCTTGCGTGTTATATGGCTTCAGTCATGTCCAACTCTCTGTGACCCTAAGGACTGCAGCCTGCCAGGCTCCACTGTCCATGGGATTCTCTAGGCAAGAATACTGGAGTGGGTTGCCATGCCCTCCTCCAGGGATCTTTCTGACCCAGGGATCGAACCCACATCTCCTACGTCTAACCTGCATTGGCAGGGGGGTTCTTTACCACTAGTGCCAACTAATATGTACATGTAACCAAAAAATATATATAGTTCAGGTACAGGTGAGTGCCAGAAGAAAAACACAGCTGGGTGAGTGGATTTTAGAATAAGTATAGATTCAGTGGACAGGAAAGGCTACCCTAAGGAGGCGACACTGAGGCAGACCACTTAAGGAAATGAGGAAGGAGCTACCAGAATATCTTGGGACAGAATGTTTCAAGCAGAGAACACAGCAAGTGCAAAGTCCTTGATGAGTTCCTGGCCTGCTTGAGGAACAGCAAGGAGAGAGTAAGAAGCAGAGTGAGACTAGTAGGAGTGCAGAGCAGATCTCACGGCCAGATAGCTTGAGAAAGGTCTCTGGAGTTTTTACAGTAATTGGCTGGATTTTGTGGCAAATGNTGGGACAGAATGTTTCAAGCAGAGAACACAGCAAGTGCAAAGTCCTTGATGAGTTCCTGGCCTGCTTGAGGAACAGCAAGGAGAGAGTAAGAAGCAGAGTGAGACTAGTAGGAGTGCAGAGCAGATCTCACGGCCAGATAGCTTGAGAAAGGTCTCTGGAGTTTTTACAGTAATTGGCTGGATTTTGTGGCAAATGTAATTTTTGGTAGTCTGCAAAACATAATTCAAAAGTAACTATTTTTAGTCCAAAAGTCTTTATTTTTCTATCTTATTAAACTTTATCTCAGTTTGATGCTCACTGGTTAAAAACTGGTCCAATCAGTTTCAGGTTTACTTGATCATTTCTGGATTTTCCTGTCATCCCAAGTTTAAAATCAATGAATTCTTTAAACACACACACACAAAACAAAACTCCTTTTTCTGCGTCTCTGTAGAGTAGCATTTAATCATTTAAGTTTCCAGATATTTAAAAGACAGCACCTCTTGGGGAAGAACGGGTGCTGATCTAACTTGGCATTCCTCAATTGCCAGCACTGACATCGGCAGAAGATCTGATCTCGTCTGGTTCTCAGAGGTTGTCGTCTCTCTGGATGGCATCTGTTGAGTTGCTCACATCCCCATCTAGTCCTTGGCCACAATCTCTTGTGACATCTTGCCCACGTGGTGCCCTTTGGCAAAACTCCTTGGCTAACTGGTTTTCTCTTTCAGCTAACTTTGACAGTCCTCCAAGGAAAGAAATCCAGATCTTCTCTTAGATGGCAGGGTGCATGGTAGGGCTCCCCTGCCCCCCTCTGTCCAATGGCATCCCTCTTAAGTTTTTGTGCTGAGTCACAGTAAAGTGGTAATGGAAATTTCATGAGGGGTCAGCCTCCAAATTTCAGATGGAAAGTTAGCACAAGATCTCTTCTACTCTCAGTTCAGTTCAGTCGCTCAATCATGTCCGACTCTTTGCGACCCCAGGAATCACAGCACACCAGGCCTCCCTGTCCATCACCACCAACTCCCAGGGTTCATTCACACTCATATCCATCAAGTCAGTGATGCCATNATTTTCTTGAAGAGATCTCTAGTCTTTCCCATTCTGTTGTTTTCCTTTATTTCTTTGCATTGATAGCTGAGAAAGGCTTTCTTATCTCTTCTTGCTATTCTTTGGAACTCTGCATTCAGATGCTTATATCTTTCCTTTTCTCCTTTGCTTTTCACTTCTCTTCTTTTGAGATCACCCTAAATTTATCTAGAAATCTGGAGTTAATCCAAAAAGTGTAGGTGTGTCACTGTCTTCTTATTTTAGAAAAATATTGATACTTATCTATCTCATTTCCCTCAAATGGCACTCATATCCCTCCCCAGCTGAGAGAACTGTTAGTTAGTGATGAAAGAAGGGGTAGGGAACATCAAATCTTTCCCAATTTACATCTGGATCAAGGCTCTTGTATTTAGAACAAAAACATTGGGCCACCTTGGTTCTCTAATTGTGCCATTCTGAGGCAACAGAGGACTTACACCCAAAGACCTGAATAGGGATGCTCATGGGACAAAAGGAAAAAAACTGTGAGGGTAAAACTAATATGTCACAATATGTATTACCACATTTGTAACTATTGACTTTCTAAATGCACTCGATCACGATAAAGGAGCACAAGCAAGAAAACGTTACAAGTACGTCTCTGTGGATGCCATCAGTTAACGGACTATATCAGTTAGCGTCTGATGAGGAGACAGAAACCACACAGTAAGCCCAACAGGGAATGTTTCATAAAAAGAATTATTAACTACTACATGAGTGCATGCTAAGTTGCTTCAATCATGTCTGACTCTTTGAGACCCTATCGACTGTAGCCCACGAGGCTCTTCAGTCCATGGGACTCTCTAGGCAAGAATACTGGAGTGAGTTGTCATGCACTCCCCCAGGAGATCTTCCAGACTCAAGGATTGAACCCATGTCTCTTAATTCTTCTGCATTGACAGGTGGGTTCTTTACCACTAGCACCACCTGGGAAGCCCAAAATAAAGGGAGGAAAGGAATTAGCAGGAAACCCTCAGGACTTAGGGAGGGTAACCAAGGAAAGAGAAATTTGGAAGGGAAAGTGCCAGGAGCTACTTTCAAAGGTGAGATTCACAGCTCATTGACTTGCTTTTCATTGCTTTTGTTATTATAGTCATACAGAGTGGTCTGCCTCAGAGACTCCTGCTCCTCTGCCTGACTGTTAAAGTGCTTCTGCTCAGGACCCTGTCCACCAGTGGGTGGCAGAAAAGAGTAAATCAGCACATCTCCTGCCCCAGGCTTGCCGTTCTAGGAGATATTTGGAAGATTGATTTTTTTTTTTTTTTACTTTGTTTCCTCACTTTTCTCCATCTCTGTTCTATAAAACCTGGCATCCAGACCCCGATAAGATGGTTATTTTGAGACATTATTCTGTGATCTTCTTGGTCTTCTGGCTTTCCAGATAAAGTCATATTCCTGGCCTCAGAACCTCATCTCTCATATTCATTGGTCTGTTGTGTGGTGAGCAGAGTGGGCTTGGACTGGGGAACATCTGGGTGTGCCCACAGGAAACACATGGCCAGAATGCAGGGGCTGAGGCAGGGTAGCTGCCGCCTGAGGTGCCTGCAAGACTAGCTGGGTGTCCATCTGCATGGATGCCACCGAAACTCGATAGACGTGAACTCCACAGTACCAGCATCCCTCAGTATCCCGGAGGATTGCTCCTAGGACCCCTCTGCTCACCTCTCCCTGCCAAGATACCACAAGTTGGAGATGCTCAAGTCCCTTATATAAAATGGCACAGTATCTGCATATAATGTCCACACATTCTCCTGTACATTTTAAACCATCTCTAGATTACTTACAATTCAATGTAAATGCTGTGCAAATAGAAGTAAATACAATGTAAATAATATGTAAATAGTTGCCTGTGTACTGTAAATTCAAGTTTAGCTTTATGGAATCTTTTTGATTTTTTAATATTTTTGATCTGCAGTTGGTTGAATCTGTGGATGTGGAACCCATGGGTCCAGAGAGCCTAATGTATGTTCCTCCCCCAAGCACCTGTGGTACCAATGGAAGAACTACAGCATGAACAACAGAAGAAACCAATATACCAAAACAGGAAGAGACCCTTCCTCCTTTAGTTTCCCTCCAGCGCCCTCTACTGACAATGTTTTACATGACGCCAGTGGAGAAGGCCATGGCACCCCACTCCAGTACTCCTGCCTGGAAAATCCCATGGACGGAGGAGCCTGGTAGGCTGCAGTCCACGGGGTCGCTGAGGGTCGGACACGACTAAGCGACTTTACTTTCACTTTTCACTTTCATGCATTGGAGAAGGAAATGGCAACCCACTCCAGTAATCCTGCCTGGAGAATCCCAGGGACGGGGGAGCCTGGTGGGCTACCGTCTGTGGGGTCGCACAGAGTCGGACACGACTGAAGTGACCTAACAGCAGCAGCAGCAGTGGTGAAGGAGTAATCCTTAAAGAGAACGTAGTTTCACCAACACCTAGGAGGCATAAAAGGTGAATTTGGAGTTGAGAGGCAGTATGTTAATAACTCGGAGAAGGCAATGGCACCCCACTCCAGTACTCTTGCCTGGAAAATCCCATGGATGGAGGAGCCTGGCAGGCTGCAGTCCATGGGGTCGCTAAGAGTCGGACACGACCGAGCGAGTTCACTTTCACTTCTCACTTTCCTGCATTGGAGAAGGAAATGGCAACCCACTCTAGTGTTCTTGCCTGGAGAATCCCAGGGATGGGGGAGCCTGGTGGGCTGCCTTCTCTGGGGTCGCACAGAGTCTAACACGACTGAAGCGACTTAGCAGCAGCAGCAGCAGCAGCATGTTAATAACTAACATGTGAGTGAGGTACCGCATTCATGTGATCAACTGGGTGTTTATAGCGATCTGTAGAAGGGCAGTGATTGAGAGTCTGTTGGGTACCGGGCACTGTGGCATGTGCTAATGTATAATGAGGAACGTGACAGACCAAAATGTCTGCCCTCCTGAAGCTTGCATATGGGATGGGGACAGACAAAGATTGCCTGAAGTTTAATAAGTAAAAAATCAAAAAATACAGATAACAATTGGTTCTATGATGAAAGTAAACAGGGCTATAATAGAAACTAGGAAGGGATCCTTTTTAGAATGGGCTGACAGGGAAGACCTCTCTGAGAAGGTGACAAAAATTATGAATAATTCTTAAGATAGGCAAAGGTCTCTTGTCTGGAGCTCCCTTCAAGTTATTCTCTGCCTGTTATTATCCTTAAACTATTTAACAACTGTAAATTGTAGATAATCAACGCAACACAAATGAATGTTCACTATAAATATGCAAGTGAATTTCATAGGATTTTGTTCTATGAAAGTGAAATTGATTTCCCTCCAACTGTGCCTCTGTAACAGTGTTTTGCATATATTAAGCAAATTTACTTTTAGCATTTCTGATGGCCTATATATGTAACGGCTCTTTGGAATCTTTTATTCCATTGTAACATCTTACTGGTTCTCTCATTAATTAACAAGTTAAGTAAAATCTTCAACATGTATTTTACATTCACATGAGAGTCATAATTTACCTTTAAAAATAACAATTTTGGGGGGAAGGCAAAGTGAGTAAAAGGGGTCAATTNTGCATATATTAAGCAAATTTACTTTTAGCATTTCTGATGGCCTATATATGTAACGGCTCTTTGGAATCTTTTATTCCATTGTAACATCTTGCTGGTTCTCTCATTAATTAACAAGTTAAGTAAAATCTTCAACATGTATTTTACATTCACATGAGAGTCATAATTTACCTTTAAAAATAACAATTTTGGGGGGAAGGCAAAGTGAGTAAAAGGGGTCAATTGTATGGTGATGGATGGAAAGTAAACTTAGTGGTAAGCACGCTATAATGCATAAAGAAGTCAAAATATAACGTTGTACACCTGACACTTATATCATGTTATAAAACAAAGATACTTCAGTTTTTAAGAAAAGATCCTTTAATACATTTAAATTCAAAGAGTCTAGTTCTGAGGTTCACTCAGCCTGAGGCCACCAGCGTACTATTCACAACACATCAAGACTGAATGATCTGATCACACTTTCCACTACTTCATTATTTGTGTGTCGATAACACATGCCCAGAATCACATCTACAAGATGGGGTCAAAGAAGAATACAGGCTTTCAGTTTAGAGGCTGACGCAGTTTTATCAAGAGTGCTCATGAAGTTAAAGAGATACTGATTTTTCTAACACTGTTGGCAGTTAAAAGAACATTTAATAGGACTCTTTATAGATATTTTTGAGCCCAAGGTAGGTTGTGCTTATAGAATCTTAGAATTTTACAACAGTATAGAAAATTTAGAAATCGTCCAGTTCAATCACCCATTTTACATTTGAATTAAGCTGGTCAGGAAAGCCCTAATGACTTGCTCAAGATCAACAACTAATTAACTGCAAGCTGAGATATAACCAAGCATTTTCCTTCTTAGTCCCATACTTGTTCAACCACCAGGAAGTTGGAAACAACCAGAACTTCACAAGAGATTCCTGAAAATGTTACCCATACCTTCTTTTCTTCACACATAAACATTCACTCTGAAAAAGAAGGGGAGAGGTGGTATCAGTGAGGGATAGTATGTGATAAGGAAAGAGCTTTGGGTTCAGAAATAGTCGTGGTTTTTCATCTGGTTTTACTACTTATTTGTATTTGAGCTTTAGCATCTTCATCTGCACAGTGAGCATAAACTATTATTAAATAATAATAAGTGGCCTTACTGGCTTAATAATAACCTGTATAAAGTACCTGGAGTATAGTAGATGCTCAATAAGTCACACTTTATTTTATTGAAGTATAATTGCTTTACAATGTTGGGTTAGTTTCTGAAGTACAACAAAGTGAATCAGCTGTGTATATATATATATGTGTATATATATATATATAAAATCCCTCTCTCTTGAACCCCCCTCCCACCCACAACTCTCCACCTCAAAATCACCGCTTTTATTAAATTGTTGCAAAAATATATTAAAGTAATAATCTTGTTGTTCAGTTGCTAAGTTGTGTCCAATTCTTTGTAACCTCATGGACTGCAGCATGCCAGGCTTCCCTGTCCTTCACTATCTCCCAGAGTTTGCTCAAACTCATGTCCGTTGAGTTGGTGATACTATTTAACCATCTCATCCTCTGCAGCCCCCTTCTATTGCCTTCAATCTTTCCCAGCATCAAGGTCTTTTCTAATGAGTCAGCTCTTCACATCAGGTAGCCAAAGTATTGGAATTTCAGCTTCAGCATCAGTACTTCCAATGAATATTCAGGGTTGATTTCCTTTAGGATTGACTGAGCTCCTTGTAGTCCAAGGGCATCTTGAGGGTCTTCTCCAGCACCACAATTCAAAAACATCAATTCTTTGGTGCTCAGCCTTCTTTATGGTGTAACTCTCACATTTGTACATGACTGCTGGAAAAACCATAGCTTTGACTCTATGGCTTTTTGTCAGCAAACTGATGTCTCTGCTTTTTAATATATTGTCTACGTTTGTCATAGCTTTTCTTCCAAGGAGCAAGCGTCTTTTAATTTCATCGTTGCTGTCACCATCTGCAGTGATTTTGGAGCCTAAGAAAATAAAATGTCACTGCTTCCAGTTTTTCCTCTTCTATTTGCCATGACAATAGAAGGGAACAGATGCCATGCTATAAAAACCCCTCACTCTTTGAGGAATGCATGGTTGACAGTACTGACATTTTCATCAAATGATGAAATAGTACTTTCATGTGTAAATGAAAGTTACACACATACACATAATTGTCTGTTTAAAAAATCCATCTTTATTGAATGGACAATTGGCAAACATAAACCAACTCCACACAAATCAATATTCTATCTTCCACTGTTTCATTTGGCTGCTTGAAAATAATTCTTATGTCTTTAGACATACTCTGCTTATTTTCAAACTGCCTAAAATGAAACATGAAACATTGTATTTTTAAAAGTATATTAGGCCCTGGAGAAAGACAATCCAAGTGAAGGCATAGCTCTGTCTGCCACATCTTCTACAAAAGTGATTGGCCCCTTGGACTGGTAATTAATCAAGGCTCACCCTCATTGATAAAAATAACTGTTTAATGCTTCATAGTGAACAACAGGCTTTCACATACTATATAATTTTAAATGTTCTTAGCAAACTGAAGAGAGGATGCTATGTCCTTCCTATGGCAACAAAAGCAGGGTTAGGAAAGACATCCAGATATACTGGCTNCCGTGCACTGGTTCCGAAAGGGGCTCCGGCTTCATGACAACCCCGCCCTGAAGGAGTGCATCCAGGGCGCCGACACCATCCGCTGCGTCTACATCCTCGACCCCTGGTTCGCCGGCTCCTCCAACGTGGGGATCAACAGGTGGCGGTGAGTCAAAATCCTGTGGGAAATTGATTTTGCTGTTTAATGAATCAAGACTTTACATGCCATCAGCCAGACCTAAGAATTGAAATCTTGCACCGCCTTGCCCGTACTGTTTTAATTATTGCAGGTGCTTTAAGTATTAAATAGAACGGACTTAATAGCACTGAGGCGAGAGAGTTCCGGCAGCCTGAAACACCTTGGCCTTCAGGTGTGAGTCACGTGTCTCTGCGCTCGTAGGAATTCTTCCCTGGATTTATGGAGAATTCTTAGTGGTGGAGTTAAAGAAACATCCTTCCAGTTCTCAATGGCCCGTGTGTTGATTTCCTTGGCCTCTGTGGCATTTGGGGTTTCGGTCTTTAGTGTTTACGTTTGTGTGTTAACTCATAGTATGGAGAAAATCATTCATTCAGTAGAGTCCCCTCCAAATCTAGTTTTCTTCCACCTTGAGGTTGCCAGAGGAAAAGCAAGGGACATTTCTTTGCTCAGCTCTTCCTCTCAACTCCTCCTTGTGGTTGACTAGACAAAGCACAATTTTTCTTTCTAGGCAAAGTATAATCCTTCCAGGATTTAGAGCACTGAAAGAAATCTTAGAGAAGCTTTATGATCTTTTCCTGACATGCCAGGCCAGATGATTATTAGGCCCCGTGGTGGAAATGAAGGCATTCTTTCAACAGAGTATTGATCACCTACTGTATCCCAGGGCTTCCCTTGTGGCTCAGCTGGTAGAAAATCCCCCGGCAAAGCGGGAGACCTGGGTTCTATCCCTGGGTTGGGAAGATCACCTGGCAAGGGGAAGGGCTACCCACTCAGTATAATGGCCTGGAGAAATCCATGGACTGTATAGTCTTTGGGGTCACAAAGAGTCTGACACGACTGAGCGATTTCATTCACAATCACTCACAGCCACAGCTTTAAACTGTATACCAGCCACAGCTTTAAACACCAGGGATACAGTAGTGAATGAAACAAATAGAAATTCTTGTCCTTTTCTAGTACATGTCCCAGAAAGTATGTAGTAATGTAGTGATGATAAATGATGTGTGGAAATACAGCTTTTATGTGTACAAGGGCGTGGGATTGGAATTGCTAGTTTAAAATATGGTGATAGGGAAAAACTCAGAGAAAGTGACAATTGAGCAAGATAATGAAACAAGTAGATTACAGATATCTAGGGAAAAGCATTCCAGGGAGGAGGAACTAAGAAAAAGGGCCTGAGGTGGAATATGCTTAACCTTTGGAAGGAACAGCAAAAGAAGCCAATGTGACTGGAACAGAGTGAGAGGAATAGTAGTGTATGAGGTCAGAGATGTAATAGGGGCAGACTGAGTAGAGCTTTATAGGCAGTTGTCAAGATTTGGGCCTTCACTAAGACAAAAATGGGAATGATTTTAAGATTATGAGCAGAAAAGTGATGTGATTTGACTGAAGGTTGTTGTTGTTGTTGTTTTTTAAACTCCGCTGGCTGTGGCTCTGAGAACAGGTCCAAATTGTGGGGTGGAGGTGGACAAGAAGCAATAAGACAGGTTAGGGTCAGTTGCATTCATCCAGGTGAGATATGATAATGACTTGGACCATAGTGATTGTGGTGGACATAGGGAGAAGAATTCAAGTGCTGAGTGTATTTTGGAGGCAGAATTCAGTGTTTATTGACAGATCNTGTGGGGTGGAGGTGGACAAGAAGCAATAAGACAGGTTAGGGTCAGTTGCATTCATCCAGGTGAGATATGATAATGACTTGGACCATAGTGATTGTGGTGGACATAGGGAGAAGAATTCAAGTGCTGAGTGTATTTTGGAGGCAGAATTCAGTGTTTATTGACAGATCTGGTGTGAGAGAAAAGGAATTAGGAATAATTTCAAAATTTGATTTGAGAAACTAGAAGGGTGGAACTGATCTTTGCTAAGTGGTCAGTTGAAGAAGCCATTGAGAGGGTGATTTGAGTTTTCTTTTGAACTTGGTTAGTATGAGATGTTTATTATGCATCCAAGTAATAGCAGATAGATATGTCTAGAGTTAAGGTTAGAGATCCTGGCAGGAGGTATAAATTAGAGATTCATCACTTTATAGATAACATTTAAAACTATTAATCCATTCATATATTGACCAAATATATTGTATGGATCTACTATGTGCTAGACACTTTCAGGTGCAGGACATTTAAACAGAATAGCTAAAAAATCTCTGCTGTGTTGAAGCTACATTCTAGTAGAGCCTGAGACCATATGAAAACATGTAAATTTGTGTAGATAGAAAAGAACTGAGCCCTGGGTACTTGAATGTATTTAAAGTACATTCAACCCTGTGGAATGTGGAAGAAGACCAAGACCTCTGGAAGAAGTAGCATAGGAGTTTGAGAAAGAACATCTGGTAGAATAAGAAAACCTGAAGATAATGGTGTCATAGAAGCCAAGTAAAGAAGGAGAGTGGCTCAAAGAAAATGTTTGACCTTTGTCAGGTTGCTTATCGTGTGAGATGAGGACTGAAAATTAAAAATTATATTTAGCGTTTTGAGATCATAATCTTGACTAAAGTGGTTTCAGTAGTGTCAGTGACTAACCGACTGCACTTTCGCTTTTCACTTTCATGCATTGGAGAAGGAAATGGCAACCCACTCCAGTGTTCTTGCCTGGAGAATCCTGGGGATGGTGGAGCCTGGTGGGCTGCCGTCTATGGGGTCGCACAGAGACGGACATGACTGAAGCAACTTAGCAGGGGCAAAAGCCTTTTTGGACTGGCTTGAGACAGGCTGAGACGAGAGAAGGTGGGGATAACTCACATAGATAATAGCTCTTTTAAGTTTTCCATTGGGGGGATATCAGAGAAATGGTATAGAAAGTGAACTCAAGAGAATATTTTTTTTTTCAAAGATGAGAGAAATTACAGGATATTTGTGTGCTCATGGGAATAATACAGCAACTGTATATAAAACATTTTCATTAGCAGAATTGGTGTCATCATTGATTCTGGAAAAAGATAATACATATTACATATTCTAATCTATTCATATCTTAATAATATAGTAATAAGTCTCTCTTCATAATATTGTTAGGAGAATTAAATTAGTTAAAAGATACAAAATGCTTAAAATGTGAGTGGTACTAGGAAGTGCTTATTTGCTGTTTGCTCTAAATTGAAAGTCCTAGGTAAATAGTGTCTACTTAAATGCCTACAGTTTAACCATTTTACGACTAAAACTGATAAGTATAGGAATCCCTTGAATAGCAAGGAGATCCAACCAGTCCATCCTAAAGGAAATCAGTCCTGAATATCCATTGGAAGGACTTATGCTGAAGCTGAAACTCCAGTACTTTGGCCACCTGATGTGAAGAACTGACTCATTGGAAAAGACCTTGATGCTGGAAACGATTGAAGGCAGGAGGAGAAGGGGATGACAGAGGATGAGATGGTTGGATGGCATCACCGACTCAGTGGACACGAGTTTGGGTAAACTCTGGAAGTTGGTGATGGACAGGGAGGCCTGGCATACTGCAGTCGATGGGGCTGCAAAGAGTCAGACACGACTGAGCAACTGGACTGAACTGACAGGAATCCCATATTTTCCTTTTAAAAAGGATTTGTTTTTACTACTAAATATTGCCCTTGATGAGTAATAGATAGGTAAAGATGTAAATAATGAATAGAGACAGACTTTCTTCCATTGATGACTATATAAAAAGGAGGGACAGAGCTTTAGACTTTTCTCTCAGCGTCAGATTCAGTGCTTTCATGTAGTGGTAACTCAGTTACTGTTTGTTAATGAAATGACATCTTGGAGTCAATAGTTTTATGTTTAAACAACTTTGCTACCTTACTTATTGACCATAGATAGAATAAGGTGCAAACTCCTTAACTTGGCATTCAGGCTATCTTGTGGGTTTTGGTTTCCTTTCCTTTGTACCATTTCCTTTAATTAACAAAATTTCCTAGATTTTTGGATTTAACAGAAAAACAAATTTTTAAAATCTATTTTGCATAAGAAAATTAACAAAATTACCTTTTGATGTTGCTGTAATTTTCATTTAAAATGGGTACTTTCTAAGGCAACTGAAAGAAGAACAAGCAAAACCCAAAGTTAGCAGAAGTAATAAAATCATAAAGACCAGAAATAAATGAGATAGAGACCAAGAAAACAATAGAAAAGATCAATGAAGCTAAAAGGTAGTTCTTTGAAAAGATAAACAAAATTAATGAACATTTAGCCAGACTCACAGTATATTAAAAAGCAGAGACATCACTTTGGTGACAGAGGTCCATATAGTCAAAACTATGGGTATTTCAATAGTCATGTACAGGTGTGAGATTTGGACAGTAAAGAAGGCTGAGTGCTGAAGAATTGATGCTTTCGAATTGTGGTGCTGGAGAAGACTCTTCAGAGTCCTTGGACTGCAAGGAGATCAAGCAGTCAATCCTCAAGGAAATCAACCCTGACTGTTCATTAGAAGGACTGATGCTGGAGCCGAAGCTCCAGTACTTTAGCAATATGATGTGAAGAGCTGACCCTGATGCTGGGAAAGATTGGGGGCTGGAGGAGAAGGGAGTGACAGAGGATGAGATGGTTGGGTGGTATCACCAACTCAATGGACATGAGTTTGAGCAAGCCTGGTGTGCTGCAGTCCATGGGTTGCAAAGAGTCGGACACGACTGAGCGACTAAACAGTAACAGCAAACCAGACTCATCAAGAAAAAAAGAGGGCTCAAATCAGTAAAGTTAGAAATGAAAAAGGAGACATTACCCCACAAAAGTACAAAAGACTATAAGAGATTACTACAAGCAACTATATACCAATAAAATGAACAGCCTAGAAGAAATTAGCAAATTCTTGGTAAGGTGCGAATCTCCCAAGACTGAACCAGGAAGAAATAGAAAGTATAAGCAGACAAGTTATAAGTACTGAAATTCAGTCATTGATTAAATAACTCCCAATAAACAAAAGTCCAGGACCAGATGGCTTCACAGGCAAATTCTATCCAACATTCAGAGAAGAGTTAACACTTATCTTTCTGAAACAAATCCAAAAATCTGGAAGAAACACTTCCAAATTCTGTGAAGCCACCATTACCCTAATACCAATCAGAAAAAGGCACCACAAAAAAAAAAAGAAAAAGAAAATTACAGGCCAACATCACCGATGAACATAGATGGAAAAATCATCAACAAAAGACTATTAAACTGAATCCAACGAAACAATAAAAGGGTCACATACCATGATCAAGTGGAATTTATTCAGTGATGCATGGGTTTTTCAATATCCACAAGTCAATCAGTGTGATACACCCCATCAACAAATTGAAGAATAAAAACCATATCAGAAGATGCAGAAAAAGGCTTTTGATAAAATTCAACATCTATTTATAATAAAATCCCCCAGAAAGTGGGCATAGAAGGAATATACCTCAACATACTAAAGGCCATATATAACAGACTCACAGCTAGCATGTTGCTGCTGTTGTTCAGTTGCCCAGTCGTGTCTGATTCTTTGCGACCCCATGGACTGCAGCAAGTCAGGCCTCCCTATCCCTCTAGCATACTCAATGGTAAAAAGCTGCTTTTCCTCTAAGATTAGGAACAAAACAAGTATGTCCACTCTCACCAGCCTTATTCAACATAGTTTTGATGACACAAACAGATGGAAAGATGTACTTCACGGTCTTTTTGTTTCCATACAAATGTAAAAATTTTTATTCTGGTTCTGTGATAAATGCTATTAGTAATTTGATAGGGATTGCACTGAATCTATAGAGTGCCTTGGGTAATATAGTTGTTTTGACAGTGTTGATTCTTTCAACCCAAGAATACAGTACATTTTTCCATCTGTTGGTGTCATCTTTGATTTCTTTCATCAGCATCTTATAGTTTTTGGAGTACGTGTCTTTTGCCCCCTTAGGTCGGTTTATTCCTAGGTATTTTATTCTTTTTGATGCAATAGTAAATTTGATTGCTTTCTTAATTTCTCTTTCTGCTCTTTTGTTGTTAGTATATGAAAACGCAACAGATTTCTGTGCATCAATTTTGTATCCTGCAACTTCTATCCTGTTCATTGATCAGCTCTAGCCGTTTTCTATTAGTGTCTTTCGGATTTTCTAATATGAAAAGTTACATGAATCTAGTGCTCATAGCAACATTGTTTACAGTTGCCAAAATAAGGAAGCAACTTAAGTGTTCATCAGCATATGAATAGATAAAAATGGATAAAGAAGATGTGGTGTGTATATACACACACACAAAATTAAATGCTATTCATCCATTAAAAATTCAGAAAATTTGGTGTTTGCAATAACATAGATAGACTTGGAGGGTAAATGAAATGTCAGACAGAGAAAGAAATGCTGTATGATACCAATTATACATGGAATCTAAAAAATACAACAGAGTAGTGAATATAACAAAAAATAAACAGAGTCATAGATATAGATAACAAAGTAGTGTTCACTAGTAGGAAGGGAGAGGAGGAGGTAACAACTATTGAGTGTAAGGTACACTGCATGTATTGTACAACGTGGAAAAAATAGCCAGTATTTTGTAATGATTGTAAATGGAGTGTAACCTTTAAAAATTGTATAAAAGTGAATGCCTTAAAAATCCCAATTTCTTTATCTGTACTCTATTTTATAAACTTCACTCTTATTTTTTTAGCCATATTATTGACATGCAGAAGAACCTGAATGAACTTTTTGGCCAACTCAGTATAATAGACTAATTTGAAACTGTATATATTTAAGATATATATTATGATATTTTGATATATGTATACATCATGAAGCTCATTTTTGATTATTCTATTTCACCTTTTATTTAGCCCTGTCCTCTTTTTAAGTTGCTTCCAAACATTTAAACATGCTTAAAACCAAATTCTACAAAGAGATAAAGAAATAAGAACAAAAAAAAACAAACAGGAACAAAACCTACCCTTGACATTCCTCTCCTGAAGCTTTATTTCTCAATTCCTTTATAGCCACACTTCCTGAACAAGAATGTCTAACACAAACATGGGTCTAATACTGGCTGACTCCATATCTTTATCTCCTGCTCAATCTTGAACCCACTCTAAACTTGGTTTCACCCCCATCTTCTTCACCAAAACTGTTTCCATTCAAAGAATACTTTAAAACTTTTCATTCATGGACTTTTAAGTTTTGACACATTTGACCATACCATCCTGTTCTTCCTTCTGCTTTGGTTAGAGGACTCTCCTGTGTTTGTTTTTCTGCCAGCATTGTTAGCGACCTTCCTTTACTTCCATTTCTCTCTTTTCAACCCTTAGAAGTGAATTCGCTCAGTCATGTCTGACTCTTTGCGACCCCATGGACTGTAGCCCACCAGGCTCCTCCCTCCATGGGATTCTCCAGGCAAGAGTACTGGAGTGGGTTGCCATTTCCTTCTCCAGGGGATCTTCCCGACCCAGGGATCAAACCTGGGTCTCCTGCATTCCAGACAGACGCTTTAACCTCTGAGCCACCAGGGAAACCCTTAAGTGCTCCTTAAATCTGTAGCCTCTACCCTGTTTTCATCATTTTGAGGTGATCTTCTTTCTTCATAAAGTTGGTTACTATCTATATGCACAGAATTCACAAATTAGTATCCTCAGCCCAGATCTCTCACCTGATCCCCAGATATGTGTCCACTATAATATTCCCTCCATATTTGAATCTTATGGAGGGTTTATTACCTTAAACTCAGTTTGCTCAAAACCAAGTTCATCTTTTCCCTTACCTCTTTCTCAAAAACAAACAAAAACCCCAAACTGATTTTTCTTGTGTTTCCTATCTTTGTAAATAACATTGCCATTTGCCTAGTTGCTCATACAGTTTACATATTAGGTTGTTAATTGTGTATTAATTTATTCAACAAATAAATATGTGCTCCTACTGTGTGCTAGGCTTCCCTGGTAGCTCAGTTGGTAAGGAACCTGCCTGCAATGCAGAAGACCCTGGTTTGATTCCTGGGTTGGGAAGATCTGCTAGAGAAGGGATAGGCTACCCACTCCAGTATTCTTGTGCTTCTCTGGCTCAGCTGGTAAAGAATCTGCCTGCAATGCAGGAGACCTGGGTTCAGTCCCTGTATTGGGAAGATCTCCTGGAGAAGTGAATGGCTACCCACTCCAGTATTCTGGCCTGGAGAATTCTATGGACTGTATAGTCCATAGGGTTACAAAGAGTCAGACACAACTGAGTGGCTTTCACTTTCACTGTATGCCAATCACTTTGCTAATTTATCTTGATAAAATGGTAGTCAACAGATAAATTCTCTGTCCTCAGGGTGTTTGCAACATAGGAGGGATATATTCAGAAATAATCACAGAAATACATTTTTTTCTGTCTCCATTGCCACTTTAGTCTATATGACTATCTTTTTGCAAGAATTTTTCATAGTTTATAAACTATTGTTTGCTCTTCTCTGATTCCTCCTTCACACAACAACCAGAATAAACTTTTAAAATTGCTAATATGATCATGTCCTTTACTAACCTTCGATGACATTTATTTACGCTTACATAAAGGTTCAAATGGGGCTTCCCTGGTAGCTCAGCTGGTAAAGACTCTGCCTACAATGCGAGAGACCTGGGTTTGATCCCTGGGTTGGGAAGATCCCCTGAAGGAGGGTATGGCAACTCACTCCACTGTTCTTTCCTGGAGAATCTCAAGAACGGAGGAGCCTGGTGGGCTACAGTCCACGGGGTCGCAAAGAGTCAGACATGACTAAGCGACTAAGTACGCACAAAGGTTGAAAAAGCCATAGCATGGTTTAACATCTCTGTGTAATCTGGTCTTCTGCTTTTCCCAGCCTCTAGGGATTGCTTCACTGAGGCATTTGAAGCCTTGAAGTAGGAGATGGATCTTATTAAACAGAGGAAAGAGGGAAGGGAATTCCAGACTGAGGAAATAACATAAGGGAAGGATCTATGTTTTGATACTGGTGAGGAGGTTGATTAACTGAATCATATGGGTGCATAAAAAGATAGGTGTTATTTAGTATTCTTTTGGTTCAGTGGTTTAGATGGTTGCCTTACTCAGATGGGCTTAAGCAGAAAGAGGGTTTATTGCCAAGTGTAACTGAATGATCCAAGGGAAATTGGCTTCAGACATGGCTTGATGCTAGGGCTCAGAAGGGCTGAAGTCTCAGCATCTCCAAACTTATTCTACGTTGGCTTTTCAGGCTGTCTGTCCTCTGGTGGTAAAATATAGCAATAACAATAGCAGATATAGACTAAAAAAGCATTTGTTTTTGTCCCAGAAGTAGCAGCAAAAGTCTGTGGCACTTCAGTGGCTCTGTTTGGGCCAATTCTGAATCAATTATTGTGAACCTGATATCTGAGCTGAAGTTGTATGCCTCAGCTTGACTGAACTGAAGTAGAATAAGTAGGAAGTAGGTGGATGCCCTAAAACAAAACTGAGTTTGAGAGCTCAGATCAGAAAGTAGGACCAAGTCAGAAAAACTTTGACTCTGTTTAGGGAAATATAACTTTGGCATCTGAGTGAATTATGGAGGAAAGAGACCCAGTAACAGTGTGGAAGCTTTATCAGCAGTTCACTTGAAAGATAATACAAACTTGAATTAGGGAAAGGGCTGTAAGGAAGGGGAAGGTTGCAAGAGAGTAACTGTAGAGGTGCAATAGATGGTCTAAGTGACTGTAAAAGGCAGTTTTCATAGTGGAGTGTGAGGGAGAGAGTAGAATATAAGATCCTCATGTTATATGCCTCTTTGACAATTAGACATTAATTAAGTTAGAGAACACAGGCATGTATCATGTTTAGATTGATCTATCTAAATATGTATCACCTAAACTCATGATGAATTTAATGTGCTGCTAAGATACCAGCATGGGAAATGGAGGAAATAAAAGTTCAAGTTTGGGGATCATAGACGTTAGAGCTGTGGTCATGGGAATAATTCCTGTACAGTTAATAGGTTAAGCATAACTGATGATACTGGGTGGAATCAGACCCATCAGTACCTTGAAGAATACTGTAGTTAAGATGAATAGGAACTGGTGAGACTGAAGAAAATCAGAGGAATCAGGAGAATGATGTATCATGGAAACCAAAGGTGGTAAGAATTTTCCTTCATTGTGCTAAAGAAGGCAGGTTAGAATGAGTTTTGACAGTTATGCAAGAAAAATTTGTCAGAGACTTGGAAATGGGCAGAAGAAATTACTGTGTATCTGAATGTCCTAAATACTGTGTATCTGAATGGGCATTGGATTCTCTAGGACCTAGAGGACCCTTTAAGAATTATATTACTTTGATTTAGAGATATATATTTTTTGTCCTTGGTTGACTAGACTGTTTTACAACTCTGCAAAAAGGGGCAAAAGTTAAGTTGTAGAAAACCAATAATGGAACAAATGTTCCCTACCTGTACCAGTGCAGTTATTCCTGTTCCATGCAATGCAAATGAATTTCATAGACTGGACAATATAAACCTCTGAGAGTCAGATTTTCATTTGAACCAGATTTAACATCTTACTGGTTGCTTCATTTATTAATGAGTTAAATAAAACCTTTCTTATATTTATTTCATGTCTGTATGAAAGTCTACTGCAAGGAGATTAAACCAGTCAATCCTAACGGAAATAAATCCTGGATATTCATTGGAAGATCTGATGCTGAAGCTGTAGCTCCAGTACTTTGGCCACCTGATACAAAGAGCTGACTGATTAGAAAAGACCCTGATGTGGGGAAAGATTGAGGGCAGGAGGAGAAGGGGACGACGAGGATGCGATGGTTGGATGGCATCACTGACGCAAAGGAGGGTCATGAGTTTGAGCAAGCTCTGGGAGATGGTGAAGGAGAGGGAAGCCTGGCGTGCTACAGTCCATGGGGTTGCAAAGAGTCAGACACAACTGAGTGACTGAATAAGGAGTGTCACGATTTGACCATTTTGCAAATTATACTTTAACTGTACAAAGGCCTTTGGTAAACTTGAGAAAGCAGCTTTAATGTAGTTGTAAGGACAGATATCAGACTGTGTAGGATGTTACAGAAAGTGTATGTGTGTGTCTGGCTGGTGTATGGGAGGATATTTGAGGGACTGGTGGAGAGAGTTTTTATGGGAGAAGTAAGACAAGCTGAAAGCTCAACATTCAGAAAACTAAGATCAGGGCATCCGTTCCCATCACTTCATGGCAAATAGATGGGGAAAGAGTGTCAGACTTTATTTTTGGGGGCTCCGAAATCACTGCAGATGGTGATTGCGGCCATGAAATTAAAAGATGCTTACTCCTTGGAAGGAAAGTTATGACCAACCTAGACAGCATATTGAAGAGCAGAGACATTACTTTGCCAACAAAGGTCCATCTAGTCAAGGCTATGGTTTTTCCAGTGGTCATGTATGGATGGGAGAGTTGGACTTTGAAGAAAGCTGAATGCTGAAGAATTGATGCTTTTGAACTGTGGTGTTGGAGAAGACTCTTGAGAGTCCTTCGGACTGTAAGGAGATCCAGCCAGTCCATTCTAAAGGAGATCAGTCTTGGGTGTTCTTTGGAAGGACTGATGCTAAAGCTGAAACTCCAGTACTTTGGCCACCTCATGCGAAGAGTTGACTCATTGGAAAAGGCCCTGATGCTGGGAGGGATTGGGAGCAGGAGGAGAAGGGGATGACCGAGGATGAGATGGCTGGATGGCATCACCGATTTGATGGATGTGAGTTTGAGTGCACTCCGAGAGGTGGTGATGGACAGGGAGGCCTGGCGTGCTGCAATTCATGGGTTCGCAAAGAGTCGGACATGACTGAGCAACTGAACTGAATTGAAGACAAGCTGGAAGCACAGGTTCTGGACAGGCTGAGGCAAAGTGAACTTTGGGTAGATCATTAGATTTACAGTCAAGGCAATGAAGTCATCACACTTGGAGTCCAGACAGAATGATAAAGAGAAAATAAAATACATAGATAGGATGAGTAGTGGACTGTCTGAATGTATAGTCCTTTGAATGACAGACTGAAGTGAGTTTGGAACATCTGGCTGTCCTAAAACGTAGATACTAGTCCCTCCTTTCCTATTAAGTAGCAGTTAGACTGACTGTGAGTAAATCACTCCTTTATAGCCATTCAGTAATGTTCATTAAAAGATTGTTGTTTGCCAGGCACTTGGGAGGGCACAAAGATGAAGGTCATAATTTTTGCCCATAAAGAAACTTTCACATCACTCAAGGACAAATAATTAGAATATAGGATGTTAAATAGGACTTCTGTATAAATATTATGAAATATCCGGAATTCCTCCTCTCTCAAACCAGTATTTCCCTTCCTCCTCCCTCCCACATATCCCCCTTCACCACCTCTATCCTAATCCCTCCTCCCCTCTACCAGGGTTGTCTCACTTCTGTGCTAAGATTATCCTAATATGAAGAGGGAGGTACTAAAAAATGAAAGCCCTCTTATCTGATATCATTGTCTTTGAAAAAGACAAGTATAAAAAATAGCATAAATATACATCATTTTGACAGCTTTTGATGTGGAGTGAAATTCTAGGTCTCAATTCTCTGTCTCTCTTCTTTACCTACATTTGCTCCTTAGGTAATTTAACCTAGTCGCATACTTCATGCATGTCCTACCCTGACCTCTGGCTTGAATTACAGACCTAGGTATCCAGTAGTTTTACTCAGATTTCAAATAAGCATCTTAAACTTAATTTTGCCTCCCTCTCTCCCACCTTCTGTGGTTTCTCTGTGTCACATATGGCAACATTCACCTCATTGCTCTGCAAAAACCTAGGAACCATCTTACCTTCATTAGTTTTTTCCCACTCACAACCCTGTCTCTAGTCTTTCTGAAATTATTATGGCTTTTCCTTCAAAATCCCATATTCATTCTAATTTTATACTTCCACTGCCATCATACTCTCCAGGTCACCAATACTTCTTGCAGGATTACTGCAGTAACCTAACTTCTCTACTTCCGTCTTTATACTTTCTTTCTCAGTCTGTTCCGAGTGGAAGCCAGAGTAGTAGTTTTAAAAAACCTTAATCAGATTAGATCATTCCTATGCTCTAAAGCCTCCAATTGACTTCCAGGGTATTAACATTTTTGCTTCTCTGTCTTTCAGTCACTAAGTCATGTCTGAGTCTTTGCAACTCCCTGGACTGCAGCATGCCAGGCTTCCCTGTCCTTCACTATTTCCTAGAGTTTCCCCATCTATTTGCCATACAGTGATGGGATTGGATGCCATGATCTTAGTTTTTTGAATGTTGAGTTTTAAGCCAGTTTAAAAAAAATTGATTTATTTATTTTAATTGGAGGCAAATTACTTTACAATATTGTGATGGTTTTTGCCACACATTGATTTGAATCAGCCTTGTGTGTACATGAGTCGCACCATTCTGAATCCCCTTCCCACCTCCCTCCCCACCACATCCCTCTGAGTTGTCCCAGAGCACCAGCTTTGCGTGCCCTGCTTCATGTATCGGATTTGCACTGGTCATCTATTTTATTTTTGGTAATATATGTGTTTCACTGCTGTTCTTTCATATTGTCCCACCCTCTGCTTCTCCCACATAGTCCAAAATTCTGTTCTGTACATCTCTGTCTCTTTTGCTGTCTTGCATATAGGGTCGTCATTACCATCTTTCTAAATCCCATGAAAGTGAAAGTGAAGTCACTCAGTCATGTCCGATTCTTTGCAACCCCATGGACTGTAGCCTACCAGGCTCCTCAGTCCATGGGATTTTCCAGGCAAGAATACTGTAGTAGGTTGCAATTTCCTTCTCCAGGGGATCTTCCTGACCCAGGGATTGAACCCAAGTCTCCTGCATTATAGGCAGACACTTTACTGTCTGAGCTACCAGGGATATATATGTGTTAATATACAGTATTGGTGTTTCTTTTTCTGGCTTGCTTCACTGTATGTAATAGGCTCCAGTTTCATCCATCTCATTAGAACTGACTCAAATGCATTCTTTTTTATAGCTGAGTAATATTCCATTGTGTATATACACCACAACTTGCCTATTCATTCATCTGCCAATGGACATCTAGGTTGCTTCCAAGTCCTAGCTATTGTAAATAGTTTAAGCCAGCTTTTTCACTCTCCTCTTTCACCTTCATCAAGAGGCTCTTCAGTTCCTCTTTGCTTTCTGCCATAAGGGTGGTGTCATCTGCATATCTGAGGTTATTGATTTTTCTCCTGGCAGTCTTGATTCCAGCTCATGATTCATCCAGCCCAGCATTTCACATGATGTACTCTGCATATAAATTTAATAAGCAGGGTGACAATATACAGCCTTGATGTACTCCTTTCCCAATTTGGAACCAGTCCACTGTTCCATTTCCAGTTCTAACTATTGCTTCTTGACCTGCATACAGGTTTCTCAGGAGTCAGGTAAGGTGGTCTGGTATTCCCATCTCTTTAAGAATTTTCCATAACTTGTTGTGATCCACACAGTCAAGGCTTTAGCATAGTCAGTGAAGCAGAAGTAGATGTTTTTCTGGAATTCTCTTGCTTTTTTTATGATCCAACAGATGTTGGCAGTTTGCTCTCTGGTGGCTCAGACAGCAAAGAATCTATGTGCAATGACGGAAACTTGGGTTTGATCCGTGGGTCAGGAAGATCCCCTGGTGAAGGGAAAAGCAACTCACTCCAGTATTCTTGCCTGGAGAATTCAGTGGTCAGAGGAGCCTGGCAGGCTACAATCCTTGGAGTCGCAAAGACAGGACTGAGTGACTAACACTGTTAGTCATTAGGGAATGCAAAGCAGAACCACAGTGTGAATCTACTTTACACCCACTAGGATAGTTATCGTGAAACTTCTTTTAAAGAAAAATAAATATGGGTGAGGATGTGAAGAAATCTGAACCCTCAAACATTGTTGGTTGAAATGGTTAAAATGGTATAGTCACTGTAAAAATTGTTTGGTAGTTCCATAGAAAGTTGTAAACAGAATTTCTCATGGCTGTGTTATGAGTCATACCACGTGACCAAACAGTTTCACTCTTAGACTACCAGGAGAACTGAAAGCAGGTATTGAAACAAAAATTTTTTTGTGAATGTTCATAGCAGCTCAGTGCACAGTCACCAGAATGTCTATCAACTGATGATGGGTAAACAAAATGTGGTATATCCATACAATTGAATGTTATTCAAGGAACTACGTCCTGGATGAATGTCTAAAACATTATGCTAAATGAAAGAAGTCAGACACAAAGATCATACATTAAATGATTTCATTTATGTGCAATATTCAAAATAGATAAATCCATAGGAAAGCAAATGAGTGGTAGCCAGGGACTGGGGAAGTGAGAAATGGAGAGTGATTCCTTAATGGGTACAATGTTGCCTTTGGGGTGAGGAAAGCACTTTGAAATTAGAAGGAGGATAATGATTATGCAGCATTATGAATTGAACTAAATGCCACTAAATTGTACACTTTAAAATGGGTAAAATTATGTGATATGTATTTTACCTCACAAAATTACAAATAGCTTTCTTACATATTAGAGATTGGCTAACTTTTTATATAAGGGCCAGATGATAAATATTTTAGATGTTACAACTTCTGTTATAGCTACCCAAATTTCCTCCTGTAGCATGAAAGCTGCCATAGAAAATATGTAAATAAAATGAACATATCTGTGTTCCAAAAAAACTTTATTTACAAAGCAGGCAGCTGGATTGACCCATGACCTTACCTTCCTGAGCTTCTGCTACATATACAGAGCCAGGCAGAAAGTATCATAGTAAGAAAAATCCTATTTTTAACAGCAACAAAGAGAGATGAACAATACCCAGTGATAACTTGAATTCAGATACAGAGATTGGTGATTGGATCTTAGCTTTTAGGTTTTTTTTTGCATAGCTCTTCAGTCTTTTTCTCTCATTCCTCTGTTCTATCATTTTGTCTCCAAGCATTTGATAAATTAATTTGATATTCTTTTTAAGTTCATCCGAAGATGCAGATCTTTTTGGCAGATTTTTCTTCTTGTTGCTTGTGTTCTGTTTTTATATTAATATGCTGGGTTTTGTAGTTTTTTGCCTGCTCTGGAATTATTTTTGTGTTATTTACATTAACATTTTCATGTTTCTTCTTTTGATTTTATTCATGTTTAATGTGGGGAACTATATTTTACTTTTATAAACATTTAAATTAAAATGTAGTAACAGTCACTTTTACCAAAAAAAGTTGGTAAAATCACTTTTATACATCTCTGAGTTTTAATTCACAGAACATTACAGCCATCACCAAAATCAAGAACCAGGATGGTTCCATCATTCCTGGAAAATTCCATTATGCTATCCCTTTGTATTCAAACTCCACCCCAATCTTAGCCCTTTGGCAACCACTGATCTATTTTATGTTTTCCAGAATGCCATAGCATTTTGCTTTTTGAATTTGGCTTCTTTTATGTGTGTGTATGTGCTCAGTCACTCAGTCATGTCCAACTCTTTGTGACACCATAGACCGTAACCCACCAGGCTCCTCTGTCCATGGGATTTTCCAGGCAAGAATTACTGGAGTGGATTGCCATTTGCTCCTCCAGGGGGTCTTCCCAACCCAGGGATTGAACCCACGTCTCCTAAGTCTCCTTCATTGGCAGGCGGATTCTTTACCTCTTAGCCATCTGGGAAGCTCCTTGGCTTCTTTTACTTAGTATCAAACATGCATTTGATATTTATCCATGTTGTAGGTAGCATTAGTTCATTTCTTTTCGTTGCTGAGTAATATTCCATTGTATGAATGTACTACAGTTTGTTTATCCATTCCCCAGTTAATTAACTATTTGGATTGTTTCCAACTTTGGCAGTTACAAATAAAGCCACTGTGTAGCAAAGGGTTAACATAACAGGACTAAGATTACTGTTGCTAGGAAGCCTGTTTGCAAGGTTGGCTCTTGGCTATTGTCTGGAACTTGGATTCTGAGAGTGTTTCCACCATTCTCTAACTGATGAGGGTGATTTATGTGCCTAAACTGTATGCTAAACACCTTCTTTCCTTAAAGAAGTATGGAATTTTGGCACATTCTATAAGCTACTATGACTGTATGACCAGCCCCCAATAAAACCTTGTACTCCTATGTCAGAAAGTTTCACTGGTAGATAGTACTTCACATACACTGTCATAAATTCATTGATGGAAGGATTAAGTGCATGCATCCTGCTGGGAGAGGACTCCTGGAAGTTTTCATCAGGTTTTCAATTTTACCCCATGTGCCTTTTTCCTTTGCTGGTTTTGCTTTGTTTCCTTTCTCTGCATTAAAACGTAATCCTAAGTATAACTAATTATATTCTGAGTCCTGTGAGTTCTTCAAGTGAATCACTGAATCTGGGCATTGTCTTGGGGACCTCCAGCATAACCACTATAAACATTCACACACAGGCTTTTTTGTGTGAACATGGTTTTCATTTTGCTTGAGCACATATCTAGGGGTGAGATTGCTGGGTCTTATGGTAAGTGTTTATTTTACCTTTATTAAAAACTGCCAGATTGTTTTTATACCATTTGCAAGTGCAAATTGTACCATTTTGCATTTCCACTAGCTACGCATGAGCATTCAAGTTGCTCCTTACCCTTGTCACCATTTGGTATTATCAGGCTCCCCTCCCTCCCATTCTGATAAGATGTAATGGCATCTCATTGTGGTTTCAGTTTGCATTTTTATGTACTTATTTCTCATATCCATATAATCTTTAGTGAACTGTATGTTCTAATCTTTTGCGTTTTTTTAATTGGGTTATTTTTTATTGTTGAGTTTAAAGAGTTCTTTACATATTATGGATCCAAGTTGTCAGATGTAAGATAAATGATTTGCAAATATTTTCTTCCCATCAGTAGATTATCTTTTCATTCTTTTAACAGTGCCTTTCAAAGAACAGTTTAAAATTTTTAAGTAAAATTCTGTTTGTTAATTTTTTCTTATATGGATTATGGTTTTAATGCCATGCCATATGTATTACCTTTGCCTAATCCAAAGGTGCAAGGATTTCTTTTAAAACTTTCATAATTTTACATTTTATATTTAGGTCTTTGATTTGTTTTTAGTTAATTTTTGTGTAAGGTGGTGGTGTGTATCAAAGTTTATTTTGTTGCATATGGATCTCAATCGGTTCCAATACCATTTGTTGATAAGACTGTCCTTTCTGCATTGAATTGTTTTTACACCTTTGTCAAAAATCAGTGAGTGTATGTGTATTCATATATAAATGAATTTATCTTTGGTCTAGATGTATGTATCTGTCCTTTCACTGAAAACCATACTATCCTGAAATCACATAGTGTGATTTCTCCAAATTTGTTCTTTTTCAAAAAAATTTTTTGTCTATTCTTTTTCCTTTGTTTTATAAATTTTACAATTAATTGGTCAGTATTTACAAAAAAATCCTGCTCAGATTTTGATTGCAAGTGCACTGAGTCTATAGCTCAATTTGGAAAGAATTGACTTCTTAACAATATTGAGTCTTTTAGTCTATAAGCACAGTATATCTCTCCAGCTATTTAGGTCTNCCTTTTGAACTATGGTGCTGGAGAAGACTCTTGAGAGTCTCTTGGACTGCTAGGAGATCCAACCAGTCCATCCTAACGGAGATCAGTCCTGAATATTCATTGGAAGGACTGATGCTGAAGCTGGGCTCCAATACTCTGGCCACCTGATGTGAAGAACGGACTCATTGGAAAAGACGCTGAGGCTGGGAAAGATTGAAGGTGCAGGGAGAAGGGGACGACAGAGGGTGAGATGGTTGGATGGCATCACTGACTCGGACATGAGTTTGAGCAAGCTCTGTGAGTTGGTGATGGACAGGGAAGCCTGGTGTGCTGCAGTCCATGGCATCACAAGAAGTCAGACATGACTGAGTGACTGAACTGAGCTGAACAAGAAGAAAGAAAAGACTTGTGTCACCAGTATGTAAAAGTTCTAGCAAAGCATTCTGATTTGTGCTGATTGGGTCATGTAACCACAGTTTGAATCCATAACAGAAACCGAGAGTATAGGGTATTTTCATTCTCACACACCCAATATGAGTGGTCAGAAACTGTAAGAGGCCAGCTTGGTGAAGGCAAGTAATTTGAGTGGGAGAAGTAGTTTTTCAAAGGAGGAAAATAGACAGAGCATATTTTAATAGGAGAGTGGCTGCTGGTCATGTAAAACATGAAACTGAACAAATTGTTCGTACTTTTAAAGTCTGCTTTCAAAGAACTCACCAGTGAGTAAGGACAGACAGATGGTGGCAACCCAGTGTTCGAGGTGTTGTGGCAGGCAATGCACAAACAGGGCTGTGCATGTGAGGGTAGATGAAATGTCAATAAGATTTAACACAAGTCTTAAAAAATGAGTAAGATTTTGTGCCACAGAGAAGGGGAAAACATATCTGGAGGGGAAGAATATTCCAGGTAAAAGGAAAAGGCAATGCTTAACAGACAAATCCATAGAGACAGAAAATAGAAGAGTGATTGCCAAGGAAAGTGACTGCTAATGGCTTTGGGATTTCTCTCTGCGTGCTTAAAATGGCCTGGAATTATATAGCAGTGATGGTTGCACAATTTTGTGCGCATACTAAAAATCTGACTTTAGTAAAATCTGATTAGTCCTTTTAAAGTATTAATTTCCAGGTGTGTTCATTATACCTCGATAAAAATAAATTTATAAAAGGAATGACTGTTTAGCATCAGTAGATATTAAGGAAGAATCACAAAGAGGAGTGCAGGAAGGGTGAACGTGGGCCAACTTTGAAAGGCTTAGTAACGTGAGCCAGGATTAGAGGGGTGCAGAAATTTGTTGTTCATTCTCCAAGTCATGTCTGACTCTTTGTGACCCCATACACTGTGGCACTCCAGGCTTCCTTGTCTTTCACCACCTCTCAGAGTTTGCCCAAGTTCATATCCATGGAATCAGTCATGCAGAAATTAGGGGGTATGAAAAAATTCAGTAATTAAGATAAACAATATATTCATGCATTCTTTTAACAAGTTAAAAAGTGTGAAAATCCATGGTAAACAAGATATCAAAATTTAAAATGAAAACAGGATCATTGGAAGTGGGGAATTACAGATTCTGCAGAAACGTAACTGACCATGTTAAAACTTTGGACAGAGAGATTTTCAGTAACAACAAAGACCAGACTTAGAAAGCAAAGATGGGGCAGAACCCCTCTTCACAGGCTGTTAGGAAGTCCCAGGAGAGAAAAGGAGTCCTCATGAGTGTTGCTCTGTGCCACCTACCTCCTGCCCTGCCTGGAGGGTGAGCCTCCCAGGATTCTCTGCAGTGTTCCTGATCACGGGAAGAGAGCACCCTGTTTTGTCCCCTTATTCCTATGGCAGGACATTTCGTATTAACTTAAAAAGCATGTTGAATAATTAAATAATGAATGAATTGATTCCCAGTAAGAGTGTGTGTGTGTGTGTGTGTGTGTGTGTGTCTGTTGGGAGGTGGGTGTGGGTGTGTGTGTGTGTGTGTGTGTGTGTGTGTGTATGTTTTGCTTAAAGGACAGTTCCATTAGACTAAACCTTTTGCTTTAGAGCTGAATTCTGCTGTGTGTTAACTGGTGTTAAAATTCTATACTGGGATCTTTTCTATCTAGATTAGGAAATACCTTTTCTCATGGGGGCATATTGTCAGGTTTTGAATTGTTAATCTGCCTCTATTTGGGGCCCTCAAACTGTTTTCAACATTTGAAGTCTGCCATGGTTGTTTGATTCTTTAAACAAAGTTACTTACCTCTTTCCCCAGGGGTATTTGTTTCTCCCCAGGCAAAAAGAAGCAATTTGAGGGGAATGAAGAGTGGAATTCATTAAAGAAAGATTGGAAAGAATGGAAAATTATTTTTTTTTAAGAGTCAAGGTGAGACCTTCTGAATCCCTTCATCCAAAATCAACAGTTGCTTACATTTTGGCACATTTTCATTCATATTTTTTCCTTGCTATGTTTATCTTTCTCAAAGTTAAATATTCTTACGGTTTGAACTGTCAAAAAATGCTAAGGCTCTTTAGAAAAAAGCAGAACATACTCATTGTTGACCTTTCTCCAGTCATCCTCTTCTCAATTCCCACAAACACCTTTTGGAATTTTTATTTGAATTGTAGTGTATTGACTCTATATATGAATTAGGAGGAATTGATGTCTTTGCCCCGTTGCATCTTTCACTTCATTCTATAGTATATTTCTTCATTTACTTTGTTTATAGCTAAAATTTTATTGAAAGACATTTTTCTCCATTAAAATCTTTTGTACTTTTGTTACATTTATTCCTAGAATCTTCATGTTTTCTAATGCAGTTGGATATAGTATCCAACTTTAATACAAACTTTATTACTTTAAAAAATAAAATGGTTTATTTGTTAGGAGAATATAGAAATGATTTAGGAGAAGGCAATGGCAACCCATTCCAGTACTCTTGCCTGGAAAATCCCATGGATGGAGGAGCCTGGTAGGCTTCAGTCTATGGGGTCGCTGAGTGGGAGACAACTGAGCGACTTCATTTTCATTTTTCACTTTCATGCACTGGAGAAGGAAATGGCAACCCACTCCAGTGTTCTTGCCTGGAGAATCTCAGGGACCGGGGAGCCTGGTGGGCTGCTGTCTGTGGGGTTGCACAGAGTCAATCACGACTGACGTGACTTAGCAGCAGCAGCAGAGATGATTTATGTCCATTAATGTTTACTTCTTATTAGAGTGTCAGATTTTCTAAGTATACATCATATCATCAGAATAAGGGTAATTTTGTTTCTTCCCTTACAATCCATCTATCTACCTTCTGTTTATTTGGTATTTATTTGTTTAGCTGATTGGTATTTGTTTGTCTGACTGCACTAACTAGGGTCTCTAAGAAGTGTTGTATAGAAGTGGCCAGAGAGTAATAGCTTTTCTTGTCTTAACCCACTTTTTAAAGGGAACCTTTTAATATTTCTCCACCGAGTATGCTTTTTGCTTATATTTTTCATTAGTAGTTTTTTTTTATCAGAGTAAACCAGTTAAGAAAAATTATTTCTGAGTTTCTAAGAATGTGTTCATATAGCTGATTAAATTTAATCAAATACCACAAATATATTCTATGACTTTTAAGATTTTATTTTGCAAGGATAAAATATACTTAATTTTTCAAAGCCTAAAGTAGAACTTTCTGGAGTTATTTCTCCACTGATCTCTAGTAGCATACTGGGCACCTACCAAACTGGGAAGTTCATCTTTCAGTGTCCTATCTTTTTGCCTTTTCATACTGTTCATGGNAGAAACAGTGGGAAAAGTGTCAGATTTTATTTTTCTGAGCTCCAAAACCACTGCAGATGGTGATTTCAGCCATGAAATTAAAAGACACTTACTCCTTGAAAGAAAAGTTATGACCAACCTAGACAGCATATTAAAAAGCAGAGACATTACTTGGCCAACAAAGGTCTGTTTAGTCAAGGCTATGGTTTTTCCAGTAGTTATGTACGGTTGTGAGAGTTGGAATATAAAGAAGGCTGAATACCGAAGAATTGATTCTTTTGGGTTGTGGTGTTGGAGAAGACTCTTGAGACTCCCTTGGACTGCAAGGAGATCCAAACAGTCCATCCTGAAAGAGGTCCATCCTGGGTGTTCATTGGAAGGACTGATGTTGAAGCTGAAACTCCAGTACTTTGGCCTTGTGATGCGAAGAGCTGACTCATTTGNTTGATTCTTTTGGGTTGTGGTGTTGGAGAAGACTCTTGAGACTCCCTTGGACTGCAAGGAGATCCAAACAGTCCATCCTGAAAGAGGTCCATCCTGGGTGTTCATTGGAAGGACTGATGTTGAAGCTGAAACTCCAGTACTTTGGCCTTGTGATGCGAAGAGCTGACTCATTTGAAAGACCTTAATGTTGGGAAAGATTGAGGGCAGGAGAAGGGGGCAACAGAGGATGAGATGGTTGGATGGCATCACCAACTCGATGGACATGGGTTTGGGTAGACTCCGGCAGTTGATGATGGACAGGGAGGCCTGGTGTGCTGCGGTTTGTGGGGTTGCAAAGAGTTTAACATGACTGAATGAGTGAACTGAACTGAACATAGAACTTTTGACCTCTTTCTGCATAGTACAGGGAGTCTGAATCTCATTTATCCCGACTCATATGTTAGCATTTGCTCTGTGTTTTAATTCTGTCCTTTTTAAAAAAATTCCATTAGGCATTATTAGAGAGTTATTTTGTAAAGTCAGAGTTCATTTAGATTTATGCATATATTTACTACTTTTTATTTTTCTTACATACTAGGCAGATGTTGAAACCACTTTACTTCTGTCTGAAACATATTTATAGTTTCCTTTAGTGAGATCTTTTAAAGACATATCTTTTCATTTTTTATTATAGTATGTCTATATGTTCATCTCAATTCTTTAAAAATATTTTCACGCATATAGAATTTTAGACTGCTGTGTTTTGGGTTGTTTTCGTTTTTCCAGCTGATTGAAAATATACTGCTCTCTGGTTTCCACTGTTGCTGTTGAGAACTGTTGATCCCTTAAAGGTAATCTGTCATCTATCCCTGTGCTCTAGCTGCTTTGAAGACTTTTCTCATTGCCTTTGAAAATTATTGTTGGGGAATTCCTGATGGTTCCCTTTTTCGGAGAGAATTTGAACTTATTTCTCAGAGTCATCTGTCACTGCAACTTGAGAGACACTTTAGTGTTTTGGTTTGAAGTTTCTTGTACTATCCTGATGATTTGAATTTGGGCTGCATTTCTGCCCCAGGGCTGGTCATTGCTTAAGAAGGTTCATTTCTTTTTGTTGATTTTCTTCCCTTTTTTCTGCTGTATGCCACGGGCAACCTCACCACTGTGTGGTGTGAAGGAGGACTTTATATGTTTACTCATTTCCTGAGGGTTTGTGCAGTGTTTTGGCATCCTGGCCACTATTTTGGGGTATCTTCTTTTAACCCTTCTATCTTGGACAGATCCTAGGCTTTGTCTTCCACTTCCTTTGTGTCATGAGATGATTGAAACCACTCTTCAGATGCTCTAGGGATAGCAAATGCTCTTAGGGCAAACGCTGATTATGTGTTCTACTTAGCTTTCATTTTATTAATTCCTTATTGTCTTGTCAGATCTTAGCTGCTTTAATAAGGTGTATTTTTATATGTTAAAAACAAATATTTTTTATTTGTTTTAGTGGGAATATTGATCTAAATAATTAGGCCATTACTTTAAATTGAAACCTACTTATTTTTGTGTATGATCCAAATGTAAGTAGTGTTATTATTTTCCCTTTCAGTCTTAGATATTGCTTATTTCTGTCCTCTCTTTTTGTTGTGATGAATTTGTCAGATGTTGATTAATTATCTTCAGAGGACCAACTGTTGTCCTTACTGCTCATCTTTCTCTATTATAGATTTGTTTTCAGTTTCATTAATAGCTCCTGTTACTTTTATTTCTTCTTTCTGATATTTTTTTGTTACTCTGACTTCTTGAGATGAATGTTTAGGCTGATAATATTTAGCCTTTTTTTCCCTAATGGAGAAGGCAATGGCACCCCACTCCAGTGTTCTTGCCTGGAGAATCCCGTGGATGGAGGAGCCTGGTAGGCTGCAGTCCATGAGGTCGCTAAGAGTCGGACATGACTGAGCAACTTCACTTTCACTTTCATGCATTGGAGAAGTAAATGGCAACCCACTCCAGTATTCTTGCTTGGAGAATCCCAGGGATGGGGGAGCCTGATGAGAGGCTGTCTATGGGGTCACACAGAGTCGGACACGACTGAAGCAACTTAGCAGTAGGCATTTAGATGTTAAATATACTTTAGTATTACTATACTATTTATTTATAATATTTATTATATTTCAAACATAATGTTTTTCTAATTATCTTTTTGGTATTAATTTTTAGCTTAAATACATAAAGGTCAGTATGCTCTGTAGTATTTAATTCCATGAAATTTGTTTAGATGTTTTTAATGTCCTAGTCAGTTTTCTTTTTTTTTTTTTCCTAAGTTCCATGTTAATACTGTTCTTCCAGCTGTAGTCTACTACTGTGATTGTGTGGAGTTTTTTTTTTTTTTTCCCCTCATCAGGTCAAAGTTGCTAATGTGTTCTCCAAATCTTCTATTGATTAGTTTTGGTCTGCTTGTATATCTCAGTTATTATCAGAAGAGTGTTGAAATCTCCCCCAATTTAGTCATGAGTTTCTCTTTGAAGTTCTGTCACTTTTTACTTNTTTTTTTTTTTTTTCTAAGTTCCATGTTAATACTGTTCTTCCAGCTGTAGTCTACTACTGTGATTGTGTGGAGTTTTTTTTTTTTTTTCCCCTCATCAGGTCAAAGTTGCTAATGTGTTCTCCAAATCTTCTATTGATTAGTTTTGGTCTGCTTGTATATCTCAGTTATTATCAGAAGAGTGTTGAAATCTCCCCCAATTTAGTCATGAGTTTCTCTTTGAAGTTCTGTCACTTTTTACTTTATACATTATAAGATTATTGTAATATATGTCCTCCTGATTAATGGATTGTTCTAGGTTTTATATCATGAAGTATGATGGCTGTATGTGTTATATTTAAATTCATTTATTTTTCTGGTGAATTGAAGTGTTTGTCATGAATTTTGCTAAGTATTTTTTCTTAGTTAATTAGTTTGTAACTGATATGGTTACAGCAGCTTTCTTTGATATTTTTATGGTGAACTTTTGTATCCTTTTGTTTCACTCTTTCTGGAAACTTTGTTTTAGATATCTCTTATAAGTAGCGTATCTTTGGCACTTTGATTAATTGGCCTGACAGTTTGTAGTTTTTAATTGAAGCCTATTTACATTTGTTATAATTGCCTTTGTGTTGGATTTATGTCTACTATCTTATTTTGTGTTTACTTTTTTTTCTGCTTGTTTTCTTTCTTTATCATCCTCTTCTAAACTTAATTATTTTACATTTTGTTCATTTCTTTGTACAAGCTAGGTAATTATACATTATTTTAGCTATTCTAGTGTTTACCCTAGAAATTACTGCAGCCATACTGATCAGTTAATCAGTGACTTCATATATTGGATCATACTTTAAAACACTTAAACTTTTGTGTGTGTGTGTGTGTTTATTTTACTTTACAGTGCTGTATTGGTTTTGCCATACATCACCATGAATCCACCACGGGTGTACACGTGTTCCCAATCCTGAACCCCCCTCCCACCTCGCTCCCCATACCATCTCTATGGGTCATCCCAGTGCACCAGCCCCAAGCATCCTGTATCCTGCATCGAACCTAGACTGGCGATTCGTTTCTTATATGATATTATACATGTTCCAATGCCATTCTCTCAAATCATCTCACCCTCTCCCTCTCCCACAGAGTCCAAAAGACTGTTCTATACATCTGTGTCTCTTTTCCTGTCTCGCATACAGGGTTATCGTTACCATCTTTCTAAATTCCATATATATGTGTTTGTATACTGTATTAGTGTTTTTCTTTCTGGCTTACTTCACTCTGTATAATCAGCTCCAGCTTCATCCATCTCATTAGAACTGATTCAAATGTATTCTTTTTGCTGGAGAGGGTGTGGAGAAAAGAAAACACTTAAACTTTTAAACTCCAGTTAGTCTCCTCCTGACTTGTATATTCTGTCTGTCTGGTTTTTATGTGTTTATTTGCTTTTTAAAAAGCCAAAATGCATTATTTTATTGTTTTATAAAGCCAGTGTTTATATACATATATATTAACTTCTGTATTCTTTTTTCTTCCTAAAATTTCAAATATTCCACTTGGAATCACATTGTCTATTGTGCTAGTGGGAGACTCTCAAGTTTTGTTTGTCTGAATATTGTGTTTCTGTCCTTACACTGGGTACAGAATTCTAGCTTGACAGTATTTCTCCCAGCATTCTGGAGATAACAGTTATAGTCAGCTACCATTCCCACTGTTACTTTATTGAGGGTAATATGTTGTTCCTTTTTGTCTAATTTTATATCTTCTCTTTCTCTTTTATATTCTTCAGCTTTTCAGTGATGAGTGTTGTGTAAGTTTCTTTACATTTATTCCTCTTAGATTTGTAAGGCTCCTTGAATCTGAAAGTTGTATCTTTCATGAGCTCTGAAAATTTTTCAGCTATTTCCTTTTCAGATATTGCCCTCACCTCATCCTCCTTTTGGAACTCTATTTGTATGTGTTAGATGTTTTCACTGCATTCTTAAGGTCTTCTCCTTATTTTCCATCTCTTTGTCTCTCGTTAATTTGTTTTGTAAAATTTCTTTATGTCAGCTTTCCGTTTCATGAGTTCTCTTTTAAGCTTCATCATTATGTTTCATTTCAATTATTCTTAAGTAGAAGTTTTCTTTGGTCCCTTTTCAAATGTGCCATTTCTTCTTAAACTGTTTGTTTTGTTTTTTGCTTGTTTGCCTGCTTTTTATACCTTTTTACTTAAACATAATTAGATTGTATTTGATCTGCTTTCAAGAAGTATCCAAACTCAGATCTTGTCTCATACCCCCATATTAACTACCTTGGCCCGAGCCACTACATAAAATATTGCATTAGTTCCCGTTTAGAATTCCCTGGCTCTGCCTTTCCTCCAATTCAACCTGTTAATGATTCTTCTTAGCCATAAGAATCTTCTAATGACTTATGTCTCAAAAGTAAAAGGCATAATCCTTAAAATAGTTTGTAAGATAATGTGTGAATGGGAATTTGATAGCTTTCTAACTTGGTTTCTTACCACTCTGTCTTTCACCTTCTGTGCTACAGCCATCGTGGCCTTTTGAATATTGTTTTTACAGTGTTATACGTATTCCCAATCTGAACTGTACATTTGCTGTTCCTTTTGTGGGGAATGTTTTTCTATCAGTGTGACTTGTTCTCTCAGTTCCCTTCAGATCTCTGCATGAATATTCCATTATCACTGAGGATTTACCTGACAGTCTTATATAAAATAGCAATCTCCATTCTTTTATTCCCTCTTTAACCTTTTCTTCTTCACCTATTACCATTTGACTGATTTCTTTTCTATTATTCTGTCACCATCCATCCCCTACTAGAAGGTAAGCTATAGCAATACAATAGTAAGAATGTCTTTTTAAAATAATGTCACAGTTGTGTCCCTAATATCTAGTATAGTCCCCAGTTCCCAATAGGTTCTCAATAAATACTTACTGAATAAATAAATGTTTACATAGGATTGTTCAAGGCATTGTCAGTATGGTGAGTAGGTACTGACATTTTGGGAATGTCACAAATCATATTACATTAGAATACTGTGGTTCACCTTCTATGACCTTCTAGATTTCTTCTTTTATTATTGTTACTTTTGGTGTACTTATTTAGTTACTATTGGAGAAATCTTCTGGAAAACTTGAATTGCTTGTATTTGATTTAGGTCATGGATAAGCAAAATCAGTAAACTTTCAGCATTTTTGAATAAAATTTTAAGAAAAGAAATTTCTTTTAGGCTATTTGACAACAAAACTCATTATTTATAGTTCTCTAAGACAGTTTACTTTTTTACAAATGTTTAACAGATTTTATTTAATTCCATGTAAGTCCTCTAGAGCCCCCAAATAGATCTCCTACCTGATTTTGCCTATCCTTCAGAGGTGACAGTGCAGTGCTCTCTAAAAATAGACAAAGATTAGTAGGAGGCCTAGATTACAAGTATTTCAAAGTGATTTTTGAAATGAGGACAGCATAAGTTACATATAGTTGTACTAGTGTAATTCAGTTCCAAAAGATATATAATACTTGTATTAAAGATCAACTTCCACTAGTGTCATAAAATGAAGTGCTGTGATAGTTAAAGACTCATATCGAACATCATCATTATTGAAACTTTATGATCCTCCCTTGACAGAGTTAATTCCTCTGCGTTTACCTAGTACCATAAACTTTAATAATACCATTTACTAAGAAATGTAATAGTTTTTTATAGCTTATGTTCATTAAACTAGGGAGGCCTGACAGATGGGAGTTCTATATTTGTTTTTGTATCTCAGGAAAATGCCAAAATGTTTATGTAAAGAATGAATGAATGAAAATGCTTCAGATATACTTTTATACATTATGTCACTGGTTACTAATATTAAAATATATATATATATAAATGGTGTGGACCGTTCCACTAGTGGACCCTAAAGGTAGTAAAAGTTAATACAGGCCTAAATATGACTTTTTAACCTAAGTAAAATAATGTAGTTCACACAGTTAGTTCATTAAGTACACTTCTATTGTTGCTTTTTTCTCTAATTAGGTTATGTTTCATCATATAATTACATAACATCTGATAGTCAGGGAACATTTTTTTTTCACATGTGCAAGCAGATGCGATTAGAATTTGTTTGTGGTCCATGACAGGCCCAGGCCCTCTTGTTTGGAATTTAAGAAATGTTTCTGTCTTCCTCTGTCTTTGGAAACTGCATGAGATAATAGATCAGTTGGACTTAATTGATATCTACAGGACACTTCATCCAAAAAAATACCCAGAATAAACATTCTTTTCAAGCACTCATGGAATGTTCTCTAGTAAAAACAAGCCTCAGTAAATTTAAGAGGATAGAAATTATTTCAAGAATCTTTTCTGACTACAATTTTATGAAACTTGAAAGCAACCACAGAAAGAAAAACAGGAAAAGAATGAATACATGGAGACTAAACAACATGCTACTAAAAAAAAAACCAATGGGTCAATGACGTCATCAAAGAAGAAATCAGAAAATACATTGAGACAAATGAAAATGAAAATACAATCTTAAAAAAATCTATGGGATATAGCAAAAGCTGTTTTAAGAGGGAAGTTAATAGCAGTACAGGCCTTCAGGAATCAAGAAATTCTCAAATAAACAACCTAACCTACCACCTAAAGTAAATGAACAGACAAAACCCAGAGTCAGCAGAAGGAAAGAAATAATAAAGATGAGAGAAAAATCAGAGAAGAAACAAATAAAATAGACCTAAAAAGTAGAAAATAGCAGTAAAATCAGGAGTGCTCTTTTTGGAAAGATAGCAAAATTGTCAAACCTCTAGGTACGTGCACCAAGAAGAGAGACCCAAATAAAATAAGAAATGAAAGAAACAACAACAGATACCACAGAAATAGAAAAAAAAAATCATCAGAGAGTACTATGAAAAGATCCATGCAAACAAATTGGACAACCGAGATGAAATGGAGAAGTTTCTAAAAACATATAGCCTGCCAAAATTGATTCAACAGGAGATAGATGAGTTGAACAGATAATCATTAGAAGTGAAATAGAACCTATAATTTTTAAAAGTCCTTCCAAATAAAAGTCCAGGTCCAGACAGCTTCACTGGAGAACTCTTATCAGACAAAGAGGAACCTACACCTATCCTACTCAAATTATTACAAAAAATTGAGGAGGAGAAAACACTCCCAAATTCATCCTATGAAGCCACCAGGAGCCAGATACCAAAACAAAGACAAAGTACTACAAAAAAGAAAATTACAGGGGCTTCCTTGGTGGCTCAATGGTAAAGAATCCTCCTACCAATGCAGGAGACACGGGTTTGATTCTTGTTCCAAGACGATTCCACATGCCATGGAGCAGCTACACCCGTGAGCCACAACTAGTGAGCCTGTGCCCTAGAGCCTGGGAGCCATACCTGTTGACCTCATGTGCCACAACTACTGAAGCCAATGGCCTAGAGCCTGTGCTCTGCAATAAGAAAAGCCACTGCAATGAGAAGCCCACCCATCGTAACTAGAGAGTAGCCTCCACTCACTGCAACTAGGTAAATCCCATGCAGCTACGAAGACACAGCACACTCAAAAATAAGTAAATAAGATTATTTTAAAAAGAGAACATTACAGATAAATTTCTTTGATAAATACAGATGAGAAAACTCTTAATATTTGCAAACTGACTCCAACAATAAATACATGATCAAGTAGGATTTATTCCATTTGCACAAGAATAGTTCTGTGTATCCAAATCAATCGATGTGATATACCACGTTAACAAAAGGAAAGATAAAAAACCACATGATCATCTTAATAGATGCAGAAAAAGCATTTGACCAAGTTCAGTGTCCACTTATAAACATTGTCAGCAGTTTGGTTATAGAGGGAATTTATCTCAACATAATAAAAGCAATTGATGACAAATCCATAGTTAATATAATTCCCAATTCATAATTCTATTAGTCATGTATGGATGTAAGAGTTGGACTATAAAGAAAGCTGAGTGCTGAGGAATTGATGCTTTTGAACTGTGGTGTTGAGAAAGACTCTTGAGAATCTCTTGGACTGCAAGGAGATCCAACCAGTCAATTGTAAAGGAAATCAGTCCTGAATATTTACTGGAAGGACTGATGCTGAAGCTGAAATTTCAATACTTTGGCCATCTGATGCAAAGGACTGACTCATTGGAAAAGACCGTGATGCTGGAAAGATTGAGGGGAGGAGGAGAAGGGGATGGCAAAGGTTGAGATGGTTGGATGGCATCACCGATTTGATGGACATGAGTTTGAGTAAGCTCTGGGAGCTGGTGATGGACAGGGAAGCCTGGCGTGCTGCAGTCCATGGGGTTGCAGAGTTGGATATGCTTGAGTGACTGAGCTGAACATAATTCTCAATGGTGAAAAACTGAAAGACTTCCCACTAACTTTAGGAATAAGATGAGGATGCTCACCATCACCACTTTTATTCCACATAATATTGGAAATCCTAGCTACAATTAAACAAGAAAAAGATATAAAAGATACTCAAGATTGGAAGGGAAGAGGTAAGTTCAGTTTAGTTCAGTCACTCAGTTGTGTCCGACTCTTTGCGACCCCATGAATCACAACACGCCAGGCCTCCCTGTCCATCACCAACNTGGGTTGCCTCGCAGGCATAGCTTAGTTTTATTGAGTTATACAAGGCTGTGGTCCTAGTGTGATTAGATTGACTAGTTTTCTGTGAATATGGTTTCAGTGTGTCTGCCTTCTGATGCCCTCTTGCAACACCTACCATCTTACTTGGGTTTCTCTTACCTTGGGCTTGGGTTATCTCTTCATGGCTGCTCCAGCAAAGCACAGCCGCTGCTCCTTACCTTGGGTGAGATACTCCAGATACCGCCACCCTTCCTGACCTTCAACGTGGGATAGCCCCTCTAGGCCCTCCTATGCCCTCGCAGCCACTGCTTCTCTGGTTGCTCCTCCCGGCTGCCGTCTCTGGCCTCGGGCCCAGGGTGGCTCCTCCCAGCTGCCGCCCTTGACCTCGTACTTGAGTAGCTCCTCTTAGCCATTCCTGCGCTGTCACAGCCTGGCACACTCGGCCGCTGCCCCTGACCTCGGACGTGGGGTAACTCCTTTCAGCCATGCTTAGTGCGCCAGGTCACAGCCGCCTGCGCTTAGTGCTCTGGGTTGCAGCCGCCCAACTGTCAGCATTTGTGGATGACATGGTACATAATATGAAAAGCCATAAAGTCTCCACACAAAATCTATTAGAACTAATAAATGAATTCACCAAGATAGCAATATATAATATTAATATACAGAAATCCATTTTATTTATGTTTACACTGGCAATGAAATATCAAAAAAAGAGTGTAAAGATTTAAAATCGCATCAAAAATTTAAAATACCTAGGAAAAATTTAACCAAGGAGGTAAAAGATCTATACACTGAAAACTGTAAAACATTGATAAAGGAAATTGAAGATGATTCAAAGAAATGGAAAGATATCCCATCCTCTTGAAAGAATTCAGTTCAGTTCAGTTCAGTTTGTTTAGTCGTGTCTGACTCTTTGTGACCCCGTGAATCACAGCATGCCAGGCCTCCCTGTCCATCACCAACTCCCAGAGTTCACTCAAACTCCTGTCCATCGAGTTGGTGATGCCATCCAGCCATCTCATCCTCTGTCGTCCCCTTCTCCTCCTGCCCCCAATCCCTCCCAGCATCAGTGTCTTTCCAGTGAGTCAACTCTTTGCATGAGGTGGTCAAAGTATTGGAGGTTCAGCTTCAACATCAGTCCTTCCAGTGAACACCCAGGACTGATCTCCTTTAGGATGGACAGAATTGGTTGGAAAGAATTAGTATTGTTAAAATGGTCATACTACCCAAAGCAATCTACAGAGTTAATGCAAGCGCTATCAACATACCCAAGACATTTTTCACAACTAGAACAAATGATCCTAAAATTTATATGACCTAAATCGAACCTAAATGACCTAAAATTGTCAAAGCAGTCCTGAGGAAAAAGAACAAAGTTGGAGACATAACCCTTCCAGAGTTCTGACTATATTATAAAACAGCAGCAATCAAAACAATATGGTATTGGTATAAAAACAGATACATGATTCAACAGGCTAGAATAGAGAGCTCAGAAATCCACACACCTACAGTCAATCTATGACAAAGGAGGCAAGATATTCAATGGAGAAAAGACGGTCTCTTCAGTAAATGGTGTTGGGAATGCTGGATAACTGCATGTAAATCAATGAAATTAAAACATTCCCTCATACCATATACAAAAATAAAGTCAAAATGGTGTAAAGACTTAAATATAAGATATGACACCATGAAACTCCTAGAAGAGAATATAGGGGAAACATTCTCTGACATAAATCATAAAAATATTTTTAAAAATCAGTCTCCCAAGGTAAAAGAAATAAAGCAAAAATAAACAAATGAGGCTTAATCAAACTTAAAAGCTTTTGAACAGCAAAGGAAACTATTGACAAAGTGAAAAGACAGATTATAGATGGAGAAAATATGTCAAATGATGTGACTAATGAGTCATTAACATATAAAATATAAAAACACATTGTACAACTCAATGTTGAAGAAGTAAACAGTACAGTCAAAAAGTGGGTAAAAAACCTGAATAGAAATTTTTCCAAAGAAGACATACAGGGTAAAGTTGTCTAGTATAGTAAGTCTCCTGTATACAAACCTTCAAGTTGTAAACTTTCACAGATGTGAATGTGTGTTTGTGTGTCCAGTTATGTAAGTTGGTTCACGTGTCTGATGCCCATTATCATGTGCATGCATCCTCTACAAGTGGTTGTGCTTTGTGTACTTTATAATACTGTATAGAGTGCAGTAGTGCAGTATCATTATTTCAAGCCCAGGATGTCTGGAAGCAAGCATAAAAGCAGCAGTAATGTAGCTGGTTCTATTGTACTTTTCAAGATACTGTATTGTAAGATTAAAAACGTTTTATTTTTTATATTTGTTTTAGTTCATTATTAATGTAAAAAGTATTATAAGTATTACAATACTATATAGCTGATTGTATTAGTTGGGTACAGGCACGCTCAGTTGCTTCAGGCATGTCCAACTCTTTGCATCCCTAGTGGACTGTAGCCTGCCAGGCTCCTCTGTCCATGGGATTCTCCAATAAAGAATACTGGACTGGGTCGTCATGTCCTTCTCCAGTGGATTTTCCCCAACCCATGGGTCAAACCTGCATCTCTTGCATCTCCTGCAAAGGCAGGCAGGTTCTTTACCGCTAGTGCCACCTGGGAAGCCCCATTAGTTGGATACCTAGGCTAATTTTGTGGAACTTATGAATAGACTGGATGAACAACTTGTACTTATGAACATGTTCTCAGAATGGAAGTTGTTTGGTATGTAGGGGACTTACTATATTCAAATTAATTGTTACCTGTCTTGTAGTGTCATTTCTTACCACTTCCCTAAACTTTCAGTAAGAGCTTCCTATCCATTAAAAAATATGATAATGGAAAGTAAGTATGAAGGATCCAACTGTTTCTTTTAATCACTGTTTTCTTCCCATAGATTAGTTGTTGAATTCCATCAAGTTCCTTTTATGAACATCATAACTCATCCATTTTTCTCCAGATGAACTATTATGAACAAAGCTACAGAGAACATTTTTGTACATCTCCCAGTAAATATGTCTACACATTCTGGGAAGATATATGCATAGGAGTGGCACTGCTGAGTCATAGGGTAGGCATTTCTTCACTGTTAGTAGACAGTGCGAGTTTTCCAAAGTGGTTATGTCATTCACATTCCTGCCAGCAGTTTATGGGAGTCTTGAGATGACCTATCCTCTTATCAACACTTGTTATTGTTAGTCTTTTTCTTTTCATTCATTCTGGTGGATGTGAAGTGTTAACTTCATTATAGCTTTAATTTTCACTTGGTGATTACCAAAGAAGTTGAGTGTTTTTTCATGTTGTTAGTAGTCATTGGATACTTTCTTTCAGAAAGTGCTTGTTCAGGTCTCTTGTCCATTTTTCCATTGTGTTAATGTATAATTAACAGAGTCTTTTCCAGTGAGTCAACTCTTCACATGAGGTGGCCAAAGTACTGGAGCTTCAGCTTCAGCATCATTCTTTCCAAAGAAATCCCAGGGCCAATCTCCTTCAGAATGGACTGGTTGGATCTCCTTGCAGTCCAAGGGACTCTCAAGACTCTTCTCCAACACCACAGTTCAAAAGCATCAACGAGGCCTTAAATAATTTGCTCACATTATCTATTCTTTGTCTTCTTCCTATTCCTCCCTGAGCGGCAACCATATTGACCATCTTGCTATTCCTCAAACATGCTATTAAATCTCTAGGCTGTTGCTTTTCCCCAATACCCCCTTGGCTTTGCTGTTGGTGTTCACTAATGTCTAACTCTTTGCAACCCCATGGACTGCAGCAGGCCAGGCTTCCCTGTCATTCACCATCTCCCGGAGTTTGCTCAAACTCATATTCATTGAGCCAGTGATGCCATCCAATCATCTTATCCTCCGTCCCCCCCATCTCCTTCCTTCAGTCTCTCTCAGCATCAGGATCTTTTCCAATGAGTTGGCTCTTTGCATCAGGTGGCAGAAGTACTGGAGCTTCAGCTTCAGCATCAGTCCTTCCAATGAATATTCAGGATTGATTTCCTTTAAGATTAACTGCTTTGATCTCTTTGCAGTCCAAGGGACTCTCAAGCATCTTCTCCAACACCACAGCTCAGAAGCATCAATTCTTCGGCATTCAGCCTTCTTTATAGTCCAGCTATCACAGCCATACATGACTACTGGAAAAACTGTCACTTTGACTAGACAGACCTTTGTTGGCAAAGTAATGTGTCTACTTTTTAATATGCTGTCTAGATTGATCATAGGTTTTCTTCCAAGGAGCAAGCATCTTTTAAATTCATGGCTGCAGTCACCATCTGCAGTGATTTTGCAGCCCAAGATAATAGTCTCTCACTGTTTCCATTGTTTCCCCTTCTATTTGCTGTGAATTGATGGGACCAGATGCCATGATCTTTGTGTTTTGAATATTGAATTTTAAGCCAGCTTTTTCACTCTCCTCTTCCAGCTTCATCAAGAGGCTCTTTGGTTTCTTTCTGCTTTCTGCCATAAGATTGATGTCATCTGCATATCTGAGATTATTGATATTTCTCCTGGCAGTCTTGATTCCAGTTTGTGCTTCATCCAGCCTGACATTTCCCGTGATGTACTCTGCATAGAAGTTAAATAAGCAAGGTGACAACATACAGCCTTGACGTACTCCTTTCCCAATTTTGAACCAGTCCATTGTTCCATGTCCAGTTCTAACTGTTGCTTGTTTACCTGCATACACATTTCTCAAGAGGCAGATCAGGTGGTCTGGTATTCCCATTTCTTTGAATTTTCCAATTTGTTGTGATCTACATAGTCAGAGGCTTTAGTGTAGTCTCATTTCAGAACCTTGCTGAGTATTGCCTTATTAATGAAATCTTATCAATTANTGTTTACCTGCATACACATTTCTCAAGAGGCAGATCAGGTGGTCTGGTATTCCCATTTCTTTGAATTTTCCAATTTGTTGTGATCTACATAGTCAGAGGCTTTAGTGTAGTCTCATTTCAGAACCTTGCTGAGTATTGCCTTATTAATGAAATCTTATCAATTAGCCCATAAAACATCCATCCTTTCCCCTATATTTGGCATTCCCTACTGTAAGTGGTTACTACCTGTTGTTGTTCAGTTGCTAAGTCTTGTCCAACTCTTTGTGACCCCATGGACTGCAGCATGCCAGGCTTCCCTATCCTTCACTGTCTCCTGGAGTTTACTCAACTTGTGCCCATTCAGTTGGTGATGCCATCCAACCACCACTGGTAGAGATGTGAAAGTAATATTCATGTAGGAAGGAACTTTCCAAACCTATTTATTTCAGGATGCAGTGCTCTCAGTCATCTGGTTTTTTTTGTTTTATTTTGAAATAATTTTAGGCTTATTTAAGAATTGCAAAAATAAAACTTATTGTGTACCCTTCACCCAGCATCTCTTAATGTTAATATCTTATATAGTCATAGTATAATCAGTATCAGTAACTAAGTTAATCAGTAACTAATAGTATAGTTACATAATGCTTATGTAAATGGCTTCTCTGGTATCTTAGCTGGTCAAGAATCNTTCTTAAGACAGACTCTTGGCTTTTACTCAAAGTGATTTGGAAAGCTTTTGAAAAGTTTCATAAGCAGATGACTGATTTAAAGAGATCATTTAGCTGCTGGTTAATGCATATAGGGCTTCCCTAGTAGCTCAGCTGGTAAAGAATCTGCCTGCAATGCAGAAGACCCTGGTTTGATTCCTGGGTTGGGAAGATCCCCTGGAGAAGGGATAGGATATCCACTCCAGTATTCATGGGCTCAGATGGTAAAAAATCCACCTGCAATGTGGGAGACCTGGGTTCGAACCCTGGATTGGGAAGATCCCCTGGAGGAAGACATGGCAACCCACCCATTATTCTTGCCTGGAGAATTCCCATGGACAAAGGAGCCTGGTGGGCTACAGTCCATGGGGTCCCAAAGAGTTGGACACGACTGAGTGACTAAGCACAGCACAGCACAATGCATATGGAGTGGTCAGACAGTTTTGGGGAGAGGGTTTGGTCTCAAAAAATGTGAGCTTTATTCTTACTATTTTTCTTAGATTTGGTGTTATAGGGTTTAGGGAATACCAGGACCCACAGGAAAAAATCCTTTTCTCAGCTCTACTTTATGAGAAGGACTCACAAGATTGAAGAATGGGCTGCCCACCTAGATAACTGGATCTGACAGACCTGGCTAACTTCCTTGATGATGGTACTCCTTGGGTTTGCAGGGTGAGGTGATCAAACATGTAAATATCATGCCACTGTAAAGCTGCCATTGCAGACCCAGTTAAAGTGTGTAGATGGGACTAGACAAGGAAAACACTTTTATGGAAATGCCAGAAGCTTTTGGATGCTACACTGGGTTACTCCCAAGCCAGCTGATGGCAGCCTGCCATCACCAAGCAACCATCACCAGGTAGCCATAAACAACTGAAAGCCCCAGAGTTACCTAGTCAGTTGAGAGGACATAGCCTCTAGTATATACTGGGAGCCTATTTGTTTCTTCTTGTTCTCAGGGACTAATGATCATATGATGAGTTAATAATAACTTTATAATAGGTAAAGGTACATCCTGTCCACCGACAGAGTCACTTTAATACAAAACCAATGGAAGTGTAAACTGATAAAACATTTCTGAAAGGATTTTGGGTAGTAGGTAGCAAAAGTCTTCACAAAATTCACACCCTTTTAACCAGTAATTCCAAATATCGACAAAAATGTAGTGATGTGATCTATGCATATAAAAAGTAACTGGAAATATCTACTCTGGTTCTCCATCACTTAAAACAAAAGGCCTGAGCTCAGGATTTTAAAGAAAAGTTAGGGTTAGGAGTTGTGTTTTTCAAGTCAGTTTCAAATGCTTACTCTTCATGAATATGACTCCGTTTGGTCAAGTGGCCAGTGAGTGGGATGAGCAGGAAAGAGAAGTGACTCTAGGATGGGGTCGCCAGAGAAGCCATCGTGAGCAGGGAGGACCTGAGTTGAGCCTTGCAGCGTAAGTGCCCAGCTGCTAAATCACCAGCTATCCTCTCGCTTGCTTACAAGGCTCCTAGCCTGCCGTTTCCAGACAAATCCCACATTTCTTCTCCTCTCATTCCATAATTAGAGTTGCCAGGTCACATTTGGAAAATTAGCTTTAGGGAATGAAAGTCTTTTTCATATACATATATGAGTATTTTCTAAAATGCATCCTACACTGTTAACAGATGTTAAAAGATACAAGAGATATTATTGGAAAGCATTCCACAATTACTTGAGGTCATTTTGTTGACATTTTACAAGCACCTTGGCTGGGAGCATCTCAGAACTTATATCAAGCACCAGACACTCCAAGAGTGAGGCATCGTGAGCCTCCCAAGTTCCAGACTTACTTGATGACAGAGTCTTTCCTGGCACCCATTAACATTCTGCAAACCATGTGTCCTGAGCAATGTGTTCAGTACAGTTCAGTTGCTCAGTCAGTCGGGCTCTTTGTGACCCCATGGACTGCAGCATACCAGGCCTCCCTATCTATCACCAACTCCCAGAGTTTACTCAAACTCATGTCCATTGAGTCGATGATGCCATCCAACCATCTCATCNGTTCAGTACAGTTCAGTTGCTCAGTCAGTCGGGCTCTTTGTGACCCCATGGACTGCAGCATACCAGGCCTCCCTATCTATCACCAACTCCCAGAGTTTACTCAAACTCATGTCCATTGAGTCGATGATGCCATCCAACCATCTCATCCTCTGTCGTCCCTTTCTCCTCCCGCCTTCAGTCTTCCCAATGTGTTAGAAACTTCTAGATTATCCAGAATATTGGACCTTGCCAAAGTAAGATAAAAACCTCTCTGGACCATTCTTTGTTACTATGATTTCAGGAACTTATGCCCTTTCATCAGCTCTGATCAGAGAGTATCCAGTGGTCAATGAAGAACCCAGATTTACAAAGAATTGTGATGATATAAGGAACCAACAGCTATGAAGAGCCTTCACACTCAAGATCTTAAACCCTGTCTATAAACAACATGTGTGCCAGTTGTCAGAAGATTTACATGTTTGGAAGACAAGACTTCTGTGCTAGCTGTCAGTCAAGAGAAGCCTGGAGAATTCTCAAGAGAGTTTTTAAAAAACATACCCCGGCAGATGCACATCTGGAACACAATCCCACATTCTATGCTCATCCTGAACGTTGTCTTGAGGCAAAGGGCCACATGTCTAAGAGGAATGCCAGGCTCACCTTGTATTGTCAACAGTAAATATGTCAATCACAATCAGAGAGTGCCTGACAGACTGTGATTCACATTTGCATCAAATCCAAAATAGCTGCCTACAGCTGCCGTTGGATTCGTGTCAGTCTCAGGACCCACGAATCGAAGCCTCTCCCAAGCACGTAGTCACTTCCTCTTGATTTAACATCTCAGGGAGCGTGCATTTGGCAGCCATGATGCTGGAAACGTCAGCCTCGGGTTCTGCTCCCCATGTCACAGCATCAGATGACAGGGCACTGCACCCAACGAAAATGACATGACAAAATGAGAATCGTGTAAGACAGTCCCTTCCCCAACCGAGAACAAGCAAAGCAGCGCAGACAGGTCCTGCCTGCTGGCACACTATCAGATTTCCGCAGAGTTAGTAGCCGTAAGCCTTGCTGACCCACAGCTGACTGAGAGGATCTGAACACGCAGCTGGAGGAACAGCAGTCTTTCAAGTAACATTTAAGCTTCCATAAGAAGGCAAGCCCAGCAGACACTGTCAGGCACATAATAAGCTCTCGATGCATTGTTAGCCATTACAGTTCAGTGGACGATGCATATTTTTTCCTATTTGAAGGACTGCAAAGTCAGGATACCAGACATTTTCTCTAAAACTGAGAAATTTTATTTCTGAGCCAAGAGTCAAATGGAGGATTTTTCTTTTCAAATACTGAATATTTTCTTTACTTCCCTGCTTCTCCCTCATTCCCCAAGTACAATCTTCAAAAATATCTGTGATTCTCATAGATATATGACTACGTCTAAACTCATCAAAATACATACATTAAAAAAGTGGAGTTTTTGCATATCAATAGAAATAAAATTAAATTTGACCCACGATACAAAAATGATTCTCTGTGGACAAAATAAATATACTGGCACATTCGTTTTTCTGTCCAAAAGCATTTATACACCACAGGCAGTAGATAATAAAGGATTATACATATGGATGGTTTCATGGTATTGCTATGTCTAATCTTTCTGGTCCTTTGATTGCTGTCAACCTTTTTCAAAGAATCATTTTAAGGATTTTCACAAGCAACTCGCATAAACTATTTGCTTCCATTCAGTAGGGTTTTCTTGGAGGTCCTTATCCAGAAAACTAGTTCATTCCATCCCCAAGAATAAGTCCGTCCCATTAAGATAAAGGGATCTGGGAAATAGAAGTCACCAAATGCAAAAGAGCAAAATGACTGTCTGAGGAGGCCTTACAAATAGCTATGAAAAGAAAAGAAGCAAAAAGCAAAGGAGAAAAGGAAAGATATAAGCATCTGAATGCAGAGTTCNATGGACAGAGGAGCCTGGTAGGCTGCAGTCTATGGGGTCACTAAGAGTCAGACACGACTGAGCGACTTCACTTTCACTTTTCACTTTCATGCATTGGAGAAGGAAATGGCAACCCACCCCAGTGTTCTTGCCTGGAGAATTCCAGGGACGGGGAGCCTGGTGGGCTGCCCGTCTCTGGGGTCGCACAGAGCTGGACACGACTGAAGCGACTTAGCAGCAGCAGCATAGTAAATCAGAAGTAGGAAATTAGCATTTGTCCGGTGCTGTTAATGAAACTACAGACTTTATATGAATTTCACAATTTTTCCACTGATATCTTTTTCTGTTTCAGTGTCCAGTCTAGAATTCTCCATTGCATGTCTCCTTATTTTCTTCTGGCTGGTAACAATATCTTGGTCTTTCCTTGTCTTTCAAGACCTTAAGAGTTTTTTAAGTACTAAGTAGGATTTTGTAGGATGTCCCTCAATTTGGACTTATCTGATGTTTTCTCGTGCTTGAGGCTTGGCATTTTTGAAAAATACCACAAGTGATGTGGCTTTCTCATATAACAGGAGACATGGTATCAATGTGTATTATTATTGGTGATATTACTGTTGATCATTGGCTGAGAGAGTGCCTGCTGGGTTTCTCCATTGTAAGATTACTATTTTTTTCCTTTGTAATTAATAAATATTTTGGGAGAGATATTTTGAGGTTATATGAAAAGTGACAGTGTTAGTTGCTCAGTCATGTCCGAGTCTTTGTGACCCCATGGAGTGTAGACTGCCAGGTTCCTCTGTCCATGAAGTTCTCCAGGCAAGAACACTAGAGTGGGTACTATTCCCTTCTCCAGAAGATCTTCTGACCCAGGGATCAAATCCAGATCTCCTGTGCTGCAGGCAGATTTCTTTATCATCTGAGCCACCAGAGGTTATATTAATATTCTCTTTCTTATTATTATTTCAGATACTAATTTTATATTCATCGGTGGCTCTTGCTTGATTGAAGCAGTTATTAAGTGCTATTCCAATCATGATTTTTTTCATCCCTTCCATATTTATTAGTTGGATTTCTTGTTCCTTCTCCTTCCACATATTTCATTATTCAATAATTTATAAATTTGTGGATTTATGTTTGTTTTGTTCTTTGGGTTATAGTCTATTACCATTGCTGTTTGTTTTGTTTAAATTGGTCCACATTTGATATCCATCTTATTTTTAGACATGCACTCATCTTATTTTTCTTTAGCGCTTCCTTACTTTCTGGCACCATGAGATGCTCCAGCTCATCTTTTATATTTCTTTGCTCTGTTCTGAAATCAGCCACCACTCTGTGGAATCTTGGTTCTTCTCATTGGATAAGGATATTTGGAAAGCAACATCTGGGTACTTGTTTCATCTTTTATAGTGATTTTTCCTTCTATGGCACTTTTTTCCCTCTTCTTTTTCATAGTACTACGAGCATGAAAACCTCTAAAAATCTTGACTTAAAGTCTAGAGGAAACTAGCATTATTAGAAGAGAATTTTCTGGTAGGAATATCAGAAAACCAAGACATGTAATGGTGTCATTTGCTTTTGTACATGTGTTACACAAATTTTATTTAGTTCCGTTTTAATCCTCTTAAGCCTAGAAGTAGATTTTCAATATGATTTTTGGCCTACCGTCATAGGGTTAGAATGTTCTGGTTTCTAAAAATACACATGGAATAGTAAAAGTCTTAGATTTCAAGTACCTTTGTGATTTGGGGATTAGGGAGACATATTACATAACCATACTAGTTTAAATTAACCTCAGAAGTTAAAATATATTTCAAGAAAGACTGAGTTAAACTGCTGTCACAGAGTGCTGTGATAGATACTGTAGATCCAGATCAGTTATATCTTTGTAAAGTTGTAGAGATCTTCTTCAGCATAATTGTGTTCCTTTTATATGTCCTTTAACATTGGGGACTTTAATAATATGATGTATTAATAGAGTAATAAATGTGCATATCTTATTCCCTCATTGAACTTGGAGACTCCAAGAACTGGAATCCTGGATTTATTTTTGTGTGTTCTGTGTAGATACCCAGATGTTGGTTGTATGAATGAAAGAATGTACCTCAGAATACAACTTCACATTTATTACTAATAGTAATTAACTCTCAAATGTCTCTAAAGAGAATAAAAGTTAACATGAAGCCAAATGAGTCTGTTTATCAAGTAAGTGACAGGATAATACTTTGGATTCATTTAGTTTCACTTATAGTTCTCTCTCTAAGCATAGAACAACTTCTATAAGTATATGGTATCTATAAAGATGAGACTTTTCTTATTTTCAACCATGAAATTAATGGGATGCATTTGAGGTCTATGACTGGTTCATAACTCACTTATTAGTAATTAGATAAAATTAACCCCTTTGTTTCTAATAATTGCATCAGACTTAGGATTCTCAAATTTCAGTTTGATTTCCATGTTATCTTTTCTCCTCCCCCCTTTTTTTTCTGACCCTTTTACCATCTCACCCTCTTCTCTATCCTTTGTTCATTCTTTCTTCTTTATCCCATCAGTCTTTACTTCTCTGTCCCATGTATTCTTGCTTCTTTCTGTCATGTATCCTTACTTCTCTCATGTAATATTACATCTTTATCCCATTTATCTGTCCTCTCTCCCTCCCTTTCTTCCATCAGTCATTCCTCCCATATTTCCTTCTAGGAACTTACATATTTATCCTCTGCTTCTGTATATCCAGACCTCATTCCATCCTTTCTCTTCTTTTTCTTCTTTCTGTCCTGTCAGTCCTTCTGTCCATTCAAAGTGAAGGTCCTTTTCTTCTATCAGTTCTTTTCCTTTCTCCTATGACTGCCATATATGTGCTGATGAATTCCAGTTTTATATCTTGCAATCACACTTCTATCCTAGACTCCAGATTTAACAGTCCACTTCGTTTGCTATATTACTTCTTGAATATCTACCCAGATACCAACTGCTCTTATCATTTTTACTGTTACCACTCCTATTCATGGCACCATCATCTCTTCTCTAGAGTAGTATAGTAGTCTCCTCAGTAGTCATCCTATTTCTGCCCTTTGCTGACACTCATTTTCCACCCATCAGTCCAAGAAATTATTCTAAAAGTTATCATATCGTGCCCCAATGTTTGCACAAAACCTTTTAAAGGATTCCTACCTTTTAAAATTATGTTGAGGTAAATTTGTTTATAACATAGATGTTTCATTTGTGTGTTATGATTCAATATATGTGTTCTGTAGCCTGCTCATCATGAAAACAGTCACCATACAGTTGACCCCCTTTGCCTTTATTGTGTTCCTATCCTCTCTGATAACCACGAACCTTATTTTCCACAGATGAAAATTAAAATATTAAATCTTTTTTCCCCAGCTTTATTGAGATATAATTTACATGTAACTAGTCTTTTTCTGAGAGAGAGAAATTTCAAATAAGACTACTGAGATGCATTACACATAGGTCTGGAAAAGCATGCTTTTGAAACACATGTTAGATTTTATTTATTTGTATGTAAATCCTTTAAAGCCTAGAAGTACATCTTATACTTGATTTTGGCCTAACCTGGTAGAGTCATAATGCTGTGGTTTCTAAAAATAGACAAGGAGTAAGAGTACTAGATTATAAATAGCTTTATGTGATTTTTGAGATCAGGGAGGTTTAAGTTACATAGCTTGTATTAGTATAAATTGATTCCAGAGATTGAGTGATCCTGACCCTTTTAAACTCTAATTATTAGTTTTAATAATTTTCTGTGTATTCTTTTTCTGTGTATTGATAGTGTCAACTCTCATGCCATCTGTAAATAACTGTGCTTTTGTTTCTTCATTTCCTTTTATCTCTTGATCTTTTTACTATATTTGTTAGTCCTGCTAGTACCAAGTTGAATAGAAACAGTGGCAGGCATCCTTGTCTTCCTCCTAGTCCTGAAAAAAATACTTAAAACTTTTTGCCATTAAATAGAATGTTTTCTATACTTTTTGTAAATGCCCTTTTCACCATTTAGGAGGTTATCTTCTAGTCCTGGTTTGTTGTGGCAAAATGGAAATTGAATTTTAATAGTTTCTCCTTCTCTATCTGTTCTGATTTTGGCATCCAAGTAAATCTCATCTCATAAAGTCAGTTGAGAAGTGTTCATTTTTGTCTATACTCAGTATGAGGTTACAATCTTCTATAAAATTAAAACTATTTTATCAGTGTGTTTGGTATAATTCATCTGTATAACTGACTCACTCTTATGATTTTCATCTAAGATTTTTAACCACAAATTCAATCTCTTTAATAGCTGTGAGATCATTTCGTGTTCTTTTTTGCTTGAGTCAGTTCTAGTGAGTTTTAAATTTCTTTCTGAGTAACTTTTGATAAGGAATTCATCCACCTTATCAAAGTTTTCAGATTTATTTCCTTAAAATTGTTCATACTGTCTTATTTTCCACTTAATCCCTACAGTATCTGAGATTATATACTCACTTAAAGTTTTTTTTTAACCTGTGCTCCCTGGATTGGGAATGCAGAGTCTTAACCACTGAGTTACCAGGTAAGTCCCTCTTCTTTTTTATTCTTAATATTGTTTACTTTTCCTTCTCTCATTTTTTCCCTTCATTTACCTTGTCAGATATTTATAATATTGTTTCTTCAAGCAATAAATTTTGGCTTGTTTCTATTATATATGTGTTCTCTTTTCACTAATTCCTGCTTTTCGTTTTTATTTGATCATTTCCTTCTTTCCTATTTCTTCTTTTTTAGAACAATAAACACCTTTATTACTTGAGCTAAGGTATGAAGGAGGAAGATTTGTTTGCTTTTCTAGGCCTTGATTTTCTTCAGATGGAAGTTCAGCTCCTTGCTGTCTAGCGCATAATCATCTGCTTGGCCAGAAGACTGATGATTTGGACATTCTCATTTTCATCATATTTCTTCTGAATTTTCTTAGATCATTTTTTGTTGTTGTTGTTTAAAATCCCTTCTTCCTTGAAAGTCAGCTTGGCTCCATTCTTGCAGCCCAGAGGCAGTACATAGTGGGACCCCTACTTCTCTCAGAATAGTGTGCTGTCAGTGAGCAAGATGCAGTTCTTCACTGGGGTCTTGGTACTGACCAGTTCATTGTTGGATGCACTGTGAACAACATCTTTAATCCTTGCTTTGCACATACAACACTCCAAGCCTCAGTAAAATTTCCCCATGTCCAGCCTCAAGATATGGTATTTCTTGTTGCCTCCCTGCACATGGGCTGTGTGTATGAGGCCAGCATCAATCTTAGTGTTGGTAGCAGGGATTCTCAGCTCATACTTCTGCTTCCTGTGGTAGGGCTTTCTTGCTCCTGGTCTTGTGGCGCTTGTGCCGGTTGTCCAGAAAAATGCCTGTTGCTCAGTGCTGGCTGGAAAGAGATCATTTCTTTCTTTGTGTTAATTCTTTTTAGGACTTATTTATTCTGCTGTTTTCCTAACTCAATTTCAAGTCCTTTTTTTCTAATGTAAGCATTTAAGTTGTTATATACTTTTGTTGTTGTTTTGTATTCTGTACATTTTAGATATATTTTCCTCATTATCAGTCAGTTCTAGGTATTTCATGAAATCCATTGCAATGCTCTTTGTCCTATAAATTGTTTGAGGAAGTGTTTTTTAATTTCAGAATGTATGCTAGATACCAGTTCCTTTAAATTTGTTAATAGTGTTATGACCTAGTACAGGTCAATTTTCATGTGTATTCCATTTATACTTGAATAAATATTCTCTGTTTATTGGATATAGTGTTCTCTGACTGCCTTATGTCTTGCGTCTTTTTCTTTTGTTTTGCGTGATTTCAATATGATATATCTAGATGTGGATCTTTCTCTGTCTCACCTCCCCATCTGTGTATCTCTGCTGATTTTTATTTGTTTTTCTTTCTATTTTTATTTTCCCTTCTCTCCATCTCACCTCGCATCTCCAGCTCCACGTCCCTCTCTTCTTATGTGAGAAGAGAGAGGCGTGAGATTCATGAACTTCTTGAATTGCTATGTTTTGATGGTTCTGGAAAATTCTCAGTAAAATTTGGGCCTCTCATTCTGCAACTTGTAGAATAAATTCTTGTTTCCTTATGTATTTTATGATTGATTTGTTGGTTGATTGACTGATTTTGGTAGAACTTTTTCTATAGAAAATGAAGTGTTGGTTGAAGTTGAGAATCCAGAGAGTATTTATACTTTCTTTTAGCAATTATCTCAGATCATAACCAACCTGGGACCATATTAAATGCAATGATATGCTTGAGGTGACTGGTACCATTTAAATCCCATGAATTTGCATTAAGATTATGCTTTGGGGGGATGCACTAGAATTTTTAAATAAAATACATAATTTTAGGTTTGTAGAAAATGTGGTAATATAATACAGAGAGTTCCTGATTACTGTGTACCCAGTTTTCCCTGATATTAACATCTTAACATTAACACCATATTTTTGTCAAAACTAAGAAATCGTAGCACTAGCTAAATTCTGGACTATATTCAGATTTCCTAAAATTTCCTTTTTCTCTTCTAGGATTCCATCCAAAATACCACATTGCACTTAGGCTCCTCTGTTCTGTGCCAGTTCCTCAGGCGTCCCTTGTTTTTTATGACCTTTTTGGTTTAGTCATCTGTCTTGCAGAATAGCCAGCCTCAGTTTAGTTTTGTCTAATGTTTTTCTCATCTTTAGAGTGGGATTATTGCTTTGTGGAAAATATCACAAAAAAATATCGTATTGTATCAAGATGTACCTGATGCCCAACTGACTTATCATTGGTGATGTTTGCTCTGACCGTGTGGTTAAGGTAGTGTTTGCCAGTTTTCTCCACTGTAAAATCACTGTGTTTAACCTTTTCATTCAGGAATGGGAGATTTTATTTTCTTTCAACTCTAACCAAGTAGAGACAGGCAAGTTTCCTTCCTGTCCTAGTCTGCCCTATTAAGGTTTATGTCTACTGTACAGTTGAGCTGTGCATGGAGCTCTTTAAAGCTCAGACATAATATTGAGGGTCTTCTATTAGTTTTTTCAGTTGAATGGGCCTGGGCTTTATCTCCTGTCCTCCTCAGCCTGGATTATGTTCAAGGTTTCCAGGAATCTGTAGAAATCCTCAAGGCTAAAGCTGTCCTTAGCGCTCTGCTTAACCTATTTATGACTCGTTACTTTTGGGGCTGTCCAGTGAATTATGTTTAAAAGTTTTATTTATTTATTTTTGTTAACTTTTTAGTTATTTCCGTTAGAGTATCTTAGTCCAATGTCCTGTCAGTGACAGAAGTTTGCAGGTTTCTTTTAACATTGTTTTTGAATATTTTTCAAAATGTTAACACTTGTGTTGGGGGGAAGTAGTTTAGTGTTAGAAAGTATGATACGTTCTCCCAGTTGCTCACTACCCATCCATCCCTCACCCAAACACACACAGTTCTTTTGAATTTCTTTTTTTTTTTTTAATATTTATTTATTTATTTGGCTGTGCTGGGTCTTAGTTGCTGCGTGTGGGATATAGTTCCCCAACTAGAGGTGGAACCCAGCTTCCTTGCATTGGGAACGTAGAGTCTTAGCCACTGGACTACCAGGTGGTAGTCCCCTTTTGAATTTCTTGACTTAAGGATACTGTTCTCCCTGCTTTGAATGCTCTTTGCTACTTGATCCTCATGATCAACACCTGTTGATTCCAAACTCTGCTCAAATGTTTTCTTGCTCATGCCTCCTATCTCCTTTCCTCTGCCCCCATACACAGTTTGATTTCTTCTGTGCTGCTATAATAGACCTTTGATTAAAAAGTATGAATACATATATATCACTGTTGGTTTGAATATTGTGGTAAATATTATTGTTCACTTACAGAAAATTTATGCTTCTACCTTCTTGAAGTTTGGTTTGGCTTTGGGACCTTCCCTGACCATTTAAAACTGGTGAGAAAGGCCTAGTCTTGGTCTTTAAGAAGGTTACAATTTTGTAGTCAATATTCTTCCTTCCTGTCTTCATTTATTACAATCAAATTAATGCTTCAAGGCTTCTTTCTACCATCACCGTGGAATTTTTTACCTCAATTTCTCCTCATCTCAAAAAAAAAATCCAGAAGTGATTTCTCCCTCCTGATTTTTCAAAGCAAATTAATGATATTCATACATGTCTCTTATATATTGCATTCTATCATAACAGGTTCTGTTATATTCATATGTATCATGTACATTTTCAGGTTTGTTTTCTAGATTTTAAGCTCCATGTGTTGTCATTTCCTATCATTTATCATGTGTTCCTCAAATCAATAAAATTATGTGAATAAATAATGTCACTGCTTAGAAGATATTTTAGGAGTTTATTGGGGCATTTTGAGGGGTCACAGTGTTCGAAAGGTCCTAGTAGAATTAGTGAGGAGAGATCAAGAATGGAAAACTTCTTGCAATGCTCAGGACAATCTCTCAAAATAAGTAGTTGTCCTGAGTCCCACATAACTTTCAGATAGTCTACTAGATGTTTCATATGAGTGAAAAACTTATTCATGATTTTCAGAATCTAGAGCCTAAATTCATTTTTACATGTAAACATTAGTTATTTTTTACATAATTTTAATATACATTGAAGGCTCCTAAAATATATTTATCACCCATGTAAATCAGGGAAGACTGAACTTTGTCAAGAACTTTACTAAGTCTTGCTTAACATTACAGAAAAGCATGTTACCAAAGGCAGTACTTTCATGGTATTTTAGTCACCGATAATACAGCTGTGTCATTCTGTTTTTGTAGCTGTTGAATTTTAAATGATTCTGTATATAGGTGTATGCATCCAATTAATTCACTCTTTTTCTTTCATCCCCAGATACTACTTATGGGAAGTAAATGTTACTTTTGTTTAAAATATAAATGACTTCCCTTAAACTTTTGTCATGTGTTACACTGGAGCATTATAGTAATGCTTTTAAATTGTATATAAGGGTGTTATATTATCTATGAATTTCAGAATTTAAAAGAGGCAGTGAAAAATATTTGTTATAAAAAGTGACATTGTGTCATGGTATCAGACCACGGATTTATGAACCATTAAAACCTGGCAAAATAAGAAATTTGCTTTTAAAGTATATGTTTAATCCTCTTTCAATATTAAACTGTTTTCTTCAGGGAAAGTATACATGACAAATATTCTGATAATTTGAGTAAAGTTAGATAAGAACACTAAAATTTTGTCACAAATCAGAAAAAAAGCATATGTAAACTTTAGTCAATTTATGGAGAGACAAATTACTATTTATATTGATAATTTTTGAATTTCTAATGAAACACCATAGACTCTTAATGACTGAGACTCTCCATTTTTTCTTTTATTATAGTTAATATATCCAGACCTTTTATTTTTAAAAATCTAACTGTTGTTTCATGAGGAGGAAGAGTAGAAAGAGAAGATATTTTGCATGTGGTTTTAATGGTCTTAATTTATATTCTGTAAATCAGTTCTCTAGGGTCAGTAGTGAATTGTTTTGCTTGAGATATTCGAAGTGTAGTTTTCATCATTGAGCATGTGATAAGATATATTTTATAAACTAAAGTGCAGAACCAGATGGCTTTATTTTGGTATGATACATGTTAATTCATAACGCCTTGTTTTTAGCAGGAATGGGACTATGTTGTATCTTACTATTGCCTTTTTTAGACTGTTTTATAGACAGAACTAGAAACTCAAGTTATATAAAGCTGTTCTAGCACAGGCTGGAAAGTAGGTCATTGTTATGGGGAGTATACCAAACTGCCCACTGGTTGCTATAGCAATGACCTACTTTAAGAAACTATTTCTGTTGATTCATGTTGAAATCATCTTTTGGAACTGGTGTAAGGAAACTCACCACATGTAATTTTTTCTAATAGCAATAAGGTAGTGATCACTGGAGGTTTTAAAAAAGTCCTTAAAATATTTAAAGTGAAGAAATATATTTTATTAACCTAACATCTCTTCAGTTTATTGTGAAGTGCTGCAATTCATATTGTATTCAGTAATTAAATATCAACAGAGCTATTCTTCTCTTTAGGCAGTACAGTTATGCAAAAGAGTGTAGTGAGTTTTACTAACATTTGTCCTGTTTAAAAATCAACCCAATGCATGTATCAGTAGTTAATAGCATTATTAACTGAGCCTTCAAATGGATATGGTTTCAAGAACACAGTAAACGCACCAAACTGAATAAGGTCTGAAAATATGTTCCTATTTAAACTGTACCTTATGAGGAGTTCCCTGTTGGTCTGGTGGTTAGAAGTCCAGGCTTTCACTATCATGGCCCAAATTTAATCCAGAATCTGAGATCCTACAAGCTGTGTATAATTTCAGTGTATTAAATCAGTCCATTCAGCACTGGATTCCTGTACTTAGGTACATGCATTTGTAATATATAAAGGCTGAAATTGATATGATATGGAATACATTGAATCTGAACTCTGGCAGAACCCACTCTCTTCCCTGATGAGGGTCAAGGATGATAGATTAGACTTTATATAGTACTCTTTGAAATAACATTATTCCTTCAGTACTAAAAAGAAATCTTACCTGTCAGTGAGGTGATACTTTGAACTTAGAGTATTGGAGATTTTATGGTGTTATCAAGGAAGAATTATATGCTTAGAGATTAGTTGATTCAGGGTCTTAATTGCACTGTATCTGTATGTATATATATTCATATTCACATTTGCTTTGCCTTGTGGAAAAGGTTTTCATCAAACCTTTGTTCAAAGTTACATTTAGGGAAGGTTAAGAGTCGAGACAATTGTGTATATATTTGTAGGCATCCAACTAATTCATTGTCATCTGTTGTCATGCCCAGTTATTTATATATAAAAATACATGTTACTTTTTCAAAACTATAAATTTTTCCCAAGGGAGAATAATTGTAACTTCTGTTTAATGAATATCTTCAAAGTACTAGTGATTTTATACTTTTTATAATCCTTTCGTGAATTTGATCAAACTCCAGGATATAGTGGACAGAAGAGCCTTGCATGCTACTGTCCATGGGGTTACAGAGTTGCATGTGACTTAGCAACTGAACAACAACAAATCCTTTCAACAGATGTTACAGACATTTCTGTAGGTCATTTTCTCCTATTTCTGATCTTTTTAGCAAACTTTGTAAAGCACATAATGAAATTTGTTTGCCAAATACAGAAACCAAAACACAGATAAAGTTAACTTTGTAGTTAGGCATGAGACACAGATACTTAATTTGAAATCCTTCAGGAGGAGAAGGTGATTTATATGATAACTATCATGTAACATACAATCTGAAAGTTTCTCTATGATGAGATACATTATGTCCCTTGAGAGTATATGGGATGGAGAATTTACTTTCATATGGAAGATTGAAAATTAGCAGAAAATAGAGATGGGAATTAGGAAGGTGCTCCAGGCCAAGGGAAGAGCATGGAGCAAACTCCAGGAGATTAAATGTGTGTGGGGGAAAATAGTTTGATTTGGCAGAAGGGAAAGAGGAGTGGCAGAAAAATGAACCTGAAACCCTAAGTTAGTCAAACAAAATAATTTGTTCTTTATTCTATAGATGAATGAACCTTTGAAGACCTTTTTACAGGAAAGTGTGCCTCAGGAAAATTTGGTATTGGTAGGCAGAACTATTTTAAGGCATTGAGTAAATAATACTAACATGAGATAACAAGAAGTAGAATTATTGTAGGGAAGAGGGGACTAAAATTATTATAGGAATGATGAGACATATAATCATGCTTACTGTGGGTCAGGCACTGTTTTAAGAGCTTCACATACATTAACTTATTTAATTTTCACAACAATACTATGATATGGGCCCTATTACTATCCCAGTTTAACACATGAGGAAATTAGAACTTTCCAAGATTGGTTGAGGGATAGTGATTTGTTGCTATTAATTATTAAATTATGGGACATCTTTGCAATGAGATACCATAAACTGTGAAAATTAATGCCATAGAAGTATGCCAGTTGCTTTGAAAGATGTTCATTATGTGTTAAACCAGGTTTCCATCAGATATAATATTTTTCAACTTTGTTCTACTTGGAAGGAATCTATGCTAATTATCAATTTTATACCTTTTATGAAGTTTAAAAAAGTATGTTTCTCTCTTCTTTACCCCCACCCCAAACTTCCTTTCCCCGATAGTTGTTCAGTTGCTCAGTCGTGTCTGACTCTCTGCAACCCCATGGATGCAACATTTGAGGCTTCCCTGTCCTTCACCATCTCCCAGAGTTTGCTCAAACTCACGTCCATTGAGTCAGTGATGCATCCAATCATCTCATCCTCTGTCATACCCTTCTCCTGCCTTTACTCTTTCCCAGCATCAGAGTCTTTTCTAATGAGTAGGCTCTTGGCATCAGGTGGCCAAAATATTGGAGCTTCAGCTTCAACATAAGTCCTTCCAGTGAGTATTCAGGGTTGATTTCCTTTAGGATTGAGTGGTTTGATCTCCTGCAGTCCAAGGGACTCTCAAGAGTCTTCTCCAACACCACAGTCTGAAAACATGAATTCTTTGGTGCTCAGGGTAGCTATTATTAACAGGTTGATTAGTATGCTTGCAGTTATTTTCTTATACACATGTAACAAGAATATATATGCAAAGTAAATTTTATTATCAAAATAATATATGCAGTAGTTTTAAAAGTCATAGCATAGAAAGGCTTATAACAGAAAAAAGCAACACCGTGTGTTCTCCATGCTGCTCTTTTTCTTTCCTTCACAGTTATTTTCTGAAATACATATTTGAATCTACTGTATCTTTGCAATTTTTATGTTAAGTTACAATGATATAAACAATAACAGCCATGGAAGGAAAACATAATATGGAAGAAAAAAGCCATCAATAACATCTATTGGAGAAAAACACTGTACTGGAATACAGTTTCTATTCCTTTGTTTTATGGAATGCCAAAACAAAGTTAATTTTGGTTGCAAAACTTTTTCCATTGCTTTAGTCCACATCAATGTATACAATGTTTGTTTGGTTCATAGAGTGTTTATTGAAAAGCATTAAGAACGCTTATTCAACTGTGAACAAGAAAGGGAAAAATAAGGGGCTAATTATTAACTAGTCGAGGCTTACTGCTTCATTTTATAAATTAATCAGGTCCTTTTTTTTTCCTTTTTCCATCTTACTATCTGTCATTGACCTACTTGTACTACATGAAAACTTTTCTACCCAAAATGTAGAATATGGAGAGCTCTGCTACTTACTGTCTGGTCTGATAGAGAAGATACTGAAACTCACACTACAAAAGAGATTTGAGGATTATCTCTCCCATGGATTATCTTTCCAGGACATTTTATTTTTGTACTGTTTGAATTTTAAAAAACTTTAAAATTTCTAGTTCATTTTTGATCTGAGTACCTCAGAGTCTAAAAATTATTTTGCCAAGCAAATATAGAAAACTGTCTGCTTCCCAGTAACATTTATCACTAAACATGATGTTATTCATACTTATGGATAATTTTATAAAACTTATATGCTATTATATTGCTTTAACAACAATAGTCAGCAACAATATTCTCCCCAAAGGATTTACACATTGGTAGTGGTGGGTTGGGATCAGTTCAGTTCAGTTGCTCAGTCGAGTCTGACTCTTTGCGACCCCATGAACTGCAGCATGCCAGGCCTCCCTGTCCATCACCAACTCCGGGAGCTTACTCAAACTCATGTTCATTGAGTCAGTGATGTCATCCAACTATCTCATCCTCTGTCATCCCCTTCTCCTCCCGCCTTCAATCTTTCCCAGTATCAAGGTCTTTTCCAATGAGTCAGCTCTTCACATCAGATGGCCAGAGTATTAGAGTTTCAGCATCAGTCCTTCCAATGAATGTTCAGGACTGATTTCCTTCAGGATGGACTGGTTGGATCTCCTTGCTGTCCAAGGGACTCTCAAGAGTCTTCTCCAACACCACAGTTCAAAAGCACCAATTCTTTGGCACTCAGCTTTCTTTATAGTCCAACTCTCACATCCATCCATGACTACTAGAAAAGCCATAGCTTCAACTAGACAGACCTTTGTTGGCAAAGTAATGTCTCTGCTTTTTAATATGCTGTCTAGGTTGGTCATAACTTTACTTCCAAGGAGTAAGCATCTTTTTATTTCATGACTGCAGTGACCATCTGCAGTGTTTTTGGAGCCCCCCAAAATAAAATCTCTCACTGTTTCTGTTGTTTCCCCATCTATTTGCCACAAAGTGATGGGACCAGATGCCATGATCTTAGTTATCTGAATGCTGAGCTTTAAGCCAACTTTTTCACTCTCTTTCACTTTCATCAAGAGGCTCTTTATTTCTTCTTCACTTTCTGCCATAAGGGTGGTGTTATCTGCATATCTGAGGCTATTTATATTTCTCCCGGCAATCTTGATTCCAGCCTGTGCTTCATCCAGCTGTGTTTCTCATGATGTACTCTACATATAAGTTAAATAAGCAGGGTGACAATATACAGCTTGATGTACTCCTTTCCCGATTTGGAACCAGTGTGTTGTTCCATGTCCAGTTCTAACTGTTGCTTCTTGACCTACATACAGATTTCTCAGGAGGCAGGTCAGATGGTCTGGTATTCCCATCTCTTTCAGAATTTTCCACAGTTTATTGTGATCCACACAAAGGCTTTGGTGTAGTCAATAAAGCAGAAGTAGATGTTTGTCTCAAACTGTCTCACTTTTTTGGTGATCCAATAGATGTTGGCAGTTTGATCCCTGGTTCCTCTACCTTTTCTAAATCCACCTTGAACATCTGGAAGTTCATGCTTCACATACTGTTGAAACCTGGCTTGGAGAATTTTGAGCGTCACTTGGCTAGCATGTGAGATGAGTGCAGTTGTGCAGTAGTTTGAGCATTAAGGATGGTGTGTTAGGGAGGTGACTGTAAACCAAGACAAAAAGATTTGGTGTGATATAAATGTGAGTATATAAAGGTTTATTTCCTGTTTCTTGAAGGACAACTGTTAGACTTCCTAAGGTGAAATGGTGGGATGTCTTTAACAGCCTTGTGAATATAGCACTCTGACTCCCTAAGCCAATAGGGATAATGACTCCTAAGGGGAAAGAATATCAGATTTGACTAGTTATACTGATGTTACTTGAGAGTCCCTTGGACTGCAAGGAGATCCAACCAGTCCATTCTAAAGGAGGTCAGTCTTGGGTGTTCTTTGGAAGGAATGATGCTAAAGCTGAAACTCCAATACTTTGGCCACCTGATGTGAAGAGTTGACTCATTGGAAAAGACTCTGATGCTGGGAGGGACTGGGGACAGGAGGAGAAGGGGACGACAGAGGATGAGATGGCTGAATGGCATCACCAACTCAATGGACATGAGTTTGAGTGAACTCCGGGAGTTGGTGATGGACAGGGAGGCCTGGCGTACTGCGATTCATGGGGTCGCAAAGAGTCGGACACAACTGAGCGACTGAACTAACTGAACTGACTGATGTCACTTAATAACTACATCTATAGAAAATTAACAAGACTTTCTTGGTGAAATGAAATTGGAATGGGCAAAGAGGAATGGGGATTAGAATGGGCAAAGAGAAGAAAATTATCTATTCTGAATAATCTTCTAGAACAGTACTGTCAAGTAGAAATTTCTGTAATGATGGAAGCATTCTTTGCTTGTGCTGTCCAATATGGTCACTACTAGCCACACACGTGGCTATTGAGAGGCCTTGATATATGGCAAGTGTGACTGAGAAACTGAAATTTTAATTTAACTAATTTAAATGGCTGCATACGCCTAGTGGCTACCATTGAACAATGTGGTTCTGAAATATGCCTTTCTATTCATTTTAACCACTCCTCCTCATACGTAAGGCACAGTCATTATTCTGGAAGATCATAAGGCCTGTGGAAAAGATGGATAGATATTAAAAATGAAAAACATAAAAGAAGCAGAGTCGAGAGAGGAACAGAATCTACATGTAACCTTAGAGAAAATTAACATGAGGCAAACAATGAGGTTGAACCTTCCAGGGGTGACATCTATTTTGGATTTGCTCTTGTGGACTGCTCCATTTCTTTACAATGGAAGATGAAAATAAGCAGTCTTCTGCCTCCACCCCAGAATTTCCCCAGATATCTATTATGCATAGGACTTATTGCTGCTAACTTTATTGAAAAAAATGTACAGCCCCACCTTCCTCAGAAACCTTTTATGAAAAAATTGATTTAGTATTCTCTGCACTAGGAGAGTTAATGGCACATAATTTAACATCTATTTATTATCAGATTCTTCATATTAGAAATTTGAAAATGGACTTTACTCCTTCTCTCTCTTAGATGATTACAGCATCCCCTAATTAAGGGCTCAAATTCTTATTCACTTGTTCAGAGTGATTAAATAGCATGTTAAAAGTGTTCTTTTTTTCCCAAAGGTGTCCTAGGTTTTTCAAGGTGGCTTTTCTATATTAACTTGGATTTATTTCACCAAGTTTAAACAATGAGATCAGTTCATTTAATTATTTTATTTCTTTATATGATTTTTATGTTTACAAAATAAACTTTACTAACAGTCACTATTCTTTAATGACAGTTATTGAATTAATTTAGGAACTTCATTTAAAAATACTGAGACTGAGAAACTTGTGCCATAATTTTTAAAACTTATAAGAATGGTTTCTGGAAGTAGTAAATTATACATGGTCCAGATATTAGAAGATTTTAAAGAGGTAAAAAACATGATGAGATGACATTTCAAATTTTAGAATAGCATGACTTTTTATTACTTTAAATCTTCTAAATATATATTTTGAAGAATTTAAATAATATTTTCCTCTCTCTAGATTTTTGCTTCAGTGTCTTGAAGACCTTGATGCCAATCTGCGAAAATTAAACTCTCGTCTGTTTGTGATTCGTGGACAACCAGCAGATGTGTTTCCCCGGCTTTTCAAGGTAATTGATAAAATCTTTGCATAAAAGAAAAATCTCTTGTCAGAGAAGACACATTTGGGGGGGGGGTAATTTAAAATTTAATATGGGAAATGTAAAATTTTTAAATAAAATATATGTGGATTTTTTCTTAATGAAAATGTTACACAGATATTGTGAAATCAGACTGTGAAAAAAATGATTTACATTGAAGTTAAATCTTCCTTCTACTTTAAACTGCTAGTTTCCCTCTCAGAAGCAACAGCTACTACCACTTCTTATATATGCATTAGAAATAGTCCTTGCATAAATAAGAATGCATATATGTATCTGTATTTATATACATATATTTGTGTGGTTTATGTGTATTTAAAACCTCTGTTAAAACCTTTTAAAAACCTCTGTTTTTAAAACCAAGATGAGAACATGCTGCTGCTGCTGCTGCTGCTGCTAAGTCACTTCAGTCTTGTCCGACTCTGTACGACCCCATAGACGGCAGCCCAGCAAGCTCCCCTGTCCCTGGGATTCTCCAGGCAAGAACACTGGAGTGGGTTGCCATTTCCTTCTCCAGTGCATGAAAGTGAAAAGTGAAAGTGAAGTCGCTCAGTCATGTCTGACTCTTAGCGACCCCATGGAATTCAGCCTACCAGGCTCCTCGGTCCATGGAATTTTCCAGGCAAGAGTACTGGAGTCGGGTGCCATCGCCTTCTCCAAGAACATGCTATGTTATACCATTCTATGCCGTGCTTTATTCACGTGCTTTTAAACTTCTGTTTAAAACCTTAAAAACTCTGTTAAACCTTTTAGAAACCTCTGTTTTTAAAACCAAGATGAGAACATGCTATGTTATACCATCTATGCTGTGCTTTATTCGCATAATCATGCATTTTGGATATTGTTCCATGTTATTTTCTCAGTCTTTTAAATGGCTTCATAGTATTCCATTGTGTAGATATGCTATAGTTTCTTTTTTAAAAAAATTATTATTGACTTATAATTTATATTTCAGGTATACAACATAGTGGTTCAATATTTTTATTGATTACATACCATGCAAAGTTATTACCACTTAGCATAATGTCCTCAAGGTCTTGCCATTTGCAGTGCTGTTGCTAATGGCAAGATTTCATTCTTTCTTTTTATGGCTGAGTAATATTTCTGTGTGTGTGTGTGTGTAAATTGTTGTTCATCTGTTGGCAGGCACTTAGGTTGCTTCCATATATTGGCTATTGTAAATAATGCAAATGTGAACATTGAGGTACATACATCTTTTTGAATTAGTGTTTTTTGTTTTCTTCAGATAAATACTGGGAGTAGAGTTGCTGGATCATATTACCATATGATCTGTGTTCTGTTTTTCATTTTTTGAGGGTATCATTTCTTTCACTAGCTTTCTGGTGAACACTTAGTTGTTTTTCCACAGGCCTTTTGCTAATTCAAGTTATGCTGTCAGTGAATGTCCTTGTTCAAATATACTTGTCTTTACTCACATTTGCTAGTACATTTGTGGGATAACTCTTGTAAGACTTTCTGAGTCAAAGGACTATATCAATTGACATGCTACAAAACTGTAATTTTTTTTAACTTGGTAGAATCTCTTAAGGATCTCCTAATCTTATTTTCCCCCCTTTTGTCCACATGAAAAATTTAGTCCTAAAGAGATTAAATGAGCTGACCAAGGTCATAAAAGTAGCCCATGGAAGTGCTCAGGCTGAGTTTCCTGGCTTAGTTCATCCCTTCCTATTTATTACAGTTAGAATTCCTAATGTATATCTGTTTTTTTCTTACAACAGTTTGATTCATCAAATTTTTATAATAGCATTGTTTCTATTTCGAATGCAGAAGAGAACAGTTCCTTTTCCTAAGTGAAAATATCCCCAATTCTGGGAATTCAATTAACACTACTTTGCCTTTTTTCATCAGCATGAAAGAAATTTTTAATGTTTAGGATATGACTAATGCAACAGTTGTGGCTAGTGAAAATTTATTTTACTGAAGTTTTCTTACTACTATAGCTTCTTAGGGTCAGAATTTAACCTAGTTACATGCAAGAGCTCTGAGCAGAAAGTATATCAGGAACAATGGTAATAGTTGATCAGCAACTCATATGTATCAAGTATATGTGAATATCTGCTTCAGCTTTATATAAAATCATATAAGTAAATTGAATCTTGAGGATTTTTAAGTACCTTTAAAATAACAAAACATTTATTTACCTGCTTTGACAAAAATGGTTTAAGTAAGCAAGTCTTTTGTGTTCTTTATTTTGAGCTTTCTTCTGCCTGAAATAGCATATTATTGGATCAGACTATCTTCTGAATTTAGATGCTGTGCTTCCTGTCTTGTCACTTTGACAGAGAGGCAGTGGTTTCTACAAAGGCCATAAAATATAGATACATGAATATATATTACTGTACCTAGAGTACTTATTATTTGATTCTGATATAGTCCATATAAAATATATTTTATGAAAACTTTCAGATATATTTAATATGTCAGAACCATAGAGAGATTTAATTCTTCTTTTTATTGTTTTGTTTTTATTTTTACTGTTTTTGTTTAGAGGTGCTATATGCATGTATTTCAGAAATGAGCCCGAGAGTCTGTACAATAAAAAGGGGGTCTCATCATCCCTGACCCTTACACCCCCAGTTTTTTTGCAGAGGAAGATTCTTTTGTCAGTAACTAGCTGACTCATTTACATTATTGTCTCTGGTTTTATTATTCTAGTACAGCAGATCAGTTCAGTTCAGTCGCTCAGTCATGTCCGACTGTTTGCGACCCCATGAATCGCAGCACGCCAGGCCTCCCTGTCCATTACCAACTCCCGGAGTTCACCCAGACTCATGTGCAATTGAGTCGGTGATGCCATCCAGCCATCTCATCCTCTGTCGTCCCCTTCTCCTCCTGCCCCCAATCCCTCCCAGCATCAGAGTCTTTTACAGTGAGTCAACTCTTCACATGAGGTGGCCAAAGTATTGGAGCTTCAGCTTTAGCATCAGTCCTTCTGATGAACACCCAGGACTGATCGCCTTTAGGATGGACTGATTGGATCTCCTTGCAGTCCAAGGGACTCTCAAGAGTCTTCTCCAGCACCACAGTTCAAAAGCATCAATTCTTTGGCGCTCAGCTTTCTTCGCAGTCCAACTCTCACATCCATACATGACCACTGGAAAAACCATAGCCTTGACTAGATGAACCTTTGTTGGCAAAGTAATGTCTCTGCTTTTTATATGCTATCCAGGTTGGTCATAGTTTCCTTCCAAGCAGTAAGCATCTTTTAATTTCATGGCTGCAGTCACCATCTGCAGTTGATTTTGGAACCCCAAAAAATAAAGTCAGCCACTGTTTCCACTGTTCCCCCATCTATTTGCCATGAAGTGATGGGACCAGATGCCATGATCTTCGTTTTCTGAATGTTGAGCTTTAAGCCAACTTTTTCACGCTCCTCTTTCACTTTCATCAAGAGGCTCTTTAGTTCCTCTTCACTTTCTGCCATAAGGGTGACTTATGCCAACTAGCTGACTGATTTACATTATTGTCTCTGGTTTTGTTATTCTAATACAGCAAATAGTGAGAACTTTTAATGGGTAAGTAATTCAGCTTCTTCCCACATTGGAGAGAAAACTGATTTAGACCTGATAACAGTGCCTTTTATTTACTGGGATGGTGACAGTGATTTTAGTACTGATGTCTGCTCTAGTGTACACCCTATCTATAGCATTCATTCGTTTTATTCTGTTTATACTGAATAGATTTAGGAATGGGGCCAGAGCATTTTTAAAAACATATATTTACACATACCTGTATCTGATAAACTTGTTTTTTCTTATGTGTTTTCTACTTAGAATTTTTCTGTTAAATTCTACTTAATGTAAGCTGACAAGATTTTTTTTTTTTAACTTCTTGTATTTTTTCATGTTTTACTTAGGGAATGATAAACTTAGCAGACACTAGCCTAGGTAAAACTTGAATGACACTATTAATCATAGGTGTCTTACATAAATTATTATTACTATGCAGTTAAATCTTATATAGTCTACATTTGGTTCCAGACTGATAAGCTGTTAAGACAGTGCATATTCTAGGGCCTGCAGAAACTTTTTATGAAGAGTTTAAAGTATTGGTATAAAAAATTCTCAGTATATCCAAGAAACAGGAGACATGTGTCTAAGTCTTGTATGCTATGCTATGCTATGCTAAGTCACTTCAGTCATGTCTGACTCTGTGTGACCTCATAGACAGCAGCCCAGCAGGCTCTGCCGTCCCTGGGATTCTCCAGGGAAGAACACTGGAGTGAGTTGCCATTTCCTTCTCCAATGCATGAAAGTGAAAAGTGAAAGTGAAGTCACTCAGTCGTATCTGACTCTTAGAGACCCCATGGACTGCAGCCTACCAGGCTCCTCCATCCATAGGATTTTCCAGGCAAGAGTACTGGAGTGGGGTGCCATTGCCTTCTCCGATAGATGGACACAATGAGGCATAATAAAATATTTTGTTCAAAATCACAGAATAAATAAAAGAAGACCATATAAAGCCACTAACGTTGTTGTTCAGTCACTAAGTCATGTCCGACTGTTTGCAACCCTGTGGACTGGGTTAGGATTAGGGTAGCACATCAGGCTTTCCTGTCTTTCACTGTCTCCTGGAGTTTGCTCAGATTCATGTCCATTGAGCCAGTGATGCTATCTAACCATCTCATCCTCTGCCACTAACATTTCACATGCCTAAATTTATATTATGCTTTTTGAGTCATTTTGGGTTCTTTGGATTCTTTGTTATTTCATAGTACATGCTCATTTGAATAAGATAATTCAATTGTCAGATATTGCTTGAGTGCCTGCTGTATATACACAGCAGTGTTCAAGGTGCTGGGAACATAATGGTGAACCAAAGAGAAAATTCCTACCTTCACAGATCTTACACTCTATTGGGAAAGAGACCAATAATAAAATAAATATGCAGTGTCAGGTGATGGTAGATGCTAAAATAAAACGTGGGAAAGAAAGTCCCAAGGTGAGGGAAGAATAGTTAATTTATATGGAGTCATAGAAGGCCTCACTGATGTGGTGACATGTGAGCAAATGTATGAAGAGACTGAGCCATGCAGATATCTGGGGTGTGATATATTGAGTCCACAAAATTTTGCAACTTGTTCATCAAAGGGTAGATTTTTTTTTTTCCCTACTCCCTTAAATCTGGGTTGGCCTTGTATGTTGTTTTGACTAAGTGCCAAAGGAGATGGCAAGTTCCAAATCCTAGGCCTCAAGCGACCTTGCAGCTTCTACCTTTGCCCACTGGAATGCTCCTTGTACTGGGTAAGGACTGGGCTAGGATGTCAAATTGTGGGAGACCACCTGTAGAGAGGGGCTTCCCAGGTGACTCAGTGGTAAAGAATCTGCCTGCCAATGCAGGAGATGCAAGAGATGCAGATTCATTTCTTGGGTCAGGAAGATATCCTGAAGTCGGAAATTACAACCTCCTCCAGTATTCTTTGCCTTGGAAGTCCCATGGAGAGAGGAACCTAATGGGCTACAGTTCATGGGGTTGCAAAGAGTCAGGCACGACTGAGCAACTGAGCATGTACACACATATAAAGAGAATGGGCCAACCAGCAGCCAGCACCAAGGCCTGAAGTGTATGAGAGAGGTCATTTAGATCATCTGGTACCAGCCAAGCTGCCCACTGATTGCAGGCACATGAGTGAGCCCAGGTGAGACCAACAGAAGAACCATCTAGTTAACTGAGAAACTTGGAGAATTAATCAGTTGTTTTAAGCTACTGAGTAACTGCAACGTGGGGAAAGTGTGTCGCAGGCAGAGGGAGCCGCAGTTACAGAGGCCCTGATGTAGATGTGGGCCATGACTTGTTTAGGAACAGCAAGGAGGCCAGTGTGCTCTAGCTAGAGCACAGTGAGCAAAAATAAGAGATAGGGTCAGAGAGATTGCAGGAGCCAGATCATAGGATTTACCATATTTTATGGCTTTTACTCTGAGCGAAATGGGATGCCATGGGAGATCACTGAGTAGAGGAGTGACATAATTTCACTTACATTTTAAAAGAATCACTCTGGCTGTAGAGAATAGAAGTTGAATGGAAATGCTGTAAAGACTTAAGAAGAAGGGTCAATTAAGAGGCCAAGGCAATTATATAGAAACACGATGATGATGACTAGGACTAGAATAGCAGTAGGAGCGTTGAGAAATGGTAGGATTTTAAATATATTTTTAAAATAGAGGCTATAGAGTTTGTTTATATGTGGTATTAGAAAGTCAAGGATAGCTTCTAGGTTTTTAGCCTGGGCAAGTGACCCAGTGGTTTGTCATTCAGCAAGATGAGGAAGACTCTAGGAGGAACAACTTGGGGGAAAAATTAGGAGTTCATTATTTTTAACATTTTAAGTTTGAGATGCCTTTTAGACATATGAATGTGTTTGTTGAGTATCATTCAACTCCAGAGCTCAGGGGAGAAGTCTGCAGTAAATTTAGGAACCTTAAATATAAATTCTGTTTAAAACTCTGAGACTAGATTTATTTAATAAAAGAAGGGGTAATGGATGGATGGGCAGAAATTTTTAGACCTTTACCTTCATTGTATTTTGGTTATTTTGTGAGTTAACATTTTTTAATGTAATTATACTACTTTAAATGCTTTCTCCAAGGAAGTTTATGATTTATAACTTTGTTTTGCTATAAAATTTTGTTTCTTATTTTCACAATATTACTTGTGAAATAATATTTTACAATATTACTGTTTAAGAACTTTACATCATTTAATAGTTCATATTATGCCTTCTGAATGGTTAAACAAATAATTGTGATATATAAAAACAGATAGGAATCTTAGTGCTTAAAATTGTGAAGTGAATACTTACTTATTTCACATGAAAATATGTTAATACTACAACAATCTTATTGTTATATTTACTGTTGAAATGCAAAGGTTAACCATATGTTGCCTGAAATAAAACCTATGCTGGGACTTCCCTGGTGGTCCAGTGGCTAAGACTCCACACTCACAATGCAGGGGGCCTGGGTTCAATACCTGGTAAGGGAACTAGATCCCACATGCTGCATCCAAAGATCCTGCTTGCTGCAACTAAGTCACAGTGCAGACAAATAAATAAATATTAAAAAATAAATAATAAAACCTGTGCTAAAGAGTAGATAGAGACTTCCACCTCTGGTTAAGATGTGCAGAGTTGCAGTAGACCGTTCACTCCTATCTTAATAATGTGAAGAAAGTGAATATGCCATAGTATCTTAGATTTTTTTGTTTGTTTTTAACCATTAGAGAGTTAATGACGCAAATAAACCTAATAAATTAAGTTCCACTAGGGGATGAGCCTTTCATGGGAAAGAAGATACCCAAGGTTACACCCCTGGAATCACAGCAGGAAGAGAAGGGAATTTACCATAGTTTAGAGTAAAGAGAAACTCGTTGAAATTTTACCAAAGTCTTTGTGGTAATATGTGTGCTGACATGGTAGATTAGAATTCCAAGAAGCCCTAGTCACAGAGCAAGTTTGTACCCACTCTCCAGTACTTTTCTTCAGTGTATTCATGGAGCTCCAGTGGCAGCATGCCAAAGGCTGGGGTAAAGCAGAAGGGTTGAGAGGGATCCCTCTTAAGTGCACTAGGAATTCATTTAGTGCAAAGGAGCTGTTCCCTGAAGCTGGCAACAGGACATCAGTGTAGAAAGATGCCTTCAAAGGTGCAGAATATTAGGGGACCGGGTTGGAAAACAAACAGAAGTCCTCAGAAAGCAAAGCTGCTGGGTAGATAGCAAAGCAAAGAGAAATGTCATATAGTTTGTAAAGCTAGTGCCCAAGCTATCAAGCAGAGAAAGACAGCTGGAGTCTTGTTACTACTCAGATCTTAAGCCCTGTTAAAGAAAAATCTGAATCCTGCCTTCAAAATATTTGAAGCCAGTGGTGAATGAAATTTAAGGAAAGCAGCAACAAAGCCCAGACCCAACTCAATTACCGACTCCATCAATTTGACTTCTGTCAATCAGGGCAAAGACTGTGTACTTTTCTAGAGATAAATATTGTTTATTCTGTCTCTAATCTTTATACCATTGTCTGTTATATGATCACAAATTATGAGACACATGAAGAAGCAAGTATATGTAACTTGCAATCAAGTAAAGAAAAACAGAAACAGTCCCACAGTTGAAGGAGATCTTAGGATTAGGATAAAAAAGGACTTTATAATTGTTATTCTGTAGATAGTGGAGGTCCGACAAAGGTCTATATAGCTAAAGCTATGGTTTTTCTAGTAGTCATGTGCAAGTGTGAGAGTTGGACCATAAAGAAGGCTGAGCGCCGAAGAATTGATGCTATCGAACTGTGGTGTTGGAGATTTTTGAGAGTCTCTTGGACTGCAAGGATATCAAACCAGTCAATCCTAAAGGAAATCAACTCTGAATATTCATTAGAAGGACTGATGCTGAAGTTCCAATATGATATGAAGAACCTGATATGAAGAACCGACTCATTAGTAAAGACACTGGTGCTAAGAAAGATTGAAGGCAGGAGATGAAGGGGATGATAGAGGATGAGCTGCTTGGATGGCATCACTAACTCAATGGACATGAGTTTGAGCAAACTCTGGGACGTGGTGAAGGACAGGGAAGTGGTGTGCTGCAGTTCATGGGTCACAAAGAATTAGACATGTCTGAGCTACTAAACAACAAGGATAGTAGTAGAGAATCTAGTCAAGAGGTGAAAAATGATGTGAAGGGGTGGTAATTTAATACAGAAATGGAAAATATTAAAAAGGACCAAATAAAATCTTAGAACTGAAACATACTATCAAAATGAAGAATTCACGAATTGGATTGATTAATTGTATATCTGGATTGAACAGAGCAGACAAAAAGATGAGTACACTTGAAGACAGTATCCCAACTGAAGCACAAAGAGAAGGAAGACTCTTTTAAAAGGGGAATAGGGTGTTTGAGATTTCTGAAACAATAGTAAATGGCCTAACATATCTGTACTTATAGACCTAGAGAAAAGAGGGAAAGAGAGATTGGGACAAAAAAAATTTGAAGAGATAATTGAGTTTCCAAAATTGATGGAAGATTCAACCTACAGTGCCAAGAAGCTCAACAGACCCCAAACAACATAAGTATAAAGGAAGTCACATCTTGTCATGTCATGTACTTGATTAACTGAAAACCAAAGATGGAAAATTTTATAAGCAGCCAGAGGATAAAAGATATATTCAGGGAACCATGATAATAGTGTTCAATATTTTCTTATAGAATGGAATGGCAGCTTTAAAAAACTAGAAATAGCCCTGTTTACTTAGCAAAAACATTCATTTTTTTAAAAAGAGAAGGCACAATGGAGGCATTTTTAGGCACAGAAAAGCAGAAATAATTTTTTCTATTATATCTATACTATTAAAAATACTAATATTAAAGGAAATTCTGCTAGGTGAAAGAAAATTCTAGGCTAAAGACAGGATCTTCAAGAAAGAAAAAGAGCACTAAATACATGGGTAAATATAAAAGACCTCTTTTTTCATTATTTTTGGTAATGTACATTCATATGTCCTATTTTTGGAAGACCATTGATAGATTAAAACCAACTAATATTGATAAATTGTAGGGAATAATACCAGTATCTTGGGACTTGACACACATGTGAAATAAAATCTGTTGCAAGATCACATAAGGTAGGAAAAAGGTAAATGAAAGTATATATAAATTCTTAACAGCATTCAATTGTAATATATTATTTGAAGGTAGACTATAATAACAGTATACTGTGATCTAAGTAGCACGGAAAGCTATTTCTAAAAAGTTAATAGAGGAGTTTTAAATGGAATTCTAAAAATATCTCTCATTCAAATAAAGGCAGATGGGGGCACAGAGGGCTTTCCAGGTAGTGCTAGTGGTAAAGAATCCACCTGCCAATCCAGGAGACTCAGGAGACATGGGTTCAGTCCCTGGGTTTGGAAAATCCTTGTGAGTAGGAAATGGTACCCCAGTCCAGTATTCTTACTGGAAAACCCCATGGACTGAGGAACCTGGAGGACTAAAATCCATGGGGCTACAGAATCTGACATGACTGGGCAACTGAGCACAAGGGGGCACAGAGGAGTAAATGAAAAGATGGACAAAAGTAAAGCTTACCAACATGGTAAAATTAAGCATAGCTGTATCAATAATTGTATTAAATGTAAATAGTCTATATTAAACTCTTCATTTAAAGACAGTTTATCAGAGACTTCCCTGGTGGTCTTAGCCCCTTGGCAGGCTTCATCCCTATAGGGATGGTTGTTCCTGAGGCAGCACACCTCATTCACAGTGAGGTGTGAATCTCAGCAGAGGAAGAAAGAAAACTTTCTTAATTCGTTGCTTAATTATTTTCCCTTCATTTAGAGGTGGTAGCTGCTTAGAACAGTGCTATCCAACAGACATGTAATTTAAAATTTTCTAACATGTATATTTTAAAAAGTAAGAAAAATGTGAAGTTAATTTTTTAAGATCTATTTTATTTAACATAGTATAGCTAAAATACTATCTTTTCAATATAAAATCATTATAAAACCACTATACTATTTTAAACTTTTTTATATTAATATGAAGTCTCTGAAATCCAGAGTATATTTTATGCTTATAGGATGTCTCTGTTCCAACTAGCCACATTTCAAGTGCTCAGAAGCTGCTTCTGTGGCTAGTGGTTATCTACTGTATTGGACAGTATAGCCTTAACTCTTCTACTCATTACCATTGTTGACCACCTTTTACTTGCTGACAGCTGTTCAGATTAAATTTTCCCTGTTTAAATTACTAATGTGGTTTCTGTTACCTGATTAAACTCTGAGTCAGAGTTCCGTTTTCTTTTGAAAAGATTAATAAAACTGATAAACTCTTACCAGTACTGATCAGGGCCCAAAAGAGAGAAAACACAAATTACCTTTATCAAGAATAAAAAAGAGGACATCACTAAATTGTCTCTCAACTTTGAAAACATAAAGGATATTATAAATGTCATAATTTCAATATAAACTAGAGAACATAACATCGGTATGAATGAAAGAACTAAAGAGCCTCTTGATGAATGTGAGAGGAGAGTGAAAAAGTTGGCTTAAAACTAAACATTCAGAAAACTAAGATCATGGCATCCAGTCCCATCACTTCATGGCAAATACATGGGGAAACAAAGGAAACAGTGACAAACTTTGTTTTTTTGGACTCCAAAATTACTGCAGATGGTGACTGCAGCCATGAAATTAAAAGACACTTGCTCTTTGGAAGAAAAGCTATGACCAACCTAGACAGCATATTAAAAAGCAGAGACATTACTGTGCCAACAAAGGTCTGCCTGGTCGAAGCTATGGACATGAGTTTGAGTAAGCTCTGGAAGTTGGTGATGGACAGGGAAGCCTGGTGTGCTGCAGCTCATGGGGTTTCAAAGAGTCAGACACGACTAAGCAACTGAAGTGAACTGAATGTCAATGTTCACAACTAAGATGAAATGAAAAATACTCTTGAAAAATGCAACTTCTTAAAATTTCAGAAGGAAAAAAAGGAAAATTGAATAGCCCTCTCTTTACAAAACTGAATTTATAATCAAAAACCTTCCAATAAGTAAAACTCCAGGTCCCAGAGGACTTCTCATGAGTACTTCCTTGGTGGCTCAGATGGTAAAGTATCTCCCTACAATGCAGGAGTCCTGGGTTCAATCCCTGGGTCGGGAAGAGCCCCTGGAGAAGGAAATGGCAACCCACTCCAGTACTCCTGCCTGGAGAATCCCATAGATGGAGGAGCCTGGTGGACTATAGTCCATGGGGTCGCAAAGAGTCGGACACGACTGAGTGATTTCACTACTCAACTACTATGATTTCACTACCAGGTCCCATATTTAAGAAAGAAATAATGCCAGTCTTATAATACTCTTCCAGGAAACAGGATAATATTGGGAACACTGAACTTGTTTATGAGGGCAGCATAACTCTGACACCAAAATCTGATGAAGAATTTTCAAGAAAGAAAAAAAGTATAGCCAAGTGTCCCCATAAACACAAACTCAAATATCCTTAATATATTAACAGAGAACTTAACAATATTTTAAAATAATACTACATCATGATCAATGGAGTTTATTTCAGGAATACAAAGTTGGTTCAACATTATAAAATAATAAATTAATATATATCCTATTAGTAAAGGAAAAGGTATTATTATGTCAGTGATAAAGAAAAGCATTTGACAGTAGTCAGCAGCCATTTGTAATTTTTTAGAAACCTTTATGCAAACTAGCAATAGAAAATTGCTGAATATCAACTTGGTAAAGGCTATCCACAGAAACATAGCTAATGGCATACTTAATGGTGAAACACGCTTTACACCTGAGATAGAGAACAAAGCAGGAATATTCACTTATCACCACCAACTGAAAGTCTAGCTAGTGTAATTAAGAGTAGATAACTAACTTACCTGCTTATCCTCACCCCCATATTCTCTGTCATAACATCCTTTTTTTCTAATAGTATACATATTTGATTATTTATTTCCCTCTGTGTCGCCAATATTCAGTAAGTTCCAGGATGGAGGGACCTACCTAAGAATTATAATAAAGCTAAGAATTATAATAAATACTTAGAAAATGAATAAATTTAATATTTGGGGAACTTTCTCTTCCCTGGCTTTTCATTTTTCTTGTGGAGAGATGTCCATTAATTTATCCCCAGGGAAGAAATGAATGATCTCACTAGTGAGTTTAATAGAAGGAATTAGGTGAGTATTGGTCAGATCATACCCTTTCACCTCTTCAGTTGCAGAGAGTACATGTCCTATTCCCTTCTTCCATGTGATAAATTTTATAGGGGCAGCCCACACTAAATAAATGTGCTGTTTAGCACATTTATTATTTATTATTTATTATTATTTAGCCTTGGGCAGCTAAATCTGTTTAATTCAGAGGTGAAAAATCTGTAAGCTTACCTGTCCTTAAACCTAATATATTTCTTCCAGTTCAGCTTTACTAGTAATGTGATATGTATACATACATATATGATTTACAATGTTGTATTAATTTCTGCTATATCATAAAATGATTCAGTTACATACATTTTTTTATATATTCTTTTCCATTATGGTTTATCATGGGATAGAGAATAGAGTTCTCTGTGCTATACAGTACAACCTGGTTGTTTATCCATTCTGTATATAATAGCTTACATCTGCTAACCCCAACCTCCCACTCCATACTTCCCTTAACCTCTTCCACCTTGGCAACCACAAGTATGTTCTCTGTGCTCATGGGTATGTTTATGTTTTATAGATAGATTCATTTGTATCATATTTTAGATTCCACACATAAGTGATATGTATGGTATTTGCCTTTCTCTTTCTGACCTGCTTAACTTAGTATGATAATCTCTAGTTGTATCCATATTGGGGCAAATGGCATTATTTGTTGTTTTTTTTGACTGAGTTGTATTCCATTGTATATATGTACCACATCTTCTTTATCCATTCATTTATCGATGGGCATTTAGGTTGTTTCTCTGTGTTGGCTATTGTGAATAGTGCTGCTGTGAACATGGGGTTGGGTCTGTCTTTTTTCATTAGAGTTTTGTCTAGATATATGCCCAGGAGAGGCATCACTGGATCATATGGTAATTCTACTTTCAGTTTTCTGAGGACCCTCCATACTGTTTTCCATAGTGGCTGTCTCAAATTACATTCCCACCAACAGTGTAGGAGGGTTCCCTTTTCTCCATATTCTCTCCAGTTCAGTTCAGTTCAGTTGCTCAGTCGTGTCCAACTCTTTGTGACCCCATGGACTGCAGCATGCCAGGCTTCCCTGTCCTTCACTGACTCCCAGAGCTTACTCAAACTCAAGTACATCAAGTCGGTGATGCCATTCAACCATCTCATCCTCTGTTGTCCCCTTCTCCCGCCTTCAGTCTTTGCCAGCATTAGCGTCTTTTCCAATTAGTCAGTTCTCATCAGGTGGTCAAAGTATTGGAGTTTCAGCCTCAGCATCAGTCCTTCCAATGAATATTCAGGACTGATTTCCTTCAGGATGGACTGGTTGGATCTCCTTGCTGTCCAAGGGACTCTCAAGAGTCTTCTCCAACACCATAGTCCAAGAGCATCAATTCTTTGGTACTCAGCTTTCTTTGTAGTCCAACTCTCACATCCATACATGACTACTTGAAAAACCATATCCTTTCCAGTATTTATTTGTAGGTATTTTAATGATGGTCATTTTAACCAGCAAAATCAGTGTAAGCTGGTACCTCATTATAGTTTAGATTTAGATTTGTATTTCTCTAATAACAATGTTGAGCATCTTTTCATGTACCTACTGGCCATTTGTATTACTTTTTTGAAGAAATGTCTGTTTAAGACTTCTGCCAATTTTTTAATTGGATTGTTTGTTTTTTCTTATATTGAGTTATATGAGCTGTTTGTATATTTTGGATATTAAGCCCTTGTTGATTGTATAGTTTGCAAAATTTTCTCCCACTCTGTAGGTTGTCTTTTCATTTTGTTTATGGTGTCCTTTGCTGTGCAAAAGATTGTAAGTTTGATTAGGTCCCATTTGTTTACTTTTGTTTTTATTTCAATTGCCTGGGAAGACTGTGTGGGTTATATTTTTACATTTAGTTTTCTGACTTACATTTCCCTTCCTCTTCAAAAAGGGCAAAGGGGAGGGACTGTTACTGACTTAAGTTCCAACATTTACTAACCAAAAACTAAAAAATTATCAAGAAAAATCATAGAATTAAATTACAGACTATTTAGAAAGTAACATATATGACAAAGTTTGTCATTAAAAATAAGGAGTGTACAAATCCATAAGAGAATTAATTGCAATAGAAACATAAGCAAACATAAGCTGCAATTCATAAAGAAAAAATATACAAATAACTAGTAACAACAGTAATAACAGCTGTCATTCATTGAGGACTTAACTGTATACTATGTACTCAACAATTTACATTGTTGTTGCTCAGTTGCTAAGTCATGTCCAACTCTATGACCCAATGAACTGCAGCATGCCAGGCTTCCCTGTCTTTCACTATCTCCTGGAGCTTGCTCAGCTGATGTCCACTGAGTTGGTGGTGCCATTCAACCATCTCATCCTTTGTCGCCTTCTTCTCCTGCCTTCAGTCATTCCCAGCATCACCATCTTTTCTCTTCCAAATAATTTACATACATTGTCTCATTTAATCTTTTCTCAATTTAATCTTTACACAACAACAAAAAAAATGTTATTTTTTTCATTTTACTCTAATAAACACAAAGTGTTTGTTATATACTAGGTACTCTGTAAGTGCTCTACTTACATGCTACCCGTTTTAAGATAAGGAAACAGGCATGGAAGGTTTAGAAGTTTGCACTGATAGTTGAACCAGTCTTCGAACGTGAGAAGTTTGACGTTAGATCCTTTGTTTTTTAGCTACCACTCTATACCGCCTCTCACTATAAAACAAAGAAATATAATGCTTTCTTTCCTATTCTCATTTTAATTTCATTTTTAAATTTCAAAAACAGTACATGATTGTACTTAAAAATGTGAACAATACAACATTGTGTAAAATAAAAAATAATTATTTATATTCCTAAATTCTACCCTGCAAAGATAACAGCTATTGACAACTTTGTATGCATTCTCTAAGACTTTCAAGAAATGAAAAAATTTTAAATGAGATATGATTTTCCTATGTATGCTATGTGTTTATATTAGTTGTTTTTAAAATATTGGTGTACTACTATTGAGAGTGTAAATTGGTACAGGATATCTGGTGGAAAATTTGGCAATATCTATCAAAATTTTAAATATAATTTATGTATCCATTAATTGTGTTTCAAAAAATTACTTCTAGAAAAAATGAGACAAATGTCTCAAAATGTTTAAGATTTATGTATAAAGGTATATACTGAAAGGTTTATAATAGCAATTAAAAAAAAACTCACTATTGGAAATAGCCCTTATTGAGAAACCTATATGCAGGTCAGGAAGCAACAGTTAGAACTGGACATGGAACAACAGACTGGTTNTGGAAGGGCTGATTCTGAAGCTGAAACTTCAATATTTTGGCCACCTGATACCAAGAACTGATTCATTGGAAAAGACCCTGATGCTGGGTAAAAAAGATTAAAGGCAGGAGGAGAAGGGGACAACAGAGGATGAGACGGTTGGATGGCATGAGTTTGCACAAGCTCTGGGAGTTGGTGATGGACAGGGAAGCCTGGCATGCTGCAGTCCATGGGATCACAAAGAGTCGGACACGACTGAGCGACTGAACTGACTGACTGATGTTTTAAAAGGAAATGCTTTAACTGATACACAGAAAAGAGCTCCCAGGTAAAAGCATCTGGGTTGGGAGAGATCACAGGAATGAGTTAGATAAGGGGGCGCATATGACACCACCCTTATGGCAGAAAGTGAAGAGGAGCTAAAAAGCCTCTTGATGAAAGTGAAAGAGGAGAGCGAAAAAGTTGGCTTAAAGCTCAACATTCAGAAAACGAAGATCATGGCATCTGGTCCCATCACTTCATGGGAAATAGATGGGGAAACAGTGGAAACAGTGTCAGACTTTATTTTTCTGGGCTCCAAAATCACTGCAGATGGTGACTGCAGCCATGAAATTAAAAGACGCTTACTCCTTGGAAGGAAAGTTATGACCAACCTAGATAGCATATTTAAAAGCAGAGATATTACTTTGCTGACCAAGGTCCGTCTAGTCAAGGCTATGGTTTTTCCTGTGGTCATGTATGGATGTGAGAGTTGGACTATAAAGAAGGTTGAGTGCCGAAGAATCGATGCTTTTGAACTGTGGTGTTGGAGAAGACTCTTGAGAGTCCCTTGGACTGCAAGGAGATCCAACCAGTCCATTCTGAAGGAGATCAACCCTGGGATTTCTTTGGAAGGAATGATACTAAAGCTGAAGCTCCAGTACTTTGGCCACCTCATGCGAAGAGCTGACTCATTGGAAAAGATTCTGATGCTGGGAGGGATTGGGGGCAGGAGGAGAAGGGGACGACAGAGGATGAGATGGCTGGATGGCATCATGGACTCGATGGATGTGAGTCTGAGTGAACTCCAGGAGTTGGTGATGGACAGGGAGGCCTGGCGTGCTGCGATTCATGGGGTCACAGAGTTGGACATGACTGAGTGACAGAACTGAACTGAAACAATGACAACTAGTCAACTAACTTTGTCATTTATTTAATCAATATTAATTGCATAAGCCACTGCCCAAGGTACTCTAAGAAATACTATAATAAATGGGGAAAAAAATCTTTGCATTTAAGCAGCTTACTGCCTAGTTGGTAAGATAATATCAACACAGATAAAACACTCATTCACTGATCTACATTTCCTGAGTGACTACAGGAAGGCACTGATTTCGGCACCGTGAAAACACAAAGATGAATGAAGCAGAGGCTTTACTCTCAAGGGTGTAACAGTCTGGTGGAGAAGATAACATAGTTATGTCAATTTTGAACAGAGAACATAAGAAGTGCTATAGAAATCGTTCAAATAAAATGCTATGTGAATTCCAAAGAGGGAGAAAGGGTTCCTACCTGGGAGACTGGGGGAAAATGGCAAGTAGTAGCCGTTAGAATAAAGAGTAAGCAGGACCAGGGTACCCAGTGAATGGGGAAGGAAGATATTCTAAGTGAGGGTCAACTGTGTCTTATATTAGAGAAAGTAAAGGTAGGAAAGAAGAGCAGCCGGTATATAAGGGTTAGGGGGAGCGATCCCAGGTTGTACAAAGGAGTTTAGTGGGAAAGAAAAGGAAGTCGAATCACAGCGGGGCTCAAATGAGAGTTGAAAAAGCTTCTGTAGTTTGTGGGACATGGGACATAAGAATAAGTAGAACACAGAGTATCCTAAAAGAGTTCTAAAGTCAATGATAAGAAAAAAGGAAAATCTGGTTCATAATTAGAGAAAAATAATTCAGGTAGGTCTAGAAAGGCAGACATGATTCTGTCAGGCTGTTCCAGATTATATGAATTGATGAAAGCCATGATTCAAGCCAGGCCAGTAAGTCTTTGGTTGGTGCCCTTCCCTCTAAATCCTGGGACTTGGCTCAATTTTAGTATTTACTTAGAAATGGTAGAGTACTGGAGTGGGTTGCCATTCCTCCATACCATGGGGTTTATATCTCTCAGAGTACTTCTTTGTACTCCACATTTTAGTTATCCACGTTTCTTTTCTGACCTGCCACTCCCTCTCTTTGCCCTTCCCTTTGCTCTGTCTCCTAAGACTGGGACTTCTAGTTTCCAAGTATGAGTGACACACAATAATACACACAGGTGTGCAATATAAGTAAGTGAAGTTGCTCAGTCGTGTCCAACTCTTTACGACCCCATAGACTGTAGCCTACCAGCCTCCTCTGTCCATGGGATTTTCCAGGCAATAGTATTGGTATGGATTGCCATTTCCTTCTCCAGAGGATCTTCCCAACCCAGGGATCGAACCCGGGTCTCCCGAATTGTAGACAGACGCTTTACCATCTGAGCCACCAGGGAAGCCGGTGTACAATACAGTGAGTCACAATTTTTAAATTTTATGTTCCATTTATAGGTATTATAAAATATAATATCCTTGTAGCTTATATTATTCCTAATAGTTTGTTTGTATCTCTTATTCCCTACCCCTATAGGCTGCAGTCCATGGTGTCGCCAAGAGTCGGACACAACTGAGTGACTTCCTTTTCACTTTTCACTTTCATGCACTGGAGAAAGAAATGGCAACCCACTCTAGTGTTCTTGCCTGGAGAATCCCAGGGACGGGAAAGACGTCTATGGGGTTGCACAGAGTCGGACACGACTGAAGTGACTTAGCAGCAGCAGCATACTGCTAGTATGCTAGTAACTACTAATTTGTTCTCTATATCCTTAAGTCTGTTTCTTTTTTGTTATACACACTAGTTTGTTGCATTTTTGGGATTCCACATAAAACTGACATTGTACAGTATTTCTCTTTCTCTGTCTGACTTTTCTCACTTAGCACAATACTCTCCAAGCCCATCCATGTTGTTGGAAATGGCAAGTTTTCATTGTTGTTGTTTTTTTTTTTATAGCTGAGTAGTATTCCATTGTGTGTATGTGTATACACATATGTATACATAGATATATATACATACTCACTACATCTTTATCCATTCATGATAGGCATTAGGTTGCTTCCATATCTTGGCAACTGTAAAATAGTGTTGCTATGAACATTGGGGTGTGTTTGTTTTTTTGAATTAATGTTTCCATTTCTCTCAGATATGTATCCAGGAATGGAACTGCTGAGTTATATGGTAGTTCTATTTTCAGTTTTTTGAGAAACCTCCCTACTGTCTTCCCCAGTGGCTGTACCAATTTACATTCCCGTCAACAGTGTACAAGGATTCAGATGGGACTTTTAACCTGAGGACAGCGAACCTTCTGAAATTATACATAAAAATTGTGTTTCTGTAGGTACAAATACATTTCCATTTATACATCAAATTATCAAAAAAAGGTCCAAAAATCAAAAAAAGGTTTGGAACACTTGTCTAGGGGAAAGACTTGATTTAACCATCCCTGGATCCTGTACAGTGCTAAGCACCTACCTTCATATGGACAGTATTTGTTGCTTTGTAACCTCAACTATACTTCAATAAAAAAATAAAAAGGCATAAAAGATAAATGAAAAAAAGAACTTTAAGAAGAAGCAGTAGCAACAGCAGCAGCAGCTACCTACTATGGAGTACAGCACAAACTGAGTTGATGAGTTTTTCCCAAAGGCAGATTTTAAGAATGACAACAAAATTAAGAAGTAAACAGTTTCTTCATTTTAAAAAATAATTAAAATTTATTAATAAATTATAAAATCAATGTTAGGTTTATGTTTAATGCAATCTTATAAATATGTTTTCCTCATTCTAGAATCATTCTCTCATCTTATTATTATAAAAAATACTGTTTCTGAATGGTGCTTACCGGGGATAGGAGGGAATTTAGAGTTCTTGTTTAATGGGTAAAGAGTTTCAGTTTGGGAAGATAAAGCTCTGGAGATGGATGGTGGTGATGGCTGCACAAGAGTGTGGATGTACACAATGCTACTGAACTGTCATGCACATTTGACCAAAATTCTAAAAATACTGCTTTTTATTCTCATCTAAAATTAATTACCTATTAGAGGGTAGACTCTTCATCAAAGGTAAGAAACAGAGATACTAGTTAAATTTTAGGATATTAGAAAGAAATCCTCAAAGGGGAATTAAATCTTAACCCCAATCTACACATTGTTTGTTTTAGAGTATAAGCACAAATTAAACAGGGTGATATAATCATAAATCCCATCCAGACAGAGGGGCTGTTATCTGAATAAACAAAGGAAAATTGCTTAGGGACATCAGTTTATCTGTTGAAGTAAATTAAACTTTTTCAAGGTACCAACTCACAACTCAGGGAATAAACAATAATTTAGCCCAACTTTATCAACATTGTCCACATAAATAAGAGTTTTCGAATCTTGCAACAGGCATTTCAAAGTTCAAGGAGTACAACATATACAATAAACATTTAGCGATCACTCTTGGTATTTAAAAAATAAAGCCCCAAAACTACTTTAAAAAGAAAAAAATACAGACTATTTAGAACTCTGATTACAGAAAGGACAAATTACTTTCCTGTTTTACTGCACTCTACTCCCATCTCATGCATTATATTTGCCCCAACAAAGTAGAAGCCTCAGGCTCCAGAAAGGTTATAAATCTATTTAAAATAACAAAAGTAGTCATAATTATTGATAATATCATAATGATATTTTCAAAGAATGTATATATATTATCAAATACCTCGTTTCTAAACTTTTTGGTGACTGTCCATGATAGCTCCTGGTTATTTATTACCAAAAAATAACGGACTTGAAAAGACATTTTAAAACTCCATTATTTTCCTCCAAGTACTTTTATGTATATAAGAGATTTTCACAGAGATTTACAACTATTTCTGCAGAATCTAGGAAAATCCTTAGAAATAGATTCAATATAAAAGCTAACACTAATATTTAAATTCCATTGCATAAAAAGATATCCACTACCATACTGAAGTGTTATATATTTTGTATTTGATGTAGACTAACATCTTTATTGCTCTCAACTTTAACATTAAATAATTGGCAGGATATAAAATTTTCCCATAGTTGTATTTATTAAAAAGCCAAATTTTCCCAGTATTTATTCTCATTCAATATTTAGTCAATAAACATTACTGAGTGCCTGCCACATATCAGGCACTATGCTGTAAGTGCTGAATGACTGGTGAACCAAACAGCCAGGTTTTAACTAAATAATACTTAAGCACCACTTCTTTTCTAAAACATAGACTTACATTACAACCTTTTCAAAGTGTCTTTCTTTATATTTTTGTAAACATGCTTATTCTGGCAGTTCTTTGAAACTTTTGTTCATGAATCTGATCTCTAAAGGTAAATTTATAAATGATAATCTTTTTAAGACATAAAAATATTTGCCTGTCATAGAGTTTGTTTTACTGTGTGACAATAACAAAACATCAAGGACATCACAAATTCCATTTAACTGTAAGAGTTACCTGAAATGGGAATATTCTGTGAGACTGATAACTGCACGTCTCCAGTTCCTGGTGGCATGTCAACAACCAGATAATCCAGTTGACCCCAATCTACCTAAAAACCAAGATGACACAAATAATATCACTGTAAAAACAAATGCGGTGAATAGTGATGTAAACAAACAAAAAAAAGAATTAATAACAAATCTAAAATAATAGCTTTCACTTGAGCTATTACTAAGTGCCAGGGACTATGATGAGGGGTGATATGGATGTATACAAAACCAAGGATGTATAAGAAACCATCTTTGCTCCTAGCAGAACTTCTCTGACTAATATGGTTAAATTTTCAGATGATCCCACAAAATACACACACACCATAATGATGATCCCATTGCACAATGTACTTCAGGACCAATAATCTATTTTCACTGAGAACAGCCCTAATTTTTCCTAAGGAGGTCTTAGCTTTTTGTCCTTTGAGTTTTTAGTAGTGTTTCCTGTAGCAAATCCTACTATAATTTTTAATGCTTATTGTTTTTCCTTCATAAAACACACTAAAATGAAAACTGAAACTTGATAAGAAAATTTTATAAATATAATATTGTAACTAACCTCCAATTAAAATAAATAAGAAAAAAAAGAAAATTTTATAAATATAACTAGATTTACAAACTATTAACATTTGATTATTTCTTTTCAGGCATCTATATGGCATCTGGTCCCATCACTTCATGGGAAATAGATGGGGAAACAGTGGAAACAGTGTCAGACTTTATTTTTCTGGGCTCCAAAATCACTGCAGATGGTGACTGCAGCCATGAAATTAAAAGACGCTTACTCCTTGGAAGGAAACTTATGACCAACCTAGATAGCATATTGACAAGCAGAGATACTACTTTTCCAACAAAGGTCTGTCTAGTCAAGGCTATGGTTTTTCCAGTGGTCATGTATGGATGTGAGAGTTGGACTGTGAAGAAAGCTGAGCGCCAAAGAATTGATACTTTAGAGCTGTGGTGTTGGAGAAGACTCTTGAGAGTCCCTTGGACTGCAAGGAGATCCAACCAGTCCATCCTAAAGAAACTCCAATACTTTGGCCACCTCATGCAAAGAATTGACTCATTGGAAAAGACCCTGATGCTGGGAAAGATTGGGGGCAGGAGGAGAAGGGGACAACAGAGATGGCTGGATGGCATCACCGACTCGATGGGCATGAGTTTGGGTAAACTCTGGGAGTTGGTGATGGACAGGGAGGCCTTGCGTGCTGTGTGCGATTCATGGGGTCACAAAGAGTCAGACACGACTGAGCAACTGAACTGAACTGAACTGAATCTATACAGCTTTGGAAAGTACAACTTGTAACTATATAATCAGTTAAATAATGGTAGAATGACAGGTGAATTTTTTTTTTTGTAAGATATATCATAATAGATTTTAGAATTAAAAAAACAATAAAACTTTACTACCCCACCCTGAGAAATAACTTAATTCCCTTAAGTCACAGTCTCTTCACTGAAAGTGACTATAAGAAGGTTTACAGGACTTATTAATATAGCACCAGGCACTCAATATCTGCTCTTGTTATAAGTGTGTTTATATTTTCCACAGTTAACATTTTTTGATAATCAGAAGTAAAACATTGTAAAACAATACCTCACCAGAGTAGCTTGTACCACAGTAACTGTCAAAGGTTTATATTAATAGTAGTTAGGACGTGGAAGCAACCTATATGTCCATCAACAGATAAATGGATAAAGAAAATGTGGTACATATATACAATGGAATATTTCTCAGCCATAAAAAGGAACAAAATTCAGTCATATGTGGTGATGGGGATGAACCTAGAATGTCATGGAGTGAAGTTAAGTCAGAAAGAATAAACCAAATATTGTATATTAATGCATATATGCATTAATCTAGAAAAATGTTACTGATGAACCTTTTTGCAGGGCAGGAACAGAGAAACAGACATGGAGAATGGACTTACGGACACAAGGTGGGAAGGAGGGAGTAGAATGAATTGAGAGAGTAGCATTGACATGTATACACTACCATGTGTAAAACAAGTAGCTAACGTCTANATTAATGCATATATGCATTAATCTAGAAAAATGTTACTGATGAACCTTTTTGCAGGGCAGGAACAGAGAAACAGACATGGAGAATGGACTTACGGACACAAGGTGGGAAGGAGGGAGTAGAATGAATTGAGAGAGTAGCATTGACATGTATACACTACCATGTGTAAAACAAGTAGCTAACGTCTAGGTGAACTCCGGGAGATGGTGATGGACAGGGAGGCCTGGCATGCTGCGATTCATGGGGTCGCAAAGAGTCGGACACGACTGAGCGACTGAACTGAGCTGAACTGAATGGGAAGCTGCTGTATACAGGGAGCTCAGCTCAGTACTCTGTGATGACCTAGACTGGTAGGATAAGGGAGTGGGTGGAATGGAGATACAAGAAGGAGGGAGTATAGCTGATTCATGTGGTTGTTCCACAGAAAATAACACAACACTATAAAGCAATTATACTCTAATTTTTAAAAAAAGAACCAAGTCTTCGAATCAACAGACATAAAATCAAGTATTATGGCTCTCTCTGAACTTGGACAAATTCTTGAATTTTCAAAATAATCTTATCTCCAAAATGGAGTTAACAACCAAAATGCCAAACTGTGAGGATTATTTTGAGTAACAAATGAGATAATGTAAGTGTAAATTATTTGAACAAGTAAAGTGCTATACAAACACATTTAATGTAGGAAGCTTAGGTTAAGCAGATTGCTAGATTGTATAATGCCTAGCATAATGCCTGAAATCTAGTGAGTATGTATTTCTGATTTACATAATTTTGAATTTATAAATTATGCATTTTCTTTCTGTATATTCAAAGTAGTATAGTCATTTGATATGTAGAGTTGGAGCTTTTCACTTTTTTCCAGCCTGTGTTGTTATAGTAGAAAAAATAATCATTAAAATTTATGTATGTTTTTGCTTCTTTCTCTTACTTTAGGAATGGAACATTACTAAACTTTCAATTGAATATGATTCTGAGCCCTTTGGAAAGGAACGAGATGCAGCTATTAAGAAACTGGCTACGGAAGCTGGAGTAGAAGTAATTGTACGAATTTCACACACATTATATGATCTAGACAAGTAAGATTTTTTAATACACAGAACATAATATTTGTCATTTTATCCATTTTAAAGTGTACATTTAAGTGGTATTAAGTACAAAGACAATGTACTGTGGGACTTAAGTTCAAAAGTGAAAATAAAGACATGCATAATAGAATTGTAGAGAATTAAATTAACTCAAACCTGTAGCATTTTATTTAACTTCTGTAATTTTTGTTTACCCACAGACAGACACCAAAATTACAGACCTAAGTGCATAAGATAAAAATAGAATTTCAGTTCCAAAACTATTAAAAGAATCACAAAATTATCTTTGACTATTCTAGCTCAGCCTACTAACTTGCCATTCTGGGCTCTCAGCAAGATTAATTTTATAGTTTATATGATACATAGCCATCAAGTGCCTTGGTAAATTTTACATACTTGTCATAAATTATTTTATGTGTCTATAGTCTGTCTGAATTTTGAGTTCATATGCAAATTGTATTAATATTATGTAGTCCTTTGAACAATGGTATGATATCTTATTTCTCAAAGTATGTTTCATGAAATATCAGTCTTTTGTGATGCTTTGTCCAACAGAGATTCTGTGGTCAAGGTTAAATTTAGGAAGTTTTATTAATACATGCTGTAAGATTTGAGGATTCATAAGATTTTTTAACATTAACCTTTCGCATACTGTCATCCTTACAAGTGCTGAAATCTCATAATTTATGTACCTTTTATTTTACTTTTTTAAGTTGTTTTCACATTTTATCAAAATAATAAAGCTGATTCTGTAACCTGAAAAACTACTTTATTCCACTTTTCCAGTTGTACAAAAAATTGTGGTTTGATTCAGGCAAGAGTCTTAACTTCCTGTTTAGCCAGAAGTCATATATCCTTTGATAAAAACCTTGCCTGCTCGTTTACCATATTTCTTAACCTTAGAGAGCTGATAGGAAGGAGGCAAAACAAGATAAGGGGAGTTGCTTAAAGTGGGAAGCTCAGTATAATATTATATTATGTATAAAAGTGGATTGTTTGTTAAACTGAATGTGAATATTTACTATATAAATCCATCATATAAAAATGTAGCATACAGAAAATATATTTTCTAAGATTTTTATTTTGTTTCTGTTATATAATTAGCCATGTCCTCAGTAGTATCATTGTAGATCATTATAGTGGACAGATTTCATTATGATCTTAGGTATAAACTCAGAGAATTACATCAAAGTAAAATTTCTAAAAGCAAAGCATAGTTTTTATGGTGGTTACTTTCCATACATATAATTGACTCACCATTATATGTGGTATAGAGAAAACTTTATTCTATTTGGATTAAGAAAATCTCGATCTGCTATTTATTAGTTATGTGACCTTGACTAGTTTATTAAATTCTCTTGAGGCTGCAGTTTCTGATCTATAAAGTGATAGAGTATAATTATACCAATAATTTTTTATGAAGCCTAAATGCTAGTATACAAATGGCTATAGTGAAAAACAGTAATTGGTTATTCCCAAATCGTATCTAATTTGGTTATAAATACCATTGGCAAGGCTTTTTGTTTTTAGTATTACTTAATTGAGAAATTAGTGATCAGAATTAAATATAAAATACATACATAAGATACATATGTTAACATTTAACAAAAACATGCACAATAGAAAATACCAAGTAATTATCACTGTAGTAATATAGAATCCTAATTAATAAAACTTGCTAATTATTCCTTGATATAATATTAGCCTGGTTTAGTTTTTATTGATGATTAGAAGGTTCTCTGAGGTGTGTTGCCAAATATTTTTACATTTCCATATATATTATTTTTTTGTTTTTGCCTTTAGGCTTATTAGCCACTTGTTTTTTCCACTTATAGATGCTTAATTTTCTTTGTCATAAAAGTTTTGATATTTGCATGCTGTATATTTTTGACATCTAGCAGATGATTATAAAATGAAGAGAATGATTTTTAGATTTGTTCATTGTTTTAACAAGTTTCTTGGTCCTATAAGAAGCTAATATTCTCCTTGAAGTCTTAAGTGCAATGGCTATGGTGAAAAAGAATAATGGGTTATTCCCAAATTGTCATTGACAAGGCTCTTTCCTTATAGTATTACTTAATTGAGAAATTAGTGACCAGAATTAAATATAAAAGATATATGAAAGATACATATATAGACATTTAACAAAAACATGTACAATAGAAAATAGAAGTGATTTTTCATTTTTATTTTCATTTTTACTATCTTCATTTAATTTTCTTATTTTAAGACTTTTAAAAGTTTATCAAATTATATTGTCCTTTTAAAAATACTAATAGCATTTTACTAACTTTTGTAATAGGATCATAGAACTAAATGGTGGTCAGCCACCTCTTACCTATAAAAGATTCCAGACTCTCATCAGCAAAATGGAACCACTAGAAATACCAGTAGAGACAATTACTTCAGAAGTGATAGAAAAGTGCACAACTCCTCTATCTGATGACCATGATGAGAAATATGGAGTCCCGTCACTGGAAGAACTAGGTAGGTGTAAGCAATAATACATGTGGAGCTTAAGAGTTAATAAACCATTCAGAAAAATTCCACTTCTAATTTGACATGTATTTTGCACTAAAAGGAAAAGAAAGGAGAAAAAAGAAGTCTTAAACTAAAAAGTGATTAATCTGTATATTATCTGTGTATGCTATTAATTCATGGTCTGTCTGTTATCACCTTAAGATAAATGTCTCAAAGGACAGAGACCATGTTATTTGTCATCTATCTGTGAGGACCTATCCAGGAGATTTTTTTCCATTTCTTTTTTTTTTTTTTTAGGTTTTGATACAGATGGCTTACCCTCTGCAGTGTGGCCAGGTGGAGAAACTGAAGCACTTACACGTTTGGAAAGGCATTTGGAAAGAAAAGTATGATAATACAGATGATGTTTATATTGTCAAATTGTCATTTTTTAAATATTCACTCTTTTTTAAAAACAAAAAAATAGGCTGTTGAAAAAGGAGGATTAAGAGAAATAATTAAAATAGCACAAGTGTAATTGAAGATTAACAACTGTCTTCATTTCAATACCCTTCTTCCTCCTCTTCTGATTATTTCCTCTTTAGCTACTATCAGTACCACCCCTCTATGCTTTCTGTGTAAGCTGGTATCTGATGACTTTAAAGCTAGGATAGAGTTCTTCTGTTTCACATTATCTTAGTGTCAGAAAGACAGGTTGAAGATGCTCTCAACCTTGTGTTAGGAATTTGCCACATGAGGGATGACTAAAACAAAAGAATGCTCACTTTTATCTTGTTTTTTATTAAAATCTGTCATTTGTGGCTGAAAAAATGAGATTTTATTCCCCAAGGACTATGTAACATTCTTGAAAAACTCAATTTCAAACAGTCTTTTAAAATTGGAAAGGCAGTTAGCATATTTTCTCTGTGTTTTGTTCAGGCTTGGGTGGCAAACTTTGAAAGACCTCGAATGAATGCAAATTCCCTGCTCGCTAGCCCTACTGGACTCAGTCCTTATCTCCGATTTGGTTGTTTGTCATGTCGACTCTTTTATTTCAAACTGACAGATCTCTACAAAAAGGTATGATCTAGAACTGGAGCTTATTTTTTAAAAATACTTTTTACCAAAAAATATCGCTGATAATACTTCTTTGCTTTCTAATCTTAGGTGAAGAAGAACAGTTCCCCTCCCCTTTCCCTTTATGGACAACTGTTATGGCGTGAATTTTTCTATACAGCAGCAACAAATAATCCACGCTTTGACAAAATGGAAGGAAACCCCATTTGTGTTCAGATTCCATGGGATAAGAATCCTGAGGCTTTAGCAAAATGGGCAGAAGGACGCACGGGCTTTCCATGGATTGATGCCATCATGACACAGCTTCGTCAGGAGGGTTGGATTCATCATTTAGCCAGACATGCAGTTGCTTGTTTCCTGACACGAGGTGATCTGTGGATTAGTTGGGAAGAAGGAATGAAGGTAAGTGTTCTTCCAACTAATGTAGTATGGCTTTATTTTGAAGAACTCTATACCTTTTATACACACACACACACACACACACACACACACACACAACAGTTCCTAAAAGTTGTCTATTATATAGATTCGTTTATAGTCTTGTTTCTTTTTTTCAATAGAAAAGCATTTATTTCTTAACTATAGAAGCAGCTTTTGGGCATAATCAGAGTGCATTAACCTGAAGTCAGTTAACCTGAAGTCATTTCAGTGGCTAAATCAGCCTACCCACCAAGGGAACTCTAAAATTTAATACTCTGGACTTAGCAGATTGATGTATATTTATAGGTGATCATTTCTGTCACGTAAAGGATTCACCAAAGAGGCTTAGAAGTAGCCATCTTTATATTATAAATTTTAAAATATGAATCATTTTGCCTTACTTCACCACCATAGCTTTTTAGTCTTATTATGTAATGTGATGCATACTGCATTTTGTGACATCATCTTATGGGCATAAGAGGACTTAAATATGTTTTACCTTCCTATCTATATCATAAGTTTCCCCTTTCCAAAGACCATTTCTGATCCTATGTTTTTTTTACATCTCTATTTCCTAGATCCAAGTTGTACATGAGGTAGATACATAGCACACACTTAATGAATTTATTAAAATAATTTAATTCTGTTTCCCTTTTGGATCAAGGAATCCCAAATTTAAATCCCATAATTCTAATTAAATTTTAAAAGTCATTTATTTGTATTTGATTATTCCCATTATGTAGACCAATGTACCAGACTTCCAAGGTTTTTTTGGTGGTTTATTTGGTAGTATTTTTGCTTTCTTGAAAGTGTTTACTACTTTTTTTTCCTGTTTTAAAAAAAATCTTCCCATATCCTAACTTATCCTTTTATATCAGTGACTTGAATAACTTTTACCCTCCCCTTTCCAATAACACTGCCAAGCTTACAATGGTAAATTCTATTCAGAAATCTGTACAGTACTAATATGTTTCTTTCCCTGGAATAACTCATTATAGGATAGAACATAGATAAGGAAACTAACTTCGGAATGTTTAATTTTATAGTTCAGTGCTAGATTTTCTTTACCTTGACTTTTTGATCTACAGAGACCTGGAAAATGCTTGCTTTGAGAAATATCTGTGTGCAAACTAACTGATTACCGTTACTTCTGAAGGTATTTGAAGAATTACTGCTTGATGCAGATTGGAGCATAAATGCTGGAAGTTGGATGTGGCTGTCTTGTAGTTCCTTTTTCCAACAGTTTTTTCACTGCTATTGCCCTGTTGGTTTTGGTAGGAGAACAGATCCCAATGGAGACTATATCAGGTAAATCAAGGATGATTATTGTTCAGTTTGGAATAGCTAATCCAGGAAGAGCTTGTCATGCTTAAACAATGCTTAAGGTGTTCCCCACTCCTGATGGGCAGCAGAGATGAGGAAAAGGGTAATAAACCATTTAAATGGTATTTACTTGATTTGGGTCATTCATAGCTAATAAATAGTGTGTTATAATTTGCTTACAGTTCATTTTATTAATAATTTTTCTTCCTTTTCCTAAAAGGCGTTATTTGCCTGTCCTAAGAGGCTTCCCTGCAAAATATATCTATGATCCCTGGAATGCACCAGAAGGTATTCAAAAGGTAGCCAAATGTTTGATAGGAGTTAATTATCCTAAACCAATGGTGAACCATGCTGAGGCAAGCCGTTTGAATATTGAGAGGATGAAACAGATCTATCAGCAGCTTTCACGATACAGAGGACTCGGTATGTCATTAAATGCCTTTGATTTGTCTCTTTGGCAGCAGTTTATGTCCCCATCCCTGAATTTCATCTTGATCATAACTTAATAGGAAATTTTTCTCCTTTAGGTCTTCTTGCTTCAGTGCCATCTAATCCTAATGGGAATGGAGGCCTCATGGGGTATTCTCCGGGAGAAAATATCCCAGGTTGTAGCAGCAATGCAAGTAAGTAAAAAGAAAATTTCTATACTTAGTAACATAAAGAGATGAATAATAGAATATATTGTTTATTGTACCTCACTATAATATGTTTTTAAAATTCTATCTAAAATTTGTGTAATAGGTTCCTTGTATATATGCATGCATGTACGTACATACACACCCCCTGACTCCATTAGTGACATTTTAGAGCTGGAAATGGCAGCTCACTCCAGTGTTCTTGCCTTGAAATCACATGAACAGAGGAGCCTAGGGGGCTGCAGTCCATGGGGTTGCAAAAGGGTCAGACATGACTTAGCGACTGAAAAACAACAATGGAGATTGAAAATATCGTTACATGTAGTGGAATTTGGGTCAAAGATCTTGCAAACTGAATGAGGATAGCAATATTAAGGAAAATGAAACTCAGATGTTATATTTTAAGAATGCCCATTATTTTTTATTCTCTTTAAGTATATATTAACTATAAGATAATTAATTAAGAGTATCAGAGGCCTTGTAAATGTGGCCAAAGATTTATACATATGCATAGCGATGCCAGTCTTTTTGCACATGAGTTTTTCCTTACAAAGCCTGGTCTGTAATGGTGTTCTGGTGATACATATGTATATATATGTGCGGATATATATATATAGTTATTTGCCACACATATATTCTTAGTACATGTGAAGAAGTCAGAATGTATTGGACATTTGAATCATCTTAATTTTCAAATGTTCTAACCAAAAATCAGTTCAGTTGCTCAGTCATGTCCGACTCTTTGCAACCCCATGGACTGCAGCATGCCAGGCTTCCCTGTCTATCACCAACTCCNAGCGCATGCCCCACATGACAGATGTGTGATTTTCGGTCTCTCCCCCACACCGTCTTCCTTGGGCCCTTGTTTTTTCTTTTTTACAAACTGGGGTTAATTTGAAACTGAGCAGATAATACGTGTTGTCACAGTCGAACTTAATTGAATTACCAGTGTTCGTCGAGTGGGCCATTATTATGAAAACTGTGCATATTACAGAAGTGGGTTTCACGCCCCAAAAAATGCTTAAGAAAAATGAAGCATCAGAAAAATAGCCCACGTTGTGATTTAACAAAAATTTACCTGGATTATTACTGTGGGCAGAGCACGGGGCCAGGAGCAGGCTCGAGCTAAGCCTTTGGGTTTGAATGTGAGACCTGGTCTTTTTTTTAGCTGTGCGACCTTGGGGTACTTTACTTTCACCTGTTAACTCATCTTTAATATAGGTTGTTGTGATGACTTAATGAGTTTCTGAATACTCTGATTCATGGTGTTAATCTTCACGATCACCCAGTTTGTAAACCTGACAACACTGAATGTTGCCACTTTCCTGATGCTCAAACTGAGGCACAGAGAAGTGACTTCCCCAAGTCATAACACAACTAATGATCCAAAACTAGGCCGAGGCAGCCCACAGCTTTACCCACTACTTTAAGTTGTAGTGCACTTGGTTTGTCGCTGCTTTTCCATTGACAGATACTTTGTTTCTCTGTGGACCAAGTTCTTTGCTGAGTACTCTGGTGCCGGTTGTTCATAGTTAGACTGCAGGGTGCTCACAAATCCTGCTAAAGTTGTTTGCAAAATGTGAGTATAGGTCCTTTTTTTTGGAGAGCCTCTGACTCACACCATATTCTCTGATGGGTCTGTGATCCAAAGGTATGAAGAATGTTTTAGCAGAAAAGCTAGTACTTAGCATAATGTCTGTCACAGAGAATGAGCTAAACATAGAAACCCAAAAAAACTGGTTGAAGGAATGAAGAACTTACAGGAGTATAAGTGCCACAGTAGGGTCAAGAGCAGCGTGCTGGGGAAGAGCACACATGAAAGTCATCTGCCCAGGCATGCTAGAGTCAGTAGTGCCAGTCAGGCGAAAGGCAGAGAAGCATTTTATCATAGGAACAGGGCAGTAAACCATCCCTACCCTTATGGAGAGTGAAACAGAAATCACACATGAACAGCTGCAGCTATGACAAGTGGCATTCCCTGGTGGCTCAGATGGTAAAGAAGCCGCCTGTAATGCAAAGACGTGGATTCAGTCTCTGGGTTGGGAAGATCCCCTGGAGGAGGGCATGGCAACTCACTCCAGTATTCTTGCCTGGAGAATCNCAGAAATCACACATGAACAGCTGCAGCTATGACAAGTGGCATTCCCTGGTGGCTCAGATGGTAAAGAAGCCGCCTGTAATGCAAAGACGTGGATTCAGTCTCTGGGTTGGGAAGATCCCCTGGAGGAGGGCATGGCAACTCACTCCAGTATTCTTGCCTGGAGAATCCCCATGGACAGAGAGGCCTGGCAGGCTACAGTCCATGGGGCTGCAAAGAGTTGGACACAACTGAGCAACTAAGCACACAGAGGAACAGTCCACAGTGCCAAGACAGCCTATCTGGGGGACAAGAGGCCTCATCTATTCACGAAGGGCAGGAAACCTTCCCTGAGAAAGTGACACTTAGACTTAGGAAGATTGTGGGCATGGGGAACAGCCCTGTCTTTCGAGACCCTGTGATGGGAACAGGTAGAGCACTAAGGGCTGAAAGGGAGTTGGTACAGTTAAGTGTAGGCAGTGCGGGACAGGAGATTTGGGTGGTGACAGAGCCTAAGACAAAGAGGCCTTAAAGGCCACAGTAAAGTAGACATTTATTTTATGTCTCTATCGTAAAGTGTGATTGAAAAGTTTATTTCAGGGAAGTGACAAGATTACATTTGGAGAAGCTGGAATGAAGTTTCCGTGGATTAACAAGCCCTGGATAAGGACAGGATCTCTGAGGAGAAACTCTAAGGTAAGAAGAGGAGCACCTAGAACCAAGCCTTGAAGATGAGCCTGCAGAGGAGACAATAAAGGGTGGTCAGAAACAGAAGAAGGAAGGAGGACCAGGGGAGTGGGAAGTCTTGAAAGTCAGGTATAAAGGGGTGAGCAGCCACAGTCAGGATGAGGGGAGTTAGAAGACCCAAACAGTGAACTCATGCCTGGATCTTCATAAAGGGGAAAATGTAGACCGCAGACCACAGTGTGGTGAGCACAGTGTGGTGAGTTATTTCCCAAAGAAAGTGGTTACCTGTGCTGAAAGCTGCAGATGCCAAGAGGAACTAAAACTACTCATTGGCTTTAATCACATGGAAGTTGTCTTTATGGGAAGTTATGTAAATGGGAAGAGAGAAAATGAAGAGAAGGGGCTGTGCAAGAATTAACTGAGGGGAAGGGAAAAATAATTTTAGCTGGAGAGGCAGTGAGAGAAGGAGCCATTGAAGTGAAGGGTGGAAACCTGAGAGAGGAGGATTCAACTGAAGAGTGAATACATGAGAAAGAAGGGCTCTAAAGATCTCAGGCTAGAGAGGCTGGGATGAGCACAACAGCAGGAATTACCTGGAAGATGAAAGGTGTAACTGTAGGGCAGGGGAAATAGCGGAAGGTTTATGTTTGGTATAGTGAATTGCACTCCTTTCTTTGTACTAGTTAGACACAAGGGTATTGGGTCGAGAGTGAATGAGAGAATGGGTGTTGGGGAAGCTGGAGGTCTGAGCTGAGATTTGACATCGTTGTGAGGGGTGTGAAAGAATGAGCTGACCAGAGATTGTTTTAGGATGGTCTAGCAGAGGGAGCCAAGTATGAAGCAAAGGCCGGAAATTAGCCACCTGGCTCCTTCAGGGAATTGCAAAAATAGTAGGGGAGTGAGGATTCCCCTTCTGTTTTTGCCAAGTGGCACTAGTGATGAACCCACCTGCCAATGCAGGAGATGTAAGAGACACGGGTTTGATCTCTTGAGTGGGGAAGATCCCCTGGAGGAGGGCATGGCAACCCACTCCAGTATTCTTGCCTAGAGAATCCCATGGACAAAGGAGCCTGGCGGGCTACAGTCCATAGGATCACAAAGAGTCAACACAACTGAAGTGACTTAGCACGCACGCATGCACAAGGATGGAGGCTAGCTAGAAACAGAAGCTACGTTTAATACGACATAACAAAGGAGACATCACAAATCATGAGGAAGGAAAGGATTGTTCAAAAATGGTGCTTAGAGATAGCTAAACCCATTGATAAAGTCTATATACATTCTCAGCTCACAATCAGAAATTTCAAATGAATTAAAGGAGCTAGCTTTTAAGATTCAAACAATAATATAGAAGGAAATAGGGATGAATGTTTATCTTCTCATCTGATGCATAAAAGCAGTAGGAATCGTAAAGGAAAGGGAAACTTTCCTGACTCTTTGACCAATTAAAATTAACTGATTTGCCCTAACACATGCTATACTATGCTAAGTGAAATAAGCCATGGTCACCATGACATTCCATAGCTAACATGATTTCCCACGACTCCACTGGGCAGTCACATGGTATTCCTTGTTTTACCTGGCTGAGACTTAATTCTGGGTTTATAAAAAAAAGATTTTCACAATTTCTCAAAATAGAATACTATTAACTCATTTTTAAACAAAACAAATTCAGTGGCTTATTTTGGATAATAGCTATTCAGCAAAAAAATACAATATAAAATTAAAATTGACTCTCCTCCTTAAAAAGTACTTGCTTTACCTAGACATCAACTTTAAAATATAAAAAAACATTAAAGAAAATGAGTATGTGTATAAATGTATATGCCCTAGACAGAAACAGAGTTGTAAGAAACGAAAATTATTATAAAATAACATTTGAGGTTTGTGAATCTTTGAACTCCCTGTGGTTTTGCTACTGATCTGTTAAATGGAAATAACTACTTCACAAGTTGTTGCAAAGCTCAAAGAGGGTATTTATTAAGTTTAAGATGGGAAGCAGTATATGACAGTTACTTCATAAATTATTTAAACAGCTCTATTTAATACTCCACATGAGTAGTTAACCTGTATAATTTGTCCATTTTATTTCCATGCTTAATATTTGTAGCTCAGATTTGTGTTTGTATTCTAAGAGAACCTGTATTTTCTTTCTTACAGGTATGATTTGTACATTTGGAGTCTCAGGACAGTGGAAATTAGCCAGTGGATTGCAGCCATGTTGTGGAAGTTCCTGATGAGATCCCAGCCCTGTAGACTCTGTTCTTTCCGAAAAATGCTATCAGCTCCAAAATACAGACCTTTTCTAGCATCCTTCACCTGTACAACTGATAGTCAGTCAAAGAAAGAAAATAAAAAGACAGTAGAAAAGCTCTTTAAATTGTCAGTTGACATCAGGAAAATTCGAAGATTAAAAGGCTGGGTACTTCTGGAGGATGAAACCTATGTTGAAGAAATTGCAAATATTTTACAACAGCTGGGTGCCAATGAGACTGCTGTAGCCAGTATCTTGGAACGCTGCCCAGAAGCAATTATCTGCAGTCCAACTGCTGTTAACACCCAAAGAGAACTCTGGCAATTGGTGTGTAAAAATGAGGAAGAGTTAGTCAAGTTAATAGAACAGTTTCCAGAATCTTTCTTTACTGTTAAAGACCAGGAAAACTGGAAGCTCAATATTCAGTTATTTCAAGAGTTGGGACTCAAAAATGTGGTCATTAGCAGATTTTTGACAACTGCATCTAATATTTTTCATAATCCTATTGAGAAGAATAAGCAAATGATAAAGATTCTCCAAGAAAGTTATCTTAATTTAGGTGGCTCCGAGGCCAACATGAAAGTTTGGTTTCTAAAACTGTTAAGCCAAAACCCATTTATTTTGTTAAATTCTTCTGCAGCTATAAAGGAAACACTAGAATTTTTCCAGGAGCAGGGTTTCACAAACTTTGAAATTCTCCAGCTTCTCTCCAAACTCAAAGGATTTCTTTTTCAACTTTGCCCAAGAAGTATACAGAACAGTATGTGTTTCTCTAAAAATGCTTTTAAATGTACTGATCATGACCTGAAGCAATTGGTTTTGAAATGTCCTGCCCTTTTATATTACTCTGTTCCAGTTTTGGAGGAAAGAATTCAGGGATTACTGAAAGAAGGAATTTCCATAGCTCAGATAAGAGAGACACCAATGGTTCTTGAATTAACACCACAAATAGTACAATACAGGATAAAGAAACTGAATTCCTTAGGCTATGGACTAAAGGATGGACATCTAGCAAATCTAAATGGAACAAAAAAAGAATTTGAGGCTAACTTTGGTAAAATTCAGGCCAAAAAAAGAAGGCCATTATTTAACCCTGTGGCACCATTAAATGTTGAAGAGTAACTTGCTAACTGATGTTGCTTCTTTTTACGAGTGCAGAGTGAAACCAAGTAGCAAAAATTTAAGTGATTCAGGAATATTGTGGGTACCAGTAATTTTAAGAACCTAAGTAGCTTGAGTTGTGTTTAAATTACCTCTAAATAGAAGGCAATGGCAACCCACTCCAGTACTCTTGCCTGGAGAATCCCATGGATGGAGGAGCATGGTAGGCTGCAGGTCATGGGGTCACTAAGAGTCCCATACGACTGAGGGACTTCACTTTCACTTTTCACTTTCATGCATTGGAGAAGGAAATGGCAACCCACTCTAGTGTTCTTGCCTGGAGAATCCTAGGGACAGGCGCCTGTTGGGTGCCGTCTATGAGGTCACACAGAGTCGGACACAACTGACGTGACTTAGCAGCAGCAGCAGCAGATGATCTCTGACTCAGCTGCTATACTTGAAAATATAAATTGCATTTATTTTAATAAAGTTTGTAATTTTGTCCTTGAGCTATTAAAAAAAACTATTAAACGGCACAAGTGTGATATTTTGTAAGTAAATTGTTTTAGAAACTGAAAAGGGCATTCCATTCAAATTATGGATACATTTTTATTGGTATAGCAATTTCATCTGGGATGTAGACCCAGCCTTCTTTCTCACCACCAGCTCTGAAACATCACTCCACTATGGTCTGAATCCTGTAGTTAGTGTTTGGTGAAACATTAGCAAATTTCTAAAACATTTTGGTGGATAAAGTTCATCTCCAGGTTGGAATAGGTATCTTTGAGAACCAAGTATTACCCATCATAAGGAATAATTAGAACTTATTTATATGGTCAGTTTAAAATTGATGGTTTTATTTAATAAAACATTTCTGTGTGCGTGTATTACTCTCCCCTTTTTACAGATGAGGGAGGAATCAAGCTTAGAGAATCATCCAGCTGCCAAGTGCCAGAGCCCAGATTTACTGAGATCTCTCCTGTTCAAACCTTGTGAACAGAAAAAGGATTGCTTATGAGTTGGCATAAGAAAAAGTTACCACTACCTGACATGCTAAGAGTGAGTACTAACTACAAATTCAGGAGTTTTTATGAAAACGTCTCTGTAAAATTCCTTAAATTTAAAATGATCTAATTCATATTCATTTGAAGTACAGCTTTTAAGGAAACTGAGAATCCAGGTCTGACTATAATATATGAAAGGTTAAGTGTGTGATGGATGGTACTGATTTTAGTTAGGTTTTAAGTTTCTAAGTTTTAAGATAAGTATTATCCAGATAGACTCGCCCACTTTCAGCAGTGGAGTCTGAACTATGCAACAAATACACAAACAATTGACTCTTGACACTCAAACATATGTGCACTATGTGTGCAAGGCCCTTAAGTAATGAAAAATCATGAAAAATATAGACCACATCTTCACTTTATTCCTTCATTCAGCAAATGCAGGTAACCCTTACTGTCCAAATCTGTTCAGTTCCTTAGGAGACTGAAAGGTATCTCTGCAGCATCTAAGTGCTAGGCATGTTGTGCTTAAAACTCTTAAGAGCTGAGAGTACCATCGTTTATTGTTCTAGCAGATGAGGACACTTAGGTACAGAGAGGCTAAGTCACTCACTCAAAATCATACAGAAATGTTTGTTCAAGGGGAGCATGGCAGCCAGGATAGTCAGGGCAGAGTTAAGTGATGGGAAGAGTGACACAAGATGAACAGCACAGGTCTAAGGAACAGGATCTCATTCTAAATGTGATGGGAGATCCTTTGGCAGATTTTTGTTTATGCTTGCTGCCCTGACAAAATTATTAGCAGTGTTCTCTTTCACCCTCAAAAGTGTCTCAGTTAGAAATGCATTATTCATTATATGGTCACCTTGGTAATTCTATTATCGATGTCAATCTTGAGATGCCTAACTTGAGCAGAGTTTTCAAACAGAAAAAGTGAAGTCTGGAGTTGTGAGAAATCAGGACTGGAGATAGTTACCTGGAGATCATCTGCTTATCTGCTACAGCTCTAGGTGTGACTGCCTAGAAAGAGGATAAATTTGTAATAGCAGCAGACCAGGTCTGGAACGGGTTGACCAGATTAAGTCTGCCAAGAGAAAAGGACATTTTCAGTAATATCGAATGCCATGGGGAGGTCAGCTAAGATAAGAAATGGCCAGTGGATCTGGCAAAAGGAAATCATTGGTTGGACCTGTCAAGAGTGATTCTGGTGGAATGAGACAGGTAAGAAGGCAACTGGAGTGGGTTGAGAGAATAGGAGGTAAGAGTCAGGGACTATATCGTTTTTCAAGAAATTTTGCTGCAAATGGAAGCAGAAAATGCAGGTAATGAGATTGAGTAATTTTTCTTTAAAGAAAGGAAATACTGGAATATGTTTATATGCCAGTGGGTATGACCCAAGGAGAAAGAGATGGATAGGTGGAAAATGAATTAATACTAGGGATTAAAATCCTTGAAGTGAAAGTGGGTTTTACTTTGGATAAGAGCAGAGACATTAGTTCTGGCCCATGTCCGGCCCACAGAGCATGGGAACACATGCAGGCTGGTTAGAGGGGTGTGCATTGTGAGAGGCAGAAGAGTTGCTGTCTGGTTGCCTCTTTTTACAGAGATTTAGAATGGGAGAAAGGGAATACAGCAGGAGGGGTAGGAAGTAGGGGAATGAAAGTCATTTTGAGGAGTAGAGAAGTGAACAAACAAGAAAGTATGTAAGAAAGTTTAGCAGAGTTGAGTAGCCCTGTGTGCTTTGTGTAAAAACCAATGCAATATTGTAAAACAGTTATCCTTCAATTAAATAAATAAAAACTTTTGTCAGTACACTAGCAAACCAGAGGCAGTTGTGGTTACAGAAATACATTTGTAGCTTAGTCTAACTAGAAAAGTTTTTAAAAAATCCACATTCATGGTCAAACATGCAGTATGCCACCTTTATTTTCCTTTAGATCAAATCCTAGTCCATTACTTTTTAGCCCGTGAACCTCTGCTTTTTTCCATTCTTGCATTCTTAACCCAGATCTTCCTACAAGTTTCAGATACTCAAAATCAACAAGGTAGCAGGGGGAGATACCCTTGCATAAAACACTAGAGTCAAAATTTCATTTCCTCTGTGGAAAAAAAGGCTCTAACAACAAATTACATTATTCCCTTTAAACAATTTATGTATAAATTCATTTCTGTGGCAGAATGCAATTAGCTCCCAAATAAATATGATCACCCAGAAGACTTGAAGTGAGCTCAAATCACACAGCGTGATAAATCAAGCATATAGGCAGCACTACAGCAGAATGAAGGATTAGTTATTGAGTAGTCCCCTCTGTTTCTGGACATATGGAGAGGTTGTGATTGGCACTAATTCAAGCGTTACAGGAAATTCAGCTAACATTGGAGGTTAGCTGGTTGATATTTGTACAAAGGGAATACAGATACTTTCCTCCTAAAGGGCCTCATACTGATTAAGAGAATTTATGGACCATGCCTGATACATAAGTAGGTGCCCAGTATCAGTTTTCTTCCTTCTTCCAGTTGGTTCCCTTCCCTTTGAGTCATTTCTGGCCAGTAAGCAGTCTTAAGTTGGTTCCACATCTGCTTAGGACATAGAAGTGCCCTCCCTATTTTATAATTCCCGCATCAATTCCCAAAGTTTAGAGTGCACAAGAACCACCTGCAGAGGTTGTTAAACTGCAATCTTGAATTCCACCCTGCAAAGATTCACCAAGTTGCTGTCAAACCTAGAAATCTGCATTTTTAATATTTATTAGTTGTTTAAAATATATATGGATTTGATTGTCGGCATCAGAATTCATATTTGGAGATGTTCTGTCATGTTTGTGCATTAGTATCAAAAAATTTAAAAACTGGCTACAGTACTTTCTGATTTGCTATATAACTAAAATTTTAAGAATACCCTGTTTTAAAAAATTCCCTTTATTTCCTTAGATCTTTATAAAACAGTTCATCTTTTGCAGATCATGGTGCTTTATTAAACAGATTTCATGTATTTTCCCATTAACACAAAAAATTTACTCAATCATCAATAATTTTCATCTGATATTTGACTAAGTACAGGATTCATGATGTCAACATTATTAGATCAGTCATTCTAGTGGGTTACACAAGTTTATCCTCATTGTGCCAAATACCCACTCAAAAGATAAGCTGAATAACAGATGCCTCCAGGTGTATACAACCACCTCAGTTTCTTGAAGTTAGCTAGTACTGTTCAACAGGCCAAATTGCTAGTCTACAAAAATAAACTGGAAAAGACTCAAGTGTACAGCTTTACACATCAAATGGCAAGTTCATTTCAACAAGAACCTCTACAACTAACTGTTCATTTGTACAAGTTCTCTGCTGTCATTGCAAAGCCTCTCCTGAACAAAGTTATAAGTTTAAAATTTTTAAAAAGCTTGATGAGATAAAATGTACCAGGTGGCTTTTCTGTAGCAGAAATTAATTACAACCATTTTTTCTCAAGCAATTTTAAAGACAAGCCAAGCTGAAAATAAATATTCAAGCATACAGTAAACTAAAGTCTATATGTAGAAATTCAGATACAAAGCACAGCAGAGCCTATAAAGATAATTTAGAAATATAAACTAGCAACAAAGCAATAATTTCTTTCAAATAACAGGAAAAAGTTCTCCAATACCATTATTTAGATCATTTAGTGATTAATTTCAGTTTTTTTTTTTAATCCTGCTTCTAATTATATTTGATCACAGTATACCAACAGATACTTCCCTGGTGGCTCAGACAGTAAAGCGTCTGCCTACAATGCAGGAGACCTGGGTTCAATCTGTGGGTCAGGAAGATCTCCTGGAGAAGGAAATGGCAACCCACTCCCAGTATTCTTGCCTGGAAAATCCCATCGACAGAGGAGCCTAGTAGGCTACAGTCCATGGGGTTGCATAGAGTCGGACACCACTGAGCAACTTCACTTTCTTTCTTTATACCAACAGATAAATCATACTGGATGAAATAAATGGCAATTTAATTTCTGATTAACTCCTTAATGACTTTCCAGATTTGTATATGGTAGAAAGGTTCAGGAAACTGGATTTGCATAAATCCCTGCTGGTATTTATAAAAGCTTTTAGAAGTTAAGTTTCGTTTTTATCCATTTGTTGATCCACATTATTAGTGTAAAACTCACAGGGGTTTGCAAACAAACACTTAAGCTTTGGGTGTTGGAGGTTTAAGTTTTCAGGAGTGCTATTTTTACTTACTGACTTCAGAGTATCAACCTCCTTTCTTCCCCTCGCTCATTAAAAAAAAAAGTGCAGAATGGTAGCAAATTTCCAAACTTAAGTTAAAATTAAGATTTTTCAAACTTGGATTAAACCCTTAATTAAGAGATATGCCGAATATATATTCTACTTTAAAATTTTTATTAAATTGAACATGAAACAAAGATGAATTCCAACTAAGTCATATTCTTTTAGAATGAACAAGACATGATGAGATGTTATTAAGATATGACATGCTTATCATCTGTAACCAAAAAATTGGATTCCCTGCCTGAAGTTGACTTGGAAAATGATACAAAGTCTACTGCTGCTTTAAAGGACTGTAGATAACATTTTAAAAACCTGTCAAACATTGATAGCACTTATCAGTATCCTTAATCTTCAGAACGAATCTATGGAGCCCATTCCATTCAATTTAAGTCACATATCCATAATTGCTTTTACTGTGTTTTTTATAAGGGGTACTGCTAATAATTTAAGTCATCCTTGAGACAAAATGGGGCTTCCCAGGTGGCACAAGAGGTTAAGAATCCATCTGCCAAGCAGGAGATATGGGTTTGATCCCTGCATTGGGAAGATCCCCTGGAGTAGGAAATCACAGCCCACTCCAGTTTTCTTGCCTGAAAAATTCCATGGACAAAGGAACTTGATGGGTTACAGTCCATGGAGTCAAAAAGAGTTGGGCACAACTGAGTATGTAAGCACATGAGACAAAATAGGTGTGGAGAATTCTTTTTATATCTTGGATGCTTCAGACAATTTTTAAGAACTTAAAATGATTTATGTGTTCCTCCTTAATATGAAACTCTTTTAACATAGCTTCTGACCAGCAAAGAAATGTTCCTTAGGCACTGTAAGGTTTATTAATGATGGAGCATGAACCCAGGTTGAAGTATACAATTTGGTATAACTACTGACAGTTAACAAGCATTATCTTATCTGCTGAGAGCAAGAAATGCCTTTACCCCACTAATCCTGAGATTCTTGAGGGAAAACTAATTTCACAAACAACTTTTGAAAGAATCCATATATAATAATAATCCTAAGAACCGCACATATTCAGGGTATTAGAAAAGATGTTTTCTTTTGTAAGGCATCAATGATTAAATTAATATAAAGCATGTCTAATACAAGATGGTTAATACTCACAAAACCATGAATCTTTTAACCTTCTCTAGTTCCTGCTACTTTTACCATCTTAAATAATAAAAGAATGCCTCTTGGTCTAATCAACTATGGTTATTAAAAAAAAAACTAATTAAAACATTTGAAACTATTAGGCACATCAAAGGTACAGTTTATGTAGTTCAAGGTTCCCTTCTTAAGGGGCAGATGAGTTACCTGGCACATTATACATATGGAACTGTAAAGATCATCCACTAAATTCAACTTTCACATTTTTAGTTAAACTGAAAGACTTATATAGTAAATATTCAAATACACCATATCTTCAGTTACAACTGAATAAGTGTAACATTTTACCAGATAAAAAGCTGGAATTTAAGTATGAGAAACCTTCACACACTGTGCTAGTATTGGTCTCTTCTTTTTAGACAAAAGCCAGTCAGTCAGTCATCAATACTTTCAACACAGCAGTTAGAAGATAAACGTCCAAAACAGGTGACTTGGTTGTAGTCCATAATTTAGCAATTCAATGCCACTGGCATCATAATGCTGTGGAGAACAAGTATATCTCCATATTTTAGTCCGATTTGTCTTTTTTCTTTCCTGTTAAGGGCACTTTGTTTACAACAGCAGACCCGACAGCTGTAACACCTCCAGCCACAGCAGACACGCCCCCTTTCACCAGCCCTATTCCCATGGAAGGCACAGTTGTAACAGCTGTTTTGGTCACCTCCAGACTCTTTCCACCAATCCAAGCCACGCCACCAATGGTGGCACCAACAGCTCCCTTTGTAACACTGAAGATACCCCCAGTCACACGGGACAGCATGCCTGGTTGCTGTTGTGGGTGATCTTTCACTGAACCTAATGAGAGAAATATCAGACAGTCAAATATAAGTCTTTATAACAGAATAGCCTAAGACTTCCTAACAATCAGGAGATTGTATTGATAAGGTCAACCAAATAAACACAAATCTGATCAAGACATTGATCTTGGTCCCATGCTAAGTCTTAGTATCTACGAGAAGAAATGCTTTAAAGACTTGACAACTTTCATAAAATAGAAAACTATTTTAAGTGTTTCCTTGATTTACAGTTTGTAAATTTACAGTTTTGTTGCTTTAATTTTTTAAAAAGCTTTGTTTTATATCCTAAAAGCATGAAAAAAAGATAAATATATTTCACCCTTATTTCCTTGATAGAATTCAGTCATTATTGAAAAACTTCCTCATTTAAAGCACTGGTTCTCAAGGTGTGGTCTGGAACCCCTGAGTATCCCCAGGACTATTTAAGGGGTTACAAACTGCTTTCCTAGTAATACTAAAACATCAATATTAACGTGTCTCTTCACTTTCATTCTGTCACCAGTCTACAATAGGATTTTCCAGAAGCTAAATGATGTGCAGTAACACAACAGACTAAACGCAGAAGCAACTATGAGAATCTCTCTCTCTTCTATCAATCCAAATATTAAAGAGATTTGCAAAAATTTTTAAACAATGTCAGGAATTCCCTGGTGATTCAGTGGTTAGCACCCCACACTTTCAATGTCAAAGGCCTGGGTTCATTCCCTCATTGGGGAACTAAAATCCTGCAAGCTATGGCACTGCCACAAACAAAATGTCACTCTGCTCACAATGTTATTTTTCTTTTTTTTTGGAAAATAGTTGTATATTTTTCAAAAAATGTGTTACATGGGCCTGCTGAATTCTCTTCATAGTAAAATACTAAGTTTCTGTTTTTATTGTTAATATGGCAAGTATCAACAAAGACACAAGCTCTTTGGAATCCTCAAGTTTTGAAAGTAGAAAGCATCCCAAGGCAAAATAATTGGAGAACCACTAATTTAAATATGTTTGGGTTTCTATTCTGTGCACTCCTTCATAATGTATTTTAAGAGCTAATACTATATGTAAAAACAGGAAAATTATTCATCACTTAAAATCATGTCACCTACATAAAATCATTTTTGTAATGAGAAAACCATAGCTATGGTTAATACTTCCACAGGCTCAGTAATGTTTATAGAAAAGAATATGTGATTTAAGCATCTAGTTTGTAAAAACTCGTCATATACTCCCAGAAAAGGAACATCAATATGAGAAATTCAGATTTACTGTCATGAGTTTTTTCTGTTTGTTTAATAGAGGCACTCAAACTGGCATGTAACCCAAACTCCAGCATAAAATGACTAGCAGGAAGACTTCATAGAAATTCGCTTCTGCCACTCTCAAATGCACAGAGATCTTTTCTCCTTCATAATCTAGTGACTCAGGCAGCAACAACACATAAGCAATGGTGTTTTTATTTTTTTTAACTTCATGAAAAAATGCTTGGTAACCATATAAGTCAGGCTATAACCACTAAAAAGGTATAATCTCACACAAGAAAGGTAAATTCATGGATAAATAGGTTCAACTAAGACCATCAAAGCTACTAAAATCGTGGTTAGATAACTCTGGGAAACCAACAATATTTAAAAGAGAAAAAATTCTGAAAATAGAGCTTCTTTAAATACACAAGCCACAAATTTACCTTGAGTAACATTTTCTTCTCATTGTTTGGAGAGTTTCCATCATTTCACAAGCAAGAAAGCCTCACTGCTTAGTCAAAATAGCTTACTTATAAAGATACAGCAATAGTTAAATTTATAAAGCCAATTTTAATTGAAACTATTTGAGTAATAAGCATAGTTAAGCTTAGTAACACTAGGAAAAGGCAGTGGGGGGTGGCAAATCTTGACTTGAGGGTAAAACAAAAACCTCATGCTGAATACCTCAGATGCTAAATTTGGTGTACATGCCTTTAATGAAGACAATTTTTCTCCATCAAATCAAATTTTAATACTGTTATCACTGTGCTCTTAATTACCACCATATAAATTATTCACTTTGCAGACTAGTTTTGTTTAACAGGTTGCCAATATAAAGACACTGCTGAGGCTGTTCTCTTCCTTAACAGTCACGCTCCTGGATAGCCTTTATCTCTTTCCTGACATCGTTCTCACAAGTCCTTATTTACTTTCTCATTGAGCCCTAACTTTTCTCTTCAATATTCCAGAGTTCTAGTCCCTAAAAAATAAAGCAAAGAAAACAGCTAGTTGTTTCCATGTATGTACAGTCAAAACATTCAGGTGTGTGTGTAGTGTTTCCAAAGATTTTTGAAGTAAAGATAAAAATGATTCCTGATGTCACGATATTCTAATTAAAAAATAAATTAAGCAAACCCCAAGACCATGTATTAAAAAAGGAAGTTATCTATTATAACATAGTCAATAACAGGAGTTTAACAAATCTCAAGTGCCTCCTGAATTGAGTTTTTGTATTCATGACATCAAAACTAAACCCAGTCCATCCTTCCTCTGCACCCCACCCAATTCTTTACAAATGAAAGGATACTCTACTTATGAAATGGTCTTAGAAGAATAAGAGTAGCAGAAAAATAGATCTTAAACAATAAAACAGTTACATAGTGTCCCTATTCATAATATCTATGCTTTCTTATTTAAAAAGTGTTTAAGTATTTTTGGAACACATTTGCTGACAAAACAGTTTGTTACTTTAAATTTAATAAAGAAAATCTGAACTTTAAATCACTAGGATGTTTTTTCATCCTTAGGGCTATTGATGTGTACTTACCTTCTGGTGGCTCATCGCTAAGGTATGATGGGATTTCTTGATTTTTATCTGTCTGATTCATGATCACCTAAAAAACACACACATCTCAATTTCAACCTCCAAAACTACTCTTATCATATGCTTATTAACACTTAAATCACTTTATTTAAAGTTGATAAACAACATTTTATTATTTATTATTATTTTGGCCAAGCTATGCGGCCAGGCATTAAACTGAGACCGTGACAATGAAAGCACAGAATCCTAACCACCAACCAGGGAACTCCTGATAAACACCATTTTAAAACTCCCATAACAAGACTACTTCACCTGTTTGTCTCCTACTTTGTGATGCTGAGAAATACTTAAAATTACTGGTTGGAAACATAAATTTTAAATAAAGCAAAGACTGGCAGGCACAATACAGGCTCTATGTTGTACTACAGCTTCAACTTAAATTGAAAATTACTAATTGAAATAGTTGAAAGGTGGGAGTCAGCAGACAAAAATGTTAAGTGCTTCCTCCTAAAGAATATTTCATTTTTTTAAATATACATTTATTTATTTTAATTGGAGGCTAATTACTTTACTATATTGGTTTTGCCATATATTAACATGAATCCACCACGGGCATACATGTGTTCTCCATCCTGAACCCCCCCTCCCACCCCCCAAAATATAATAAAGTAGAAAACTGTCGAATAATACACACATTATAATACCACTTATGTAAAATTTTAAACAAAAACAATATATTATTTTACATATATAACATATATAGCATAAGTATAAAAGTACAGACCTGACAGGTAAATAGGATAATGATTACTTCTTGGGCAGAAAGACACTAGGAAAACTGAACACCTTTCATCGTAATATATAAACTTCAACTGGATATTTGTTCAAGGTGAGGGACAAATATTAGTTTTTCTTGGAAAAACTAGGGAAAGTTTAATATGGACTGAATGCTAGATAATTTCCATCACGTTACTGTTAATTTTTTGAGATGATGTTTTTATTACTTATGTAGACAATAAATCTTAATAATAAATCTTACATGATGCATACTTAAAAAAAAAAAAATTTATTTCACAACAGACCTAAAGAAAAACCTATATTTAGTTGCCAAGTCGTGTCTGACTCTGCAACCCCATAAACTGCCGCATGCCAGGCTTCCCAGTCTCTCAGTTATCTCCCAGAGTTTGCTCAAACTCATGTCCATTGAGTTGATGATGCCATCTAATCATCTCATTCTCTGGTACCCCCTTCTCCTCCTACCCTCAATCTTTCCCAGTATCAAAGTCTTTTCCAGTGACTCAGCTCTTCCCATCAGGTGGCCAAAGTATTGGAGCTTCAGCATCAGTCCTTCCAATGAATATTCAGGGTTGATTTCTTTTAGGATTGACTGGTTTGGTCTCTTTGATGTCCAAGAGACTCTCAAGAGTCTCCTCCAACACCACAGTTCAAAAGCATCCATCATCCTTCAGCTCTCAGCCTTCTTTATGGTTCAGTTCTCATATCCATACATGACTAGTGGAAAAACTACCCTTAACTAGACAAACATTTGTCAACAGTGATGTCTCTACTTTTTAATGTGCTATCTAGGTTTGTCATAGCTTTTCTTTCAAGGAACAAGTGTCTTTTAATTTCATGGCTGCAACCACTGTCCACAGTGATTTTGGAGTCCAAGAAAATAAAGTCTGTCACTGTTCCCATTGCTTCCCCACCTGTTTGCCATGAAGTGATGGGACCAGATGACATGATCTTAGTTTTCTGAATGTTGAGTTTTAAGCCAGCTTTTTCACTCTCCTCATTCACTCTCATCAAGAGGCTCTTTAGTTCCTCTTTACTTTCTACATATCTGAGGTTATTTATATTTCTCCCAGCACTCTTGATTCCAGCCTGTGATTCATCCAGCCTGGCATTTCACATGAGGTACTCTGCATATAAGTTAAATAAGCAGGGTGACAATNCATTCACTCTCATCAAGAGGCTCTTTAGTTCCTCTTTACTTTCTACATATCTGAGGTTATTTATATTTCTCCCAGCACTCTTGATTCCAGCCTGTGATTCATCCAGCCTGGCATTTCACATGAGGTACTCTGCATATAAGTTAAATAAGCAGGGTGACAATATACAGCCTGACTTCTTTCCCAATTTTGTACCAGTCTGTTGTTCCATGTGAGTTTTAACTGTTGCTTCTTGACCTACATAGAGTTTTCTCAGGAGACTGGTAAAGTGGTCTGGTATTCCTATCTCTTTAAGAATTTTCCAGGTTATAGTGATCCACACAGTCAAAGGTTTAAAGTAGTCAATGAAGCAGAAGTAGATATTTTTCTGGAATTCCTTTGCTCTATGATCCAACAGATGTTGTCAATTTGATCTCTGGTTCCTCTGCCTTTTCTAAATCCAGCTTATACCTCTGGAAGTACATCTGGTATTCTCTACAGAATACTGGTTAACTATCATTTATTTCACAAGAGACTTAAAGAAAAACTATACTATGAACTAAAAAAAAAAATTCTACCTGAAAAATTTCATAAAAACATGACATTCTTCTATAGAGATGACAGCACCAATCTGAATCACTTAGAGGAGGATTTTGATTACTTTGTATTGTTATCAGAACTCTTATAAACAGAAGTGTTCACTAGCAAACTAATTCAAAATCTACTATTAAAAAATACATTATACTATGATTATGTCTAAGTACAAGTAATAAGGGAAACTAAGAAATAAAATAAGCTATGTTGGGATGAAAAACAAACTTTCTTTGCCCAATTTTCTTTACTATCTTAAAATATTTGCTTTAATATTCACTTAACAAAGTAAAGATTTAAAAAAGGAAGACTAGTCTAAAAGCTTTCTTGCTTGGCCAGAAAACTAGGGTTGTGATCTCAACAGTCAAATAAGTATTTACTAATCATAAAACCATAGAGCCTAAATTATTAAATCTGTAAATATACAATAGAGATTTTAAAGAATATTATAAAATCCTGCCATCTGCAAAACAACATGCATGAACCTTGAGGATATTATTTTAAGTGAAATAAGTCAGAGAAAGACAAACAGTATATAATCTCAATTATATATGAAATCTAAAAAAGCCAAACTTAAAAAGATAAGATGGTTACATGGGGCTGGGGCTGTAGAGTTGGGGAAATAACATGTTGGTCAAAGGGTACAAACTTTCTATTGTAAGAGGAATAAGTTCTGAGGATCTAATGTACAGCATGATGACTACAGTTAAAAATACTGTATTGTATGCTTGAAGTTGCTAACAGATTTTTAAAAGTTCTCACCATAACAACAGCAACAAAGGTAATTATATGACTTAAGGATGTGTTAACTAACCTTAATCTGATAAACATTTGCAATATATGTGTATCAAACCATCACATTATACACCTAGACTTACAACAATGCTGTATGCCAATTATATCTTAAGAAAGCTAGGAAGAAATATTATGAAAACAGTATACTCTAATATGCTGATTAACTGACAGACTGAGTACCTACTATGTGTCACGTTTTATGCATGGGATATAGCTGTGATCAATAAAGACCAAAACTCCACCATCATAAACATCCCATATTGTCTAGTGGGAAAGACAATAAATATGCAAAGAATATACTGTATATTGGGGCTTCACTGGTGGCTCAAACAGTGAAGAATCTGCCTACAACGCAGGAGAACCAGGTTGAATCCCTGGATTAGGAAGATCCCCCTGGAGAAGGAAGTGGCTACCCACTCCAGTATTCTTGCTTGGAGAATTCCAGACAGAGGAGCCTGGAGAGCTACAGTCCATGGGAGGGCAAAGAATGAGCAACTTTCAGTTTCATAATGTGTATCAGATAATGTTACTTGCTGTGGAAAAAAAAGATGAAGGGGCGAGGATGTAATATTTTAACTGGGAGAGTCTTTGAAGGCCTCATTGTGGTGACATCCCAAAGGAGCTAAGGACACGAGGTACTTCAGTTAAGTGCCCTCAAGGCAGAAAAAACAATAAAAGCAAAGGTCCTGAAGAAGGAGCTTACCACAAACAGGAAGGAACAGCCAGAAAAATGTGGTGGGGGCTGCAGCAAAACGCAGTAGGAAAGGAGGTCAGAGTGAGGTGTAACACAGTCCCTTACAGGCCAGAAAGGCGATTATCTCGTAACTCTGAGATAGGGAGCCAGAGAAAGGAGCTGACCACGGAGGTCATGTGTCCTGAGTTACCCTTTTTAAAGGTCATTTTGGCTGTATGGGGAGAACAAGCGATCAGAAACGAGCACAGAAAGACCTATTAGTCTCAACCTAGGGTTTTCAGGGTTTACACGTACTGCAGTGTTTATCAGGACTAATGTTAAGTGATCAGAGGAGGGTCAGGGAAGTTCCCTTTTCCTTTATGACTCCCTATTGCTTTTAGGCACCAGTTGATCAAATAAAAAGTCATTCATATTTCCTTCTATATGTCAATAAGCCAGGCAAAACACACTGATGGCAAATAAGAGGGTGCTAGAGGTAGCAGTCTGAGAGGTGAGGCTTTTCAAAGGTAATTTAACTTCATTAATTCAACTTGAACTGTCTTTAAAACCTAAAGTGTGTGTAACAGTACCCTCAGCATTCAGCAGCATACATCCTGTGCTTAAATAAGTAATTTTTAGTTGCTCTAATGAAAAGTCTGACTCAGACCACAGATCAAGCGCACCTCATCTTATGCTGGTCTCGTTGTCAACTTAATGTATTTCATACACACTTAAGATTTTAAAAGTAACACTAAAAATATGTAATCTCTGACAACAACAACAATTAAATATCTGAAAGAGTATCAGCTGATGAATTACTAGGAGGAGTTCCTGACTGATTTGCTTTCATTTTGAAACTCTTTTAAGCCAGAAAGTTAAATTTATTTTCATCCTCATTTTTATATTTCTTTTTAATTTACTGTCATGTTAAGATCATGAGAATTATACAGCACAGTGTTTAAAGTTTTGGGATCAGAGAACCTGCATTTGAATTCCACCTTGACTATCTAAACTATATGACTGAGGACAAATAACTTCTCCAGATCTTTGCTGTTCAGGAAACAGAAATTAAAGATATTCTAACCCTCACTCTGAGAATACTACTACAATTGAAAACAAAAATATGCAGAAACTCCTGGCAGAATGGCAAGGAGTGTGTGTGCCCCTTCTTGAGAAGTAACTATTTTGGAGCCACTTTCTTCCCCATTGTTGTAGTCACTTCAGTCCTGTCCGACTCTTTGTGACCCCATGGACTGTAGCCCGCCAGGCTCTCCTCTGCCCATGGGATTTCCCAGGCAAGAATACTGGAGTGGGTTGCCATTTCCTTCCAGGGGATCTTGGACTTGAACCCATATCTCCTGCATTGTAGGTGGTACTCTTTCAGATATTCCTGAACAGCTATTTGAGATACCTTCAGCGCATCCACAGGAGACATTTAGCAGTCAGTTGGACTTAACGGGCCTGAAACTTAGCATGAAGTCTGAGTTAGAACTGAGGTCCTAAGAAAGGTCTGAAGTGACAGCTGAAGTTGCATGGGGTAAGTGGTATGACTAAGGAAAAGTACAGTAAGAGAGTAGATTGATAAGCTTAACTGGACTGTTCATATTTAAGAAGTGAGCAAAAGAGAAGCCAGCAAAAATAAAATATACCTAAAGACAGTCAAAGTAGAGTCTAATGGATAGCAAGAGATGAATTTATAAGCTTCCTAAAGATACATACAAGGAGATATTAAAATCATTTATGAGGATCAAATACTATGAGGGACTGTCAATGTTCTATTTAGAGGATATAAAAGGCATATATCAACGATACTATTTTTTTCAAGTGCACATAAAAGACTAAAGGTAAATATGCCCACTAAGTTGCTTCAGTCATGTCTGACTTTGCAACCGTATGGACTGTAGCCTGCCAGGTTCCTCTGTCCATGGGATTCTCCAAGGCAAGAACACTAGAATGGGGTTGTCATTTCCTCCTCCAGAGGATCTTCCTGACCCAGGGATCAAACCTGCAGTTCTTGCATCTCCTGCATTGGCAGGCGGGTTCCTTACCACTAGCGCCACCTGGGAAGCTCCAAAGTGCTAACAAAGATTGCCACTAGGGGATAGAAATTATATATATGGTGAGGAGGAAGAGATACATAGTATTTCTATAGAGACAGAGAAAGAGAGATACTTAACATCTATATTTTAATTTTCTACCATAAACATGTATTGATTTTGTAATTAAAGAAAATTATATTTTTAAGTCTGAGAAATCAGTGATATTCACAAAGGATATTTTTAAAGATGACACAGTTAATCTATATAGTTATTGTAACTAATAGGTTTTTATCCTTAAATCAAGTTGATCATTTAAAAAGCAATATTCCTGAATCACAAAATGCTGACTTGAAAATGACATCACTGAGTTTTATTCATGGTTTTGTTCCCTTCCCCTCCCCAACCCCCATCCTGACAGCACACTAAGACCTTCACTCTTATAGCTCTTTTCCCTGATTTGCAATTTGAAAATCTTATTTATAATTCTTACCATCTTATAGTACATATTTTGGTTGTAAGCCAAAACACAATATTTGTGGAATAAATGGAAAAAAACTATAATTTGTATTCACACTGCCTTTAAGCATCATAAGAAAATACACATACCAATACATGATCCAAATTTCTGTTTTTTTTTTTTAAAAAAAAAAACTTTCAGCTGGATTCATGCTCTTCAAATGTACCTCTTGAAGAATAGGCAGTGGTATGCCAGGGGCTTCAAGAACCACAGGAGAGATGTAATGCATAAATTCTACTACACAGTAATTCAAAATAGTTTTATTTTGAAATATACACTAACTAAAAAGTTAAAAGTGCTTGGGAATTTTTTACGATAACCAGACTTTCAATAAATGTCATTCTTGCCTGGAGCTTCTTTTAGGGTATGTTGTTGTTTAGTCACTAAGTCGTGTCCAACTCATCCTCTGCTGCCACCTTCTCTTGCCTTCAATCTTTCCCAGCATCAGGATCTTCAGAGTATAATTTACCAGCTCTTTTCCCTGCCCAACCACACTCAACCTCCCCTTAGTTTACCCCATTCTTAAATTACATTTACACTTACATTTACTAGTGTAATCAATAGTTACAAACAGGATTATCAATAAACAATACAAAGTCTAGAGTTGTGCAGGCCAGAACCTGGCTATCTAGACTGAAACAACTTGACTTTGAAAGCCCTGATGCTGCTGCTAAGTTGCTTCAGTCGTGTCCGACTCTGTGTGATCCCACAGACAGCAGCCCTAAAAGGCCACAAAGATTGATTTTTGTTTTGTATATATATTTTTTTAATGTCTACTTTCTTGTACGTCATTCATGTTAACAGCAAGTATATAGTATTAAAATTCCTACAGAACACTTCAGGGTAGTAAAAATTGTCTAAAAGCTTTTAAAGTATATTTAAGTATATGGAATATATTTTTATGAACCCAAGACACCAATTTTCCTTATAAAGGTATTTTTGCTAAAATCCTTAACTATCTGTAATACCATCTTTACTTTTTACTCACATAAACCATTCCCAACTTCTACACACACATATGTGCCAAACTTCTGGTGGTATTACCTCTTCATGAATATTATCACTTCATCACTAGGAGAAATACTTTTTATATTACCATCCTGGTCATTATCATCATTACACTTTTTTCTCTTAAATATGGAATTGTGAAGACAAATACACCCCTAATATTCTAAAACTGGAAGAGGTAAATAATCTACTTAATAAAATTTTAAAGTATACACATGAAGACAAATAACAACTGACAATGAAAGTATTGAAAAGACCATTAAAAAATATTACCCTTAAACAACATTATTAAGTTCTATGCAAACCATCAGCCCTAAATTCAACATATACTTGGGTCCCTGCTATGTGCCAGGTACCCTGCTGGCCACTCAAGGTTTCAATGTGAGTGTGATTAAACAACAGACGACTACTCTAAGAGTTTACAATCCAGTTCTTATATACTTTACCATCATTTATTTAGTTTCATTCAAAAACCAAAAAAAGGCTGCTATATAGGAACTCATAATGCACAGAAATTTCTTTTAAAAAAAATGTACTTTCCTAAGAAAGGCAATAAAGACAGAAAACAGCCTTTAGATCAGGATAAATAATTTAACTTACTCTAAGGACATAAATCAGTTTTACCATGTGGTCCTGACATGTGAATAAACGATTATAGTACCAGATAAAACTGGTCATAAGTATGTTTTTTTAAGAAACTCTGAAATGTGAAAGAGTTCTTTACTGTAGACTGCAATTCATCAGCAGTTCCTTTAAGCATTTTAGGCCAGGGAGAAATAATTCTTGTCCAGTACAACAGTATCATAGATATAACAGCTGGCAAATACATTGAGCAAGGATATATAACAACACTATTCTCTAGAGGGTAATTTCTTCCAATAATAGAAATAAGTAAACAAATGCCTCTATGAACCCCCTCCCTTTTTTAAAAGAAAACGAATCAGTGTTGTTTACAGCTGTCTGTAATACATATAAAATTTGTGTTAATAATGAAAAGAAAATCTGAAAATAGTACTCAAATGTGCCTAAGGCTCCACACCCCTGTATACCAAGGGAAGTTAAAGAGCATTAGCACACTGTATATGAAGCACAACTACAGAAAACAGTGCACGATGTCTACCTCCAAAGACACTTCACAAATTTCTTACTAAACAGTTAGTGCCAATTTCCCTATAAGAAAAAGACTATAAATCAATTAACTAAATTATTCTACATATTTTAATATACGTAGAAACTCTGTCACATTCTCACTCCTATGCTTTAGCTTCTTTGCCAAATAACTACAAGGAGTTTAAAATAAATATTTATACAAAGCTTTAGCCCACATACACCAACAAACAGTGTATATTAAAACACCAGCTTGCTGTTTTTAGGCTTCTCTAGTTAACCAGCTCTCCTCAACAGGCTCCTTTTAAAAATGGTCCCTGCCCATTAAATCAACAGCAAGTGAACTGCGGGAAATGCACTGAATGTGTCAGCAAAGAAAAAGAAATCTGCCAGTAAAACTTACACCTAGTGACAAGTAACAACTGAGAGTACCGAAATGGCAATTTTTGAGTGTTGCTCTTAAATGAAACATTAACCAGAATTACAATAACCTATCAAACCAAATAACCAGCACACCAGTCATTTTTACTAAATTATACTTCATTAGTTCAACAGATATCTGTGTCCCTGCTATGTGTCAGACACTGTGTTAGACATTGAAGGTTTATTCTGAACAAGCATGTCAAAGCCCTCCTTTCAGGGTGTTTATGTATAATCCAGTAAGGTACCTTCAGGAAGTAGCATAACAACAACAATTAAATGACTAAAACAAGAAAAAGGTAAAGATTTTCCTGGAGTTAAAAAAGAACCACACACAAGATCTAACAATGTTCTCTACATAGTAGCATATTTTTCCTGCACTTGCTTTCCAGTGTACGTTATAACAAAGACTAAAAAGATGAAAGTGAAAAAAATCAAAACAGGATGCATATAAGTTTATTAAAAGTTACTTCCTTCTTACTTTAAGAAAACAGACATGGGTACAGACACTCAGACATAATACCTGTTGATGTTATATCAATATACCTGGGGAACTCTTTAGAGTACCCACACCAGTTTTAAAGGTTAAGCAACAAACAGCAAATAATCATAGATAGTAAATAAAGTGTTTTCATTTGGAATTAGCAGAAGTGTTCACAAGGGCAGAATAAATCAAATAAACTCTCCTCCACTGGGTGTTTCTAAACCTTTCCCAATGGCCCCTTCCCCCGCCCCGCCATCCCGCCCCCCCATCCCTCTGGGCACTAGCAAGTCCTTTTTTTTTTTTCTTTAGCAGAGGGAGTGACGTGGCAGGAGAGGCAGAAAATGACCCTGAAGGAGCCCTGGCTGAGGCTGAGCTCAGCACCTCCTCCCTCTGCTCCACGTTGTACACCCAGCAAACCCCACTCCCACAGAGTTCCAGAATTTCTGTTTCCCAACATATAAGAGGCGATCTGCTTAGGAGAGAGGAACTGATCATAGGTGGAAGCTTGGGGATCAGTCTTGAGGTGCGTGTGCATAGCAGGCACGGTTTTTATGTAGACTCAGGAGGCACTGATGGCACTTATGGGTGCTCCAGCGGCCCCAGTCACCCTCCGGGGCCGTCAGCACCTCCGTCCATCGCTTCACTTTCAAGCTCAGGTTAGGCGTGGGGGTAGAGCTACCTGGGAAGAGCACTGGGAATGTCCACTGGGGACCAAGTCTCGTGTGGTTGAACCCAAGAGAACAGTTTATCAACAGGTTAAGAGTGAGCGGGGCGGGGAAGCACGCAGCCCCCTATGCCGCATCCCTCTCCTCTCCCAGGCTGCTGACATCCTCCCACCCCCCATTTTTCCGGCCTGACACCCCAGGAGATAAGAAGTCAGGAGGAAGCGTCCAATAAGGATCCCAATCNACTCTTGAGAGTCCCTTGGACTGCAAAGAGATCCAACCAGTCCATCAAAAAGGAGATCAGTCCTGGTGTTCATTAAGGACTGATGTTGAAGCTGAAGCTGCAATACTTTGGCCACCTGATTCAAAGAACTGACTCATTGGAAAACACCGTGATGCTGAGAATGCTTGAAGGTAGAAGGAGAAGGGGACAACAGAAGATGAGACAGTTGGATATCATCATCGACTCAATGGACATGGGTTGGGTGAACTCTGGGAGTTGGCGATGGACAGGGAGGCCTGGTATGATACAGTTCATGGGGTCGCAAAGAGTTGGACACGACTGAGTAACTGAACTGAATAACCTCACAAAGTATTTTTTTGAATACAAAATAATCAGGGTGGTGTGACTGAATGATAACTTTGACAAGGCCCAGAAAAGGACATGCTAACATAGGAAAGCATCCTGGAAGAAGCTAGCTTTGAGCCATGTCTTAGAGTGAATCAAATATAATTTATGGTTTCAGCCTAATTATTGATTTTTTCTTTTGAAAGCAGTGACTTAGATCCAGTTAGACCATTGTTCTGATACTATCAAGATATTTTAGTTTTCCAGATGTTAAAAGAGAAATGAGATAATCTGGTCACTTTAAAACATGATCTGGATGGTTAGCAAGATCTATGCATTGTTGTGTTTGCCCATCCTGTGACAAGATACAAAGCAACTCTGTTTTCTTGTTATGACAAAAACCACTTGATATGTGACCTTTCCAGTGTCAATGAGAGGCAGACTTTCCTGGCACAGTAACCTTGACTATTCTTGGTTTTCTGCCCCAATCCTTCTTAAGCTTTTCTCTGATATAATAATGACAACTGAGACTTATTTTAGGCTTCCCTGGTGGCTGAGACGGTGAAAAATCTGCCTGCAATGCAGGAGACCCAGGTTCAATCCCTGGGTTGGGGGGAATCTCCTTGAGGAGGAAATGGTAGGCTGCTCTAGAATTGTTGCCTGGAGAATTCCATGGATGGGCTACAGTCCATGGGCTCACAAGAGTTGGATGTGACTGAGTGACAAACACTTTTACTTCACTTTCATGACTTATTTAATGTAATATCTGACATGCACCCCCAACATTCCAATGAGGCAAGATCTATTATTATCCCCATGTTCATATTAGGAAATTGAGGCATAAAGAAGTTAGATAATTTACCCAAGGGCCCACAGCTAGTGAAAGGCAGACTCTATAATAAAACATTTTTTTCTGACTCTAGGACCTAAGTTCTTAACCATGAAAGAGAAAGACTGTTCCTGATGTCAAGTATCTGATCTGATGCTGTCACCTAGGCCTTGGAGTTGCTAGCAGTTGGCCTGGCACAACTGGGCTCTGTTATATTCTGTTGGATATAAACAGTTTCAGAGAATATCAACATCAGAAAAGTCCATTTCACGAATGTGATGGATCAAGACAAAAATAAGACTACTCCATAATCATGTCTGAACACAGACAAAAAAAAACCTTATCTAAGCCATCAAATGAAAGACAGATTTAGTCTTTAGACTGAAGTCTTTAGTCTAAAACAATCAGATTTAGTATAAGTGACTATTCTTTATCAGTTTTATCCTCATTCTAGTCTTTATTTTTCTACATAAGATTTATTAAGATACCCAATTACAGAATTAGCCCTGCTTCCTGACAGCATCCAGTTTAGAGAAGAGTTCCTCAAATCACTCAACAAACCCAAATCTTAACATAGGTCATTTCTAACACTTATTGAGATACCTCATGGTTACCAGTTTATGTTCTCCCTTGTTGCAGTGAGTAATAAACTTAGCTTGCTCAGCCACACATGTGTTTATGGTGATCTTTGGCTAGAGAGCAAGGAGATCCAACCAGTCCATTCTGAAGGAGATTGGCCCTGGGATTTCTTTGGAAGGAATGATGCTGAAGATGAAGCTCCAGTACTTTGGCCACCTCATGCGAAGAGTTGACTCATTGTAAAAGACTCTGATGCTGGGAGAGATTGGGGTCAGGAGGAGAAGGGGACGACAGAGGATGAGATGGCTGGATGGCATCACTAACTCGATGGGCATGAGTCGGAGTGAACTCCGAGAGTTGGTGATGGACAGGGAGGCCTGGCATGGTGCAATTTATGGGGTCGCAAAGAGTCGGACACGACTGAGCAACTGAACTGAACTGAACATAGATTCTATGCTAATGGAACTTTATCAAAAGGTAGTCAAAAGAGACAAATGGTACTGGAATAATTGGATATCATTTTGCAAGAAGAAAGAATTTCAACATGTCAACCTATGCCTTGTACCACATGCAAAATAACTCAGATTATAAATTTGAGTGTAAAATTATAAAATTTTTAGAAGAAAACAGGAAGTCTGCCATCTCTGGCTAGGCAAAATATTTCCCAGCTACAACACCCAAAGCACAGTCCATAAAAAAAAAGAAAAAAATTTTTTTTAATTTATGAAAGCATCTATTCAAGAGAAAATATTTGCAAAACATGTATCTGACAAATGACTGTATGAAGAACTACAATTTGGTAAAAGGCAAGAAGTCAATTTTCAAAATATTAGTATAACTGAACAATCAACAAGAAATGATAACGTTATTAGTCATTCAGTTCGGTTCAGTCGCTTAGTCGTGTCCGATTCTTTGTGACCGCATGAATCGCAGCATGCCAGGCCTGGCTGATCTCCTCCAGAGTGGACTGGTTAGATCTCCTTGCAGTCCAAGGGACTCTCAAGAGTGTTCCCCAACACCACAGTTCAAAAGCATCAATTCTTCGGTGCTCTGCATTCTTCACAGTCCAACTCTCACATCCATACATGACCACAGGAAAAACCATAGCCTTGACTAGACAGACCTTAGTCGGCAAAGTAATGTCTCTGCTTTTGAATATACTGTCTAGGGTTGGTCATAACTTTTCTTCCAAGGAGTAAGCGTCTTTTGATTTTTTGGCTGCAGTCACCATCTGCAGTGATTTTGGAGCCCCAAAAAATAAAGTCTGACACAATTTCCACTGTTTCCCCATCTATTTGCTATGAAGTGATGGGACCGGATGCCATGATCTTCATTTTCTGAATGTTGAGCTTTAAGCCAACTTTTTCACTCTCCTCTTTCACTTTCATCAAGAGACTTTTTAGTTCCTCTTTACTTTGTGCCATAAGGGTGGTGTCATCTGCATATCTGAGGTTATTGATATTTCTCCCTGCAATCTTGATTCCAGCTTGTTTCTTCCAGTCCAGCGTTTCTCATGATGTCCTCTGCATAGAAGTTAAATAGGCAGGGTGACAATGTACAGCCTTGACGTACTCCTTTTCCTATTTGGAACTATTAGTCATTGCAGAAATGCATATCAAAACCATAAAGAAGTATCAATACTTACTTAAAAATAATTCCAAGTGCCGTTGAGCATGTAGAGCAACTAGAATTCCCAGACTTTGTTGGTGGGAATGCAGAGTGATACACTTGGGAGAACAGTTTGGCAGTTTCTTACAAAGTTAAGTTTACATTACAATATGACCCAGCGGAAATAAAACATGTTCACACAAAAACCTGGACACATACTATATAATAGCCCAAAACTGGAAACAATCTTAAGTGCCCTTTAGTTGGTGACTAGATAAGCAAATTGTGGTACATATATACAATGGAAACTGCTCAGTAATAAAAGGAACCAACTATTGATACCACAACCTAAATGAGCTTAGGTGTGTTACTCTAAGTGAGAGATGTAGACTCAAAAAAGTTTACATATTGCTTCCATTTATATGAAATTCTGGAAAAGCCAAAATTACTCGGGGGATAAACATATCTGTTATTGCCTGTGAGTTGGGAGGGGTTGATTGCAGAGGGGCTTGGAATTTTGTGGGGTGATGGAACAGTTCCATGTCTTGAAGTGTGATGTGGGTTACACAATGTATGCATCTTTCAAAACTCACAAAACCATATACTAAAAAGAGCAGTTTTATTCTATGTAAATTATATTTCAATAAACTTGACTTTAAAAAGGAAAGATGTTGAAAGGGGGAAAAGGTTGGGATGAGGCAGGGCTGCCCAGTACCATGAATATGAAGACACTAACAGAGTGTCTCACCAGATATTAAATTCTAAATAAGATAAATTACTAATAGGTGATCTACCTTATAAAAAACCTATTCTTTTTTGTAGAGTGACAGAGTTCATAGTACACTGAATTTTTTTTTTTTTTTTTACAATTGAGGAACTACTTGATTTATTGTGGAATAACAAAACTAAAGTTGAAAATCATTGCCAACTGATCAATCATAGATGAGTATAAAGCATCTCTGGGACTGTGGGAAAATAAAATTGCATTTCAAAAACTCTGATTTACAATTTTTCAGGAACATGTTTATTGTACAAATGAGGTTCCTGTACTCTACTGTAGAGGTAAGGGCATTTGAGAGCAGGAAGTAACCAACAGGGGTAAATAGTGGTGAGCAATTAGACAAAAATGTAATAGCAAATTAAGCATCTTCAAACTGAGGTTATAATTACTGAAATTACCATGAAGTGCTATCCTTTAAGAACATAAATAGCTCCTCTGCTTTAGGCCTCTGAAAAGGGGATGAGAATGAGAGGGAGTAAACTAGAATGATTTAAAATGTGCAAATATACTTTGTAACCCCATCATGTGATTTAGAGTTCTAGCAGAGCTACAGGTGAGTTAATTTGAGATTAATTTCATAGTTCATGCTAATCTTGGTTCAACTACTGGAACTCTATAAAAATCTTTGCCATAGTAGAGAGACTTCTCTCTGGCTAGTAGAAACAGTCATCCTGGACTCACCCATCAGTTCTCAGAAGGCCTGCTTTTGATGGAACTTCTAATTTCCTATTTCTCTAGTGGCAGTGGAGGCCAGAGACTTCATTCTGCTTAAGTGCTCCAGGCTCCTAAGAGGCCCTTAGTGAAGACTGCATAGTACTTGGAAACCTTACAATTTCACTTAGAGAGTTCAGTCTTACTCATTGTACTCTGCAGCTGCATGCATGCTCCATCGTGTCCGACTCTGTGATCCTATGGACTGTAGCCCACCAGGCTCCTCTGTCTATGGAATTTTCCAAGCAAGAATACTATAGTTGGTTGCCATTTCCTACTGTAAGGGATCTTCCCAACGCAGGTATCAAACTCATGTTCCCTGGGTGAGTACAAAATTTCATCAGACATGCCATAGAACTGTCTCTCTACTTAAAGGATCTCAATGATTAACCCAGGTTGGTTTACCTACCAACTCTTCCAGCATCAGTAGCTACTGTTGTCTTTGTTATCCTGAAATTTCTTATGACTTTTCCAAGGTAACTTTTTCCTGGTGAAGTAAAGCTTTGGGGTATAGGATGTCTTTGGGGTCAATCAGTTGCACTTCCATAGCTTTCATACAGCCATCTTTAATTTGGTTAGCATCTAGACTAAACGCTAGACTTCCCTAGAATCGCTTTCTCCTGCTCAGCCACAGTGGCTTCCCTCCTCTCCCCCATTTTTTAACCTTGAGTTCAAGTTCATCTTTGGCATTAGTTCTGTTTCCAGCTCTGCAATTCTTTCCAAGTCTTTTAACCTGTACCTGTGACAGAGAGTCTATAACTGTTGAAATATTCTCTCATCCTTTCTGTCAATTGCTAAGTTAAGTCTCCTTTTCTTCTTTCAGCCATTGAATATTTGTCTGGCTCATCTCTCCTTGTGACTTAGAGTTTTCTCAGGCCCAGTGTGGTCTGCATTTTTGCATTTCCTCCTCTAAGCCCTCAGTGTTCAAAAGAGGCAGTACAGGCTACGGTATGTACGCTAAGGGTGATGTTCTCTCTTCCCGGTAGTTCCCAAAAGGAGAGACTTCAGTTATGAAAGGTAAACAACCAATTTTAATAAAATTCATGGTTTGAATAATGGAAAATTCCATTATTCTTGGAGTAATTTTGGTGCTTTAACAGACTACTGCTATCTTGTGATCTTAATGAGGAACCATTTTATAGAAGGCAATTGACTTATATAAAAGGATGATATTATTGTACAAAGAAGTAACCTATTTAAGCTAGAGTCAAAAGAGAGGTGAAACTGGGAGGATAACTAGAGACATCTCACTGAAGACAAGGGCACTAAGTGCAATAAGACCTCACGAGAGCCTATAACCATGAAATGGTAGGCGTTCCATGATCAAGGAAACTACCCTCTGCTTTTCTCACTTTTCTCTAGTCTCATTTCTAGCTCTTTTGAGAATTCTCTCTCATTCCTACTCTCATCTTTCCATATCCCTTACCAGATCAGCTTCAAACCATCTTTCCTACTAAAATGATCGGGAGACAAGTCTATATGCTTGGGGAAAATAACCTAAATACCCCAGTTTGAATCTGGCTTCTACCCCTGGTTCTATATTCTAGAGTGGTAGAATACTAAATACACAAAAACCTGATCCTGCTACAGGCCCTGCTTATCCTATGGGCTAGTTGACTGTCTGGTTTCTGTTTCAGTAGTCTCCCTCCATTACTTGAGGGAACTGTAGCCTTTATTTTCTTGTAGCCAGGAGAATCTAAGCAAAACACTGAGCATTTCTTATACACTATTCATGTGTCTAACACTAGAAGATAGATGATATAAATCTTATTCTTTATGGGGTTTACACTATTGAGAAAGATGTGGACAGTAAGCGTTTATATATCATTGAAAGATAATATATGTCATGTTATCTAGTCACTCAAGTTCATCTTTGGCATTAATTCTGTTTCTAGCTCTGCAGTTCTCTCCAGAGAATTGTGTCCAACTCTTTGAGACCCCGTGGTCCACCAGGCTCCTCTGTCCATGTGATTCTCCAGGCAAGAATACTGGAGTGGGTTGCCAGTTCATTCTCCAGGGGATCTTCCCAACCCAGGAATCATACCTAGGTCTCCCACGTTGCAGGCAGATTCTTTACCTTCTGAGCCATCAAGAAAGCCCCTGGGAAGCCCCTATGAGTGGTCATAAAATGACTACTAAATGAATGCAGGAAAGATAAATATGAAAGTGGGCTGCAGAAACCTTCTGGGATGGGAAAGGGAGAGGAAGTTATCTTTTAAATAAGTATCTACTTTTACTAGAACTTGAGCTGGATACTTATACATAGGCAGAGTAGACTGATTACTGTTTTCCATGTACATCTAGTATAGGTGTTAGAGCCATAGAAGGGACTAATAAAAAGCATAGAATGATAACATAGCTCACCAAGCATAAGCCTTTTCAATGGTAAAGAGTTAATGGGAGATCCCCTGGTGGTCCAGTGGTTAGGACTCAGTGCTTTCACTGCCATTGCCTGGGTCCAACCTTTGGTTTGGTGTGGCATGGCCAAAAAATAAGAGAGAGATAAATGGGGATAAGAGAAGATGGGCAAAGTGGAGCTTTAAAAAAACAAACAAACAAAAAACAAAGTAGAATCCAAAGTTGAACCATAGGGTCTTTATTGTCTAGAATAGTCAGACTGAAAGAGCATGTATATTTACCATGAGACGGGAGACTCAGCGTGTAAACTTTGTTCGTGTGACCCCAGGACATAGTACAGTTTGCCTGGGATTTGTGTGCACTACAGAGAACCTCTCAGTTTGGTCTTTGGGAACAGTTATGCAACTATGGTTTAGGCAGTGCTGTATGCATAAGGTGTATGATTCCATTTATGGAGGTAAATAAAAAGCCTGAGGGTATCTATTAGTAGCACCCTAAATCAAGTTCTCTGTAACCCAGGTAGGTGGATTTCTCTTTACATGAAATTCTGATACTAAACAATATGCAAAGGCAAATGAATTATTGGAGAGAATATCCTGTTTTAGGGCAACTTTAAAAATCTGTCCTTTATACTCTCCTTGAATGTGAGGGAAATAGCCACACATCTTTCACCAAAGTGTAGAGGAGCCAACATTAATCACTTTCTAGATATAAAACTGCCAAGAAAAAACTTTTCATTGGTAACTGCTTGACCTACTTTCTATCCTTGATTTGAGGGCACATTCTTACATAGGGTCTAATCACTTATTTGCCAAGAGATTAATTAGCTTTTCAGAGCCTTCGTGCTAGTTAAATAGTCCCAAAATAGACCACTAGTCCCACCGCCCATTGCTTCTTAGGAAAATCGATTATAGAAGTGACAGAATTGAGCAAGCTATGCCTTTCAGTGCATCTATACTTGTGAAAATTGCGACCTCCAATCCTCTTGACTCAGTTGGTCTCTGTAGGGTACTTAATTATACCCCTCCTTTCTGCCTTCAAGATTTCTGAGCTTTGAGTAGATTAAATTTGAATTTCAAGATGATGTAACCAGACAATATGACATGGTGAATCAAAGTCCAGGTTCAGTTCAGTTCAGTTGCTCAGTGTCTGACTCTTTGCGACCCCATGAATCGCAGCACGCCAGACCCCCTGTCCATCACCAATTCCCGGAGTTCACTCAAACTCACGTCCATCGAGTCAATGAAGCCATCCAGCCATCTCATCCTCTGTTGTCCCCTTCTCATCCTGCCCCCAGTTCCCCCCAGCATCAGAGTCTTTCCCAATAAGTCAACTCTTCACATGAGGTGGCCAAAGTACTGGAGCTTCAGCATCAGTCCCTCCAAAGAACACCCAGGGCTGATTTCCTTCAGAGTGGACTGGTTGGATTTCCTTGCAGTCTAAGGGATTCTCAGGAGTCTTCTCCAACACCACAGTTCAAAAGTATCAGTTCTTTGTTGCTCAGCTTTCACAGATCTATTTCTGCTTTATTGACTATGCCAAAGCCTTTGACTGTGTGGATCACAATCAACTGTGGAAAACTGAGAAAGAGATGGGAATACCAGACCACCTGACCTGCCTCTTGAGAAATCTGTATGCAAGTCAGAAATCAACAGTTAGAACTGGACATGGAACAACAGACTGGTTCCAAATAGGAAAAGGAGTACGTCAAGGCTGTATATTGTCACCCTGCTTATTTAACTTCTATGCAGAGTACATCATGAGAAACNTGGGCTGCAGAAACCTTCTGGGATGGGAAAGGGAGAGGAAGTTATCTTTTAAATAAGTATCTACTTTTACTAGAACTTGAGCTGGATACTTATACATAGGCAGAGTAGACTGATTACTGTTTTCCATGTACATCTAGTATAGGTGTTAGAGCCATAGAAGGGACTAATAAAAAGCATAGAATGATAACATAGCTCACCAAGCATAAGCCTTTTCAATGGTAAAGAGTTAATGGGAGATCCCCTGGTGGTCCAGTGGTTAGGACTCAGTGCTTTCACTGCCATTGCCTGGGTCCAACCTTTGGTTTGGTGTGGCATGGCCAAAAAATAAGAGAGAGATAAATGGGGATAAGAGAAGATGGGCAAAGTGGAGCTTTAAAAAAACAAACAAACAAAAAACAAAGTAGAATCCAAAGTTGAACCATAGGGTCTTTATTGTCTAGAATAGTCAGACTGAAAGAGCATGTATATTTACCATGAGACGGGAGACTCAGCGTGTAAACTTTGTTCGTGTGACCCCAGGACATAGTACAGTTTGCCTGGGATTTGTGTGCACTACAGAGAACCTCTCAGTTTGGTCTTTGGGAACAGTTATGCAACTATGGTTTAGGCAGTGCTGTATGCATAAGGTGTATGATTCCATTTATGGAGGTAAATAAAAAGCCTGAGGGTATCTATTAGTAGCACCCTAAATCAAGTTCTCTGTAACCCAGGTAGGTGGATTTCTCTTTACATGAAATTCTGATACTAAACAATATGCAAAGGCAAATGAATTATTGGAGAGAATATCCTGTTTTAGGGCAACTTTAAAAATCTGTCCTTTATACTCTCCTTGAATGTGAGGGAAATAGCCACACATCTTTCACCAAAGTGTAGAGGAGCCAACATTAATCACTTTCTAGATATAAAACTGCCAAGAAAAAACTTTTCATTGGTAACTGCTTGACCTACTTTCTATCCTTGATTTGAGGGCACATTCTTACATAGGGTCTAATCACTTATTTGCCAAGAGATTAATTAGCTTTTCAGAGCCTTCGTGCTAGTTAAATAGTCCCAAAATAGACCACTAGTCCCACCGCCCATTGCTTCTTAGGAAAATCGATTATAGAAGTGACAGAATTGAGCAAGCTATGCCTTTCAGTGCATCTATACTTGTGAAAATTGCGACCTCCAATCCTCTTGACTCAGTTGGTCTCTGTAGGGTACTTAATTATACCCCTCCTTTCTGCCTTCAAGATTTCTGAGCTTTGAGTAGATTAAATTTGAATTTCAAGATGATGTAACCAGACAATATGACATGGTGAATCAAAGTCCAGGTTCAGTTCAGTTCAGTTGCTCAGTGTCTGACTCTTTGCGACCCCATGAATCGCAGCACGCCAGACCCCCTGTCCATCACCAATTCCCGGAGTTCACTCAAACTCACGTCCATCGAGTCAATGAAGCCATCCAGCCATCTCATCCTCTGTTGTCCCCTTCTCATCCTGCCCCCAGTTCCCCCCAGCATCAGAGTCTTTCCCAATAAGTCAACTCTTCACATGAGGTGGCCAAAGTACTGGAGCTTCAGCATCAGTCCCTCCAAAGAACACCCAGGGCTGATTTCCTTCAGAGTGGACTGGTTGGATTTCCTTGCAGTCTAAGGGATTCTCAGGAGTCTTCTCCAACACCACAGTTCAAAAGTATCAGTTCTTTGTTGCTCAGCTTTCACAGATCTATTTCTGCTTTATTGACTATGCCAAAGCCTTTGACTGTGTGGATCACAATCAACTGTGGAAAACTGAGAAAGAGATGGGAATACCAGACCACCTGACCTGCCTCTTGAGAAATCTGTATGCAAGTCAGAAATCAACAGTTAGAACTGGACATGGAACAACAGACTGGTTCCAAATAGGAAAAGGAGTACGTCAAGGCTGTATATTGTCACCCTGCTTATTTAACTTCTATGCAGAGTACATCATGAGAAACACTGGACTGGAAGAAACACAAGCTTGAATCAAGATTGCCTGGAGAAATATCAATAACCTCAGATATGAGGATGATACTACCCTTATGGCAGAAAGTGAAGAGGAACTAAAAAGCCTCTTGATGAAAGTGAAAAAGGAGAGTGAAAGAGTTGGTTTAAAGCTCAACATTCAGAAAACGAAGATCATGGCATCTGGTCCCATCACTTCATGGGCAATAGATGGGGAAACAGTGGAAACAGTGTCAGACTTTATGTTTTTGGGCTCCAAAATCACTGCAGATGGTGACTGCAGCCATGAAATTAAAAGACGTGCTTACTCCTTGGAAGAAAAGTTATGACCAACCTAGATAGCATATTGAAAAGCAGAGACATTTCTTTGCCAACAAAGGTCTGTCTAGTCAGGGCTATGGTTTTTCCAGTGGTCATGTATAGATGTGAGAGTTGGACTGTGAAGAAAGCTGAGCGATGAAGAAAGTCCAGGTGCTGTCCATCAATTGATGAATAAATAAAACATAGTATAGTTAATTCTTATTATTCATGGATTCCATATTTTCCATATTTGCTTACTTGCTGAAACTTATCTGTAACTCCAGATCAAGACAGTGACTCCTTGGTCATGAAAGACATGTACATGTGCAGAAAAGCAAAAAATTTGAGTCACCCAACAAACATGTTCCCAGCTGAGGTCAAACAAGGCGACACTCTGCCTCCTTGTTTCAGCACTTTTGCTGTACACAAGTGTCCTTTTTGCTATAGTTTTCACTGTTTTGTGCTCTTTGTTCATGATTTTGTTTAAAATAGCATCCAAGCATAGGAATAGCATGTTATCTACTGTTCCTAAGCATGAGAAGGTTGTGATGTACTTTATGGAGAAAATACATATATTACATAAGCTTCATTCAGGCATAAATTATAGTGCTGTTTGCCATGAGTTCAGTTTTAATGAATCAACAATATATTTTAAATAAGGCATCTTTGAACAGAAACTCACACACAAAAAAAAGGTTATGTATTGATTAGTTGATGAAAATAACATTTTGCAAGAATTTAATTCTATATTTCCTCTAGGGACAGTAATTCAGAATTCACTAATTCAGTGTTTAAAGCAACTTTATAGAACATAACTACCAGGAATAATGAGAATAGATTGTATATCCTTCAGTTCAGTTCAGTTGTCCAGTCGTGTCTGACTCTTTGTGACCCCATGGACTGCAGTACACCAGGCTTCCCTGTCCATCACCAACTCCCGGAGCTTACTCAAACTCACGTCCATTGAGTCAGTGATGCTATCCAACCATCTCACCCTCTGTTGTCCCCTTCTCCTCCTGCCTGCAATCATTCCCAGCATCAGGTCTTTTCCATTGAGTCTGTTCTTCGAATCAGGTGGCCAAAGTATTGGAGTTTCAGCTTCAGCCTCAGCCCTTCCAATGAATATTCAGGACTGATTTCCTTTAGGATGGACTGGTTGGATTGCCTTGCTGTCCAAGGGACTCTCCAGAGAGTCTTCTGCAACTCCACAGTTCATCAATTCTTTGGCACTCAGCTTTCTTTATAGTCCAACTCTCGCATCCATACATGACTACTGGAAAAACCAAAGCTTTGACTATATGGACCTTTGTTGGCAAAGTAATGTCTCTGCTTTTCAATATGCTGTCTAGGTTGGTCATAACTTTTCTTCCAAGGAACAAACATCTTTTAATTTCATGGCTGTAGTAACCATCTGAAGTGATTTTGGAACCCCCCCGAAATAAAGTCTATCACTTGTTTCCATTGTTGCTGTGTGTGTAGGAGAAATGAGAACTTGAGACCCAAAGGAACATGCTAAGTAATAAATATAAAATTAGATCATTTTATTATTGAGCAAAAAAAAAATCATAATGCATGCAAGTTACTCAAAAGTGACTATAAATCTATAATGGATTTTCAGTTCTGGAAATTACTTAATCCAGAATTAAAGATACAATTGTTACACCTCATCTAAATTTTAATAAACAGAAGCAGGTTTTCAATTCGTGTTACATCGAGTTTACTCATACCATCTTTTTCATAATTCATTATCAAGTTTACTCTGATGTCCTTATTTTCAAATTTCATCAGCCTTACTCCAATATTGTTCCTGATAATTCTTTATTAGTACTTTCTATTTGCCTCTGCCGGTGAATCTAGGATGTATGATCAGTGACATGCTTTGACATTCTTCAGTAATGTTTCCCACCTGTGAAAGAAGCCAGATGGAAAAGATTACATACTATATGATTTCACTTATGTGAAACTTTCAGAAAAGGCAAATATTTTTAAGTTGATTTATAACTGATTCCCTGGTGGCTCAGATGGTAAAGCATCTGCCCACAATGCGGGAGACCTGGTTCGATCCCTGGGTCAGGAATATCCCCTGGAGAAGAAAATAGCAACCCACTCCAGTACTCTTGCCTAGAAAATTCCATGGATGGAGGAGGCTGGTGGGCTACAGTCCATGGGGTCACAAAGAGTCGGACACGACTGAGCAATTTCACTTTCTTTCACTTATAATTGACATATAATATTGTATTAGCTTTAGGTTTACAGCATATTGATTTGACATGTATATTGCATTGCAATATGATCACAATAAGTTTAGCTAACATTCATCATTACACATGATTACATTTTTTTTCTTGTAATGGGAACTTTTAAGATCTACTCTTAGCAGCTTTCCAATATACAACATACTATTGTTAACTATAATTGTCATATGATTCCTTACATCTTCAGCGCTTGTTTATCTTGTAATGGGAAATTTGTACCTTTTGACCACCTTCACCCATTTTATCTACCCATTCCAGTGTATTCTCAATATCCATGAGTTCAGGGTTTTTGTTTTTTTTTAAGATTGCACATATAAGTGAAATCCAGTATTTGTCTTTCCCTCTCTGGCCTATTTCACTAAGCATAATGTTCTTAAGATCCATCCATGCTGTTGCAAATGGCTTTTTTTCTGACTGAATAGTATTCTATTGTGTATGTATGCCACATTTCCTTTTTTTTTTTTAACTTCTTGTTTTGTATTGGGGTATAGGAGAAGGCAATGGCACCCCACTCCAGTACTCTTACCTGGCAAATCCCACAGACGGAGGAGCCTGGTAGGCTGCAGCCCATGGGGTTGCTGAGGGTCGGACACGACTGAGCGACTTCACTTTCACTTTTCACTTTCATGCACTGGAGAAGGAAATGGCAACCCACTCCAGTGTTCTTGCCTGGAGAATCCCAGGGACTGGAGAGCCTGGTGGGCTGCTGTCTATGGGGTCACACAGAGTTGGACACGACTGAAGTGTCTTAGCAACAGCGGCATAGTCAATTAACAATGTTGTGATAGTTTCAGGTGAATAATGAAGGGACTCAGCTATATATATATGTGTACCCATTCTCTCCCAAACCTCACTCCCCTCCAGGTTGCCACATAATGCTTAGCAGAGTTCCATGTGCTATATAGTNCACACAGAGTTTGACACGACTGAAGTGTCTTAGCAACAGCGGCATAGTCAATTAACAATGTTGTGATAGTTTCAGGTGAATAATGAAGGGACTCAGCTATATATATATGTGTACCCATTCTCTCCCAAACCTCACTCCCCTCCAGGTTGCCACATAATGCTTAGCAGAGTTCCATGTGCTATATAGTAGGTTCTTGTTGGTAATCCATTTTAAATATAGAAGTGTGTACATGTCCATCCCAACTCCCTAACTATCCTTTCCCCCTGACAACCATACATTTGTTCTCTAAGTGTGTGAGTCTCTATTTTGTAAATAAGATCATTCGTATCATTTCTTGTCATACGATATTTCTCCTTTTCTGTCTGACTTACTTCACTCACTATGACACCCTCTACATCCATCCATGTTGCTGCAAATGGCATTATTTCATTCTTTTTAATGGCTGAGTAATATTCCTTCGTATATATGCACCACACCTTCTTTATCCATTCTTCAGTCAGTGGACGTATAGGTTGCTTCCATGTCTTGCCTATTGTAAACAGTGCTGCAATGAACATTGGGGTGCATGTATCCTTTCAAACCTTGTTTTTCTCTGGATATATGCCCAGGAGTAGGATTGCAGGGTCATATGGTAGGTCTAGTTTTAGTTTTTTTAGGAACCTCCATACTGTTCTCTATAGTGGCTGTACCAATTTACACTCCCACCAAAAGTGTGGGAGGGTTTCCTTCTCTCCATATTCTCTCCAGCATTTACTGTTTGTGGATTTTTTCAGTCAGTTTAGTCACTCAGTTGTGTCTGAGACCCCATGGACTGCAGTGTGCCAGGTGTCCCTGTCCATCACCAACTCCCAGAGCTTACTCAAACTCATGTCCATCCAACCATTTCATCCTGTCATCCCCTTCTCCTGCCTTCAATTTTTCCCAGCGTCAGGGTCTTTTCAAATGAGTCTGTTCTTTGCATCAGGTGGCCAAAATACTGGAGTTTCAGCATCAGTCCTTCCAATAAATATTTAGGACTGATTTCCTTTAAGATTGATTGGTTTGATCTCCTTGCAGTCCAAGGGACTCTCAAGAGTCTTTTCCAACACCNAAGGGGACGACAGAGGATGAGATGGCTGGATGGCATCACTGACTCGATGGACATGAGTTTCAGTGAACTCCAGGAGTTGGTGATGGACAGGGAGGCCTGGCATGCTGCGATTCATGGGGTTGCAAAGAATCAGACACGACTGAGTGACTGAACTGAACTGATTTATGCCAGTACCATGCTAGCTCCTGGAGAGGCAATGGGCTAACCAGGAATATACCTCCAAAAGGTCTTAGTCTCTGTCCTTACAGGGCTCGTGTCTGAACTCCAGGATACCAGATTTCTTCCTCTTCCTACCACACGCACATCTGTATGTTGTACTCCACACATACTTGATTCACAACAAATTCTTGTTAATAGGGGTCCTTAAGGATAGTAAATTGCAGTGAGGTTTTTATAGTTAGTCAAATATTATAGGCTCAAAATTATCTTAAAATTTTTTTAATTCAATTTATATAAACAAACAAAAAAATCTCACATTTCACCCATTTCTCCTACAACCCTCCTCCTCCAGCTCCCCACCTCTGGCCACCAATCTATTCTCTGTATCTATATGGTTGGTTTTTGGTGGGGTTTCTTGGTTTGTTTTTGTTTTTAGATTATACTGTGGAAGTTCATATGTTATTTGTCTGTCTCTGACTTATCTCACTTAGAATAGTGCCCTCAACTATCATATTACCACAGATGGCAAGATTGCCTTCTTTTTAATAACATATATATACACATTTATGTACATATATTCACACGTTCTTTACCCATTCATTCATTGATGGACACTTAGGTTGTTTTCACATCTTGGCTATTGTAAATAAAGCTTCAGTGAGCATGGAAATGCATCTATCTTTTCAAATTAGTTTTAAAATTTTTTCAGATAAATACCCAGAAATGGATTGTATGGTAGTTCTGTTTTTAATATTTTGAGGAAACTTCCTACCATTTTCCATAGTGGTTGTATCAATTTACATTTCCACCAACAGTGGATAGGGTTCCCTTTTCTCTACACACTTACCAACATCTGTCAGTTCTTGTCTTTTTGATAATAGCCTTTCTAACTTGTGTGGAGTAGATAGTTCATTGTATTTTGACTTAAAATTTCCCTAATGATGAATAGGGCTTCATAGGTGGATCAGTGGTAAAGAATCTGTCTGCCAAGCAGGAGACATGGGCTCAATTCCTGGGTCAGGAATATTCCCTGGAGAAAGAAATGGTAACCCGCTCTAGTATTCTTGCCTGGGAAATCCCATGGACAGAGGAGCATTGTATGCTATAGTTCATGGGGTTGCAAAAGAGTTGGACGTGACTTAGTTGGCCAATAACAACGATTAATAATGTTGAGCATCTTTCATGTACCTGTTGGCCATCTGTATGTCATCTTTGGACAAATGTGTATTCATATCTTCTGCTCATTTTAAAATTAGATTTCTTGGGTTTTGTTTTCTCTACTGAGTAGTTTGAGTTCTTTATAGTTTGGATATTAGCCCCTTATGATATGTATGATTTGGAATTATTTTCTTCCATTTAGTAAACAGCTTTTTCATTTTGTGGATCTTCTCTTTCGCTATGCAAAAGCTTTTTAGTTGGATGCAGTCCCACTTGTTTATTTTTGTTTTTGTTGTCTTTGCTTTTGGTATCAGATTAAAAAAATTATTGCCAAGACCTATATCAAGAGTTTGTGGCCTATGTTTCCTTCTAGGATTTTTATGGTTTCAGGTCTTACATTTAAGTTGTTAATCCATTTTGAGCTAATTTTTTTATATAGTGTAAGACAGTGATTATTTTATTCTTTTGTGTGTAGCTGTCCAGTTTTCCCAACAGATTTATTGAAGAGACCCTCCCTTATTGTATATTCTTAGCTCCTTTGCTGTAAGTTAGTTTACTGTATGTGCTTGGGTTTATTTCTGGGATCTCTCTTCTGCTCCATTATCTCTGAGTCTGTTCTTATGCCAATACTATACTTTTTAAATTACTGTAGCTTTGTTATCTAGTTTCAAATCAGGGATCATGATGCCTCCAGGTTTGTTTTTCTTTCTCAAGACTGCTTTGGCTATTTAGGATCTTTTATGGTTCCATACAAATTTGGGGATAGTTTGTTCCATTCATGTGAAAAATACCATTGGAATTTTAATAGAGATTGCGTTGAATCTGGAGATTATTTGGGTAGTGTGGCCATTCTAACAATATTAATTATTCTAATCCATGAGTGCAGAATCTTTCACTTAATTGTGTCTACTCAGTTTCTTTCATTAATGTGTTATAGTTTTCAATATATAGGTCTTTCACCTCCTTGGTATCCCAGGGATCTTATTTTTTATAATGCAATTGTAAATAGGATTGTTTTTAATTTCTTTGATAGTTATTTGTGTAAAGAAAAACAACTGATTTTGTATATTGATTTTATATACTTCAACTTTACTGAATTAATTTGTTGTAACTGTTTTTTGATAGAGAACTATTTTTTAAGTATCTAAGGATTCATTTATATGTTTTAAACCTCTGCTACTCCAGAAAGCACTTTGGGACGGCAGGGTGTCTGCATAGCCAATGGTGTCTTTGTGTATTGAATAATAGCCCCAGCCTTCTTTTTAAATGCCTAGGAAAAGCTGGACCCACATGGTCCCAGCTGAACTGCTAGATGGCAGTAGCAGCACATGCTGTTTTTAGACTCCAGTTAATCTCACAGAGAGGAAGGGGCTTTCGGGGGTAATTGGTTCATTCCCGAACACTTTACCAGTAGGAAAGCTAAAGCTCCAAGGGAAACTTACCAACCAAGGCTAGGTAGTTAGCCAAACAATCTAAATTGTATACAGATTGCTGAATTTCATGATTTAATATTTGTCAAAAACTTCCTTATGGGTTCATTTGAAACTAAAATATTTGGTGTAAATTTTTTTTTTAAAGAAGCAGAACAAACAAATAGGAATGAGATTAAAAGTAAGTCTGTCTCCCGTCCCAACCCTGTATTCCCATAGCTGTCTTCCCCAGAAGCCCCACTGCCACCAAATTCTTAAATAACTCTCCAGAGATATATTTAACTAAACACACACACACACATACTTGGCTGTGGTGCACTTATAATATCCAGACTCCTGTGTGTGTGTTCAGATGGATTTAATGTGAGCATGGAGTATAAAATAATATCAACAAAAGTGGGAAAGCTATGGACCCCAGGAAAATGTCTCCTTCACCCTCCCATTCTTCTTGAAAAAAACAAAAAGAAAAAGAAAGTTTATGAAGTGGTTTCTAGACTCTGGAGTGGCTTTATTTTTACCATTTCTCTGTTGATTTAACAGATTAAAACTCTGCCAGCGACACCTATAGTATCGATCTTGGTAAATCCTGCCTTCTGAAGCTCTCCCTGATGTAATTAAATTACTGTAAATACAATTAGAAGGCCCCTCTAGGTGGTCTGTGTGACACTAGCCCCAAAGGAATTGTCTTGAGATATTTGAACCAAAGTAAAGAGCAAAGTGGCGGAATCCCCTTAATCTTTGGGGGCCAATCCTTTGAGGATTTGAGGCCAGAAATAACAGGCAGTTGGTTTTCGATGGGGAAAGCGGCCCTTTCAGGAGATATTTTTCACAGCCCTCACTGGCCTTTAGGGTCAGAACAGGGGCTCCACTCTCTGTTACCAGCTTCCTGACTCCCCAAATGCCTCCCTCATCCTCTACCAATGATTTGCAAATCCTGCTTCCAATCTGGAAGAGGAGAGTCTGGGTAGTTGGTACTTTGCAACCAACACCTTTTGCATAGTGTTGGGAGCTGTTGCTATGTGGTCCACGTGCGTTGCTCAACAAGCTTAAACTTTGCATAGCCCATGCTAAACTAATTTGCGTCAATTTGTCTACATCATGCCAACAATCGTTCTGAGAGTCTTGAATAGAACATACAAGGCTGCTGATAAAGGCCCTCGGAGCAGATGCCGCCGGCCATTCTGTGGGGCCTCGCTGTGGCTAGTTCTTCACCATGGTTTCTTCATATCCTAGTGACAATGTTAGTTTTTCCACCCCGGGGTTAAAACTTTTTTTTTCTTAGACAATGGACAGCCCTATACAGCTGGCACTCCAACTGACTTTTTTTTTTTTTTTTTTAAAGAAAGACATGGCTGTGGCTGAATTCTAGCCCTAGTATTTCCTAATCACTTTTTCCCCTGAAGTTTCCGAGAAAGCAAGTAGAGTTATTTAGAAAGCATTTGTGCAACTGTGACAAGGTGCTTTTCTTATTATTCATCATTGTTTTGGACTAAAATTTCAAGCTAAAAATTGATCACTTGTAACTGAACTCGTATCACTGATACAAGACAACCGAAATAATGTGTGCTATGTGAACTTAAGGAAATTATCTCACATTTAGGAAAAACCTGGATTTTTTTCAAAGCCAGATCTGGGAAAATATCTCTTTGGTCAGTTTGGGGAAGGCACTAGAGACCCTGGGGGAGATAATGAAATCCCCTCAGTCTATGATTTATTCACCTGTTTGAGGGTTGTCATTTTGTTGTAATTCCTCTAAATGATCTAAAAACTACCATTTATTTAATGATCTAAAAACTACCCTGTGAAAATTAATAAATGTCTAAATGTTTGCAATTATGTTGTGTCAATGTGTCTAGATAGGAGTAACCAACGTGCATGTGTTCAGTGGTGTCTGACCCTTTGTGTCCCCATGGACTGTAGCTCACCAGGCTCCTCTGTCCATGGAATTTCCCAGGCAAGAATATTGGAGTGGGTTGCCATTTCCTGCTCAAGCAGATCTTCTCGATCCAGAGATTGAACCCACATCTCTTGTATTGGTAGGCAAATTCTTTACCACTGCCACCTGGGAAGCCCTGGGAGTAGCCAATAACAATTCATTAAATTTAATAAGTGATTATTGAGTGTCTACCAGGCACCCTCCATGCACTTGGGATATAGAAGTGATACAGTGTTTGCTATTGTGGCATCTAGTACACAGACACTAAATAAACAGACTAGTAGACAACAGGCAGTGGGAATGCCAGTTACTGAGGGGTGTTAAGAAAACTTAAGGGGAGAAAGTAGACAAAGAGCTACTTTAGTTACAAAGGAAAGAGGAAGTATCACCAATGAGACAACATTTGAACAGAAACTCAAGCGAGGAAAGGAACACATCTTTAGAATGTCAGTGGTCCTGGAAGGGGAATCGGGGAGACAAAGTTCCTAGGGTGTGGGGATGGCTTTGCATGTTCATGGCCAGTGCAACTGGAGAAGAAGGGACTAGAGGGGTGGCAAGAAGGCAGGAGATGAATTTCCCAAAGGATGAGGATAAACAGAAACGGCAAATGCTGTACCATCATGCGTATCTCCACTATTCAGTGTCATAGTGAATCTAGATCGCAGACTGGTTCCTGGTCTCTTGAGCTATCCTTGCAGACAACGGTAGAGAAAGGTGGGCTGGCCTATAGCATCTGGAGCTAATTATAGTTATTTTAGTTTGAAAAAAAAAATTAGATTTGAGCTGCTGAAAATCATTAGTCATTGTATGGATTGAATATGTCCCCCACACACACACACTAAAATTCATAGGTTGAAATCTTAATCCCCAGTGTGATGATATTAAGAGGTGAGTCCTTTGAGAAGTAATTAGGTCATAAGGATAGAGCCCTCATGAATGGGATTAGTGCTCTTATAAAAGGGACCCCAGAGAGCTTTCTGCTGTCTCCATCATGGGGAGATCCAATGAGAAAACAGCCATCTGCAACACAGAAGAAGCCCCTCACCAGAATTTAAAAACATGAGTTTGTAAGAATTGCATTGCAGGGAGAAAGGAAGGAAGTGCTCACCAGCCAGGACCTAATGACACCACATCCTGGTTTCATATCACATCAACTATATATATATATATATATAGCCATAAGTACACTTGTGATCCCTCCGGGAATTGCCAGTGCAGATCTCATACATATTGGAGAGCTGCACCACTCACCTTCCAATAGCAAGGCTGACTATTATCCCTCCCTCCCTGACTCCCTCAGGGGTCAACCCACCTCCCCAGCACGCACAGGATCAAGGCAAGTATGCAAATGGAGGCCTTTGCTGTTGTTCAGCTGCTGAGTTGGGTCTGATTCTTTGTGACCCTGTGGACTGCAGCATGCCAGGCTTCCCGAATCTTCACCATCTTCCCAGAGTTTGCTCCAACTCATGTCCACTGAGTCACTGATGCCATCCAACCATCTCATCATCCATCACCCCCTTCTCCTCCTTCCCTCAATCTTCCCCAGCATCAGGGTCTTTCCCAATGAATCAGCTCTTCACATCAGGTGGCCAAAGTATTGGAGCTTCAGCTTCAATATCAGGCCTACATACCATATGTAAGTCTTTAAAATTTATAAAGAAGGACTTCCTTGGTGGCACAGTGGATAAGAATGTGCTTGCCAATCCACAGGACATGGGTTTGATCCCTGGTCTGGGTAGATTCCACATGCCTCAGAGCAACTAAGCCCCTGCACCACAAGTGCTGAAGCCTACGCATCCTAGAGCCAGCAAATCCCTACTGAGCCCTCAGGCCTCCATTCCTGAAGCTCATGTGCCTGGAGCCTGTGCTCTGCAACAAGAGAAGCTACCACAACGAGAAACCCTCACACTGCAACTGAAGAGTAGCCTCTGATTTCCACACTAGAGGAGGCCTGCATGCAACAACAAAGACCCAGTGCCAAAAATAAATAAAAATTATAAAGAAAACAGTCAGATGTTTTATCCACCTGTCTTGACAAATACACCTTCATGACAAGAAGGTAACATTTGAATTTAGAATTCTTAGATTCTCTGGAACATAGAGGAGCCAGCTCCCTGCTTGCAGCCTGCTTCTCTGCTCTTCCCACTCTGGACTAGCCTGCACTGGGAGGAGACTTGGGTACCTACCTGATGATATCCAACCTGCATGCTAGCTCCAACATCAGGCCAGGAGCAGCCAAAGCTCCTCTCTCACCTCCCACTGGACAGATGCTGTGTGACTGTCCCTCAGGCCTAGCAGCACTATTGTGTTTTTCAGAAAGAGGTCTTCTTAACAGGTGTTGTAGGTAAATTCAAAATATTCCGAGGTTGCGAGTACCCCATTGAGCATATCTCCTCAACCCTGTGGACTCTGTCCCATGAGGTGTGATACAGATAGAAAAGGGCGAGAGTAGAGCCCTGTAAAGTGAGGGGACCAGGGCATAGACCCCACTCACTTGCCTGTGTATGAAGGGATTATTAATACTTTTCTTAGAAAAGTAAGTGGGGCCAGGTTGTGACAGGGCTTTGAATGCCATGTTATGGAATGTAGACTTTATTTCTTGAGCAGTAGAGAAGCATGATGGGTTTAAAGCAGAGCTTTATGGTAATAAAGCTAGATATGATAGAAGTAGAACCATTCAAAGACAAAAGTCAAACTGCCAGAGTGCTAAGATACATCCTACTAGCTTTGGAGGCTTAGGTGACCCTCCTTAACTTCTCTGGGCCTCAGTTCCCCATCTTTAAAACTGGGAACTGGACAAGATTAACAGCCTGAGTGACAGAGTGTGAGATGGTTGGATGGCATCACAGATTCAATGGACACAAGTTTAAGCAAACTTCGGGAGATAGTGAAGGACAGCAGAGCTTGGAGTGCGACAATCCATGGGGTCTCAAAGAGACACAACTTAGCAACTGAACAACAACAAAAGGACCTCAAAAGTCCCTACTGTTAGGACCTCAGTTTTTCTCCTCTGTAAAACAAGTGGGTTGAACCAGATCAGGGATTCTCAACATGGGCTCCACTGAGGGGTGATGCCCTTCCTCCACACCAGACTATATCTCATGTTCTAAAGTTCCTCTAGCTGATTCTAATTGCTTCCAGAGCTGAGAACCCCTACACCTGATGATACTCTCTCAGGTCCCTCTTCTCCCTCCACCAGAATTTATCCATCTGTAAAAAAAAAAAAAGCACTTTGGGAAATATTATCGTCCGTCTGCTGGCTTCCCTTATTTCGGGGACTCTTCCCTTATTTCGGGGACTCAGACCTTTCTGAGGCGCAGTGATTCAAACAAGCCCAGGCTTTGTAAGAGGAGGCACCGTGGCTCTGAGGGAGGCCCTCCCGGTCATGGGGGTCACCTGCATTTGTGTGAAGCGGCGGGTGGGAGCTGGGGTTTGAAGGCTAGGCAAACAGGTGCTGCTCATGAAAATCCGGCACCATGGATGGAGCTGCCAAAGTTGGGACTTGGCACAGGGGAGGCGGCTTCTCAACCAGAGTGAATGGGCCGAACACTTCCTGGCAGCTCCGAGGTTCGGTCAGGCACCTGCAGGCCAGGGCTTCTTGGCAGGTGAGGAGGAGCAAGGAGAATAGGGCTTTTCTTGGGCTGTTCCCCAGAACAACCTCTCTTGACATCTGGGCAGAGAAGGGGTGGAAAAGACAAGCCTCAGCGTGTTCCTCTCTGCCTGTGAAATCCTTGCGGATGGGGTTGGCAGGAAAGGGAGTTTGTGTTGAAGTGCCACTTTCCAGCTCTACGTCCGGAGCTTAGCATGTTCCGGGCACCGTGAATGAGACCGGCTGATGCTTTGTATCAAATGTAAAGTGGACTCTTTTCACATGGTTGGCACTGGGGGCCAGTGACCACTCCGTAGGATCCAGAGCTCTCCGGGAACTTGGCAGGGCCAAGCCTGGGACCTGAATTGCGGCTCTGTGGGGGCAGCAGGAACAATACTGTCAACACAGAACAGGATTCTCAAGCCTGGAAGGGGTGAAGTCCTTCTGTTAGAGACCAGTGAGTTCCTTCTGCCGCTGTCCACCCCTCCTGGAGCCCAGGTCTCAAGTGCAAAGACCACAGATTTCCACCTACAACTGGGACATGGTGTTTCAGTATTGGAGATTGGATACCAAAATAATGGGATGTCCACAAAAACTCCACATTTTACATGAACAATAAGAGTGATTAAATACTATTTTAATGAAGATTGTCTCTGGAAATCTGCTGCTGCTACTGCTAAGTCGCTTCAGTCGTGTCCGACTCTGTGCAACCCCATAGACAGCAGCCCACCAGGCTCCCCCATCCCTGGAATTCTCCAGACAAGAACACTGGAGTGGGTTGCCATTTCCTTCTCCAATGCATGAAAGTGAAAAGTCAAAGTGAAGTTGCTCAGTCGCATCCGACTCTTAGAGACCCCATGGACTGCAGCCTACCAGGCTCCTCCATCCATGGGATTCTCCAGGCAAGAGTACTGGAGTGGGGTGCCATTGCCTTGAGGTTCACATTAAAGTAATAGTTACTGCTCTTTTTCATAAATTAAGCAGAAATTTTATTTCTAAGCTCTCCAAAGTTTATAATAAACATAAACTATCCTTTTAAAAGTATGCATGTTAAATCAAAATGACATCATCAAAGTTAAACACTTGTAACATTAAGAATTCTTTGAGGTTGTAAAATTTTCACATTACTTTTTTTAACCATTTGCAATGTTTTGAAGGTCTTATTTAAAACATTTTTTTAAAGGCATGAAATAATACTGTATTTTTAAAGAGCACAATCATAGTGCTCTTACGGTACAAGAGTACCACAATCATAGAGTAGAGGAAATTAGGGAGACAAAGATCAACTCTATTTCATATATCAGATAGGGAAATCTAATATACAACATAGCATTAATCTTTCCAAACACATTTTCTAAGAAATATTTGCCAGATTTAGTGTTAAAACAATTTTCTCATTTACAAAAGCAAAGACATCATTTGATCAGTAAAATCTATTCTTCCCCTGGTATTACACTTGCTGCTCCTCATTTAGAAATTGTAAATTCACAGGAAAAGAACAAATTTATGTTATAGTATAAAAAACTTAGGAATAGCTGATTATAGACATTCAATTTTTAAAAAATGTTTTCCTTCATATAATGTAAACATTCAGTAAACAAAATATATATGATATTCCAGGTACACAAATACCAGTAATTCACTCATGAAAGAGATGTATTTTGATATATTTCATGATAATAATTTGGTTTGCCTTAAGTATAAAGCAGTTCACCAAAAGAACCAGGTGATTTTTATTTAAAAATTTACTCCTTCGCCTAGGTTCCTTATTTGAATGATTCATCAAATTCTATAGGATTTTGGCTATAGTCCCAGGCCACAGAAAACGTCTGAAATATCTAAAAGTCATTGGGCTAGAGAAAAGCATTCTTTTTAATTTGTGGAGACAATCATTCATCACTTTGTGCTTGAACATATTCCTCAGTGAATTCTTCCACACCATCTTCAGAGCAAAGCCCAAGCTGTGGGCTCCAGAGAGGTCAATTTTACCTGGAACTTGGACCAGCAGGGCACCCTTGCTGGCCTTCTGCGAGCAGTACTGCCTGAGGCCTTGATCTTCTCCACCCTGGCTCCCATGAGATTGCTCCGCTGGGCGGTTCTGGGCTCCCAGGGTGAGTAAATGAGGCTGGGTTGGACCTCTAGGTCTTCATCCTTATTTATACACCCTCTGTGCTGATTCATCTTCTAAAAGCCTTAAAAACAAACTGCAATGGTGTTTGGGGCTAAATTATGTCCCCTCCACCCCAAATGTTATGTTCTAATTCCCAATATCTCAGAATGAGATTGTATTTGGAGATAGGGGCCTTGAAGAGGTAACTGTGTTAAAATAAGGCCATTAGCGTGAGCCCTAACCCAGTATGACTTTTGTCCTTATAAGGTGAGGTAATCAGGATATAGACAACAGACAGAGGGACAGCCTTGTGAACACACAGCCATCTATAAGTCAAAGAGAGAGCCTCAGGAGAAACCAACCCTGCTAACACCTTGATCTTTGACTTCTAGCCTCCAGAGCCATGAGAAAACAGATTTTTGTGGCCTCCAAATCCATGAGAAAACTACCCACTCTGTGGCATTTGAGAGATGTTATTATTCCCATTGTACACTGGGGAGACACTGAGATTCAATGACATGAAGCTGCTTGCTCACGTCTGTGGATCCCTGATTCAAACTCCGCTCTCATACCTAAACCCAAGCCTCTCCCACTAGGCTGTGCTTCCTGCAAATCTGGGAGGCAGCTGGGAGAGAGTATGTATACAGTAGAGCTGAGAGGAGACGAGGCTGGGAGAACTTGTTTGTGCTCCTCAATTTGACCAGCTATCGCGACATATTTGGTGTCTGAGACTTCACAAATATCATCGTTGAGGCATCCAGGAAGGGTTTAGAAAAGGGAGAGATTAAAGAACTAGGTCAGTTCGTTTCTGTCTTAATCAGGGTTCATGTGATTGCTAGAAACAAAAACCTGTTCTCCCTGCTTCAAAAAAGGGGTGGGGTGCCAATGCAGGGGACATGGGTTTGATCCCTGGTCTGGGAAGATCCCAAATGCCACTGGGCAGCTAAGCCCATGGGCCACAACTACCGAAGCCTGTGTAGCCTAGAGCCAATGCTCCATAACAAGAGAAACCACTGCTCAAAGAGAAGCCCCCACTTGCTGAATCTAGGGAAACCCCACGAGCAACCAAGCAACCAAGACCCAGTACAGCCAAAAATCAAAATAATTTTTAAAAAAGGGGGGGTGGGAAATATAGAGGCATCTCATGGCCTCCAATGACAGGAGATACGGTCAAGCCTCAGAAAAGGCCAGAACTAGAAACTCTGTTAACCCCTCTCCCAGCCTGCATTGGGCTTCCTTGGTGGCTCAGTACGATGAAAGAATCCTCCTGCAATATGGGAGACCTGGGTTCATTCCCTGGGTTGCAAAGAGCCCCTGGAGAAGGGAACAGCTACCCACTCCAGTATTCTGGCCTGGAGAATTCCGTGGGCAGAGGAGCCTGTTGGGCTACAGTCCATGGGGTTGAAAACAGTCAGACATGACTGAGCCACTTTCGCCCTACATTAATAGAGCTTTTACGGGGAGATTCTCCAATTTGCTATTGACTGAGGGACTTTGTGAAATAGTCCATCCATAAAGACTCCTAGTCTAACAATATGGAGTCAGGAGAGTACAATTCTAAAACAGAACTAGAGCAAAAGGCCTCTGGCTTCTGGAACCAGGATAGACTTAGGTGTGTAGACAGACTCTGCAGCTCTTATTAGCTAAGTTATCTTGGGAGAGGTTTGTTGCTCAGAGACTCAGTTTCCCCCATTGGAAAATAAGGATAAGAAACCCTATTTCAAGAGCACAGTGCCCACCACTTACTGTCAAATGTACTTAGCTTTCTCCTCCCATCACTTCCTGAGATAGAGGTGGCATAGAAAAGCCCTGTGAGGTTATCATCAGTTCTCAGTGTCTGACGTGACAGGGCACCTCGCAGGGGGAGCTAGGGGATTGCCACTATCACTGGGAATTGGGATGTGAACTACTCTTTGGGAAGTAATACTTGCCTGGAATAGGACTCCATACTGTCTTCTCTTCACCAGAACGGCTATCTTCCTTCACTTGAAGCCCCAGAGGCTCTGGCTGGGCTTTTGGGAGAACTAAGAAGTAAAACGTCCATCATACAATTTTTATAGATAGGAGGAAATAAAGGGAAGAAGTGGTTTTGTATATTACTCTAACTGGTAAAATCAGGAAGCAATAAAAACCACAACGTGACCTGCATTTTAGAATTCTTTTCTGGCGGCCTTCTTATCTGTCATCTTGTGATGCCCAGATGAGCCCCCACCTAGGAGGTAGGCAGGTATCGGTGGTTCTTCTCATTCCCAGAAGAGGCTAGTGGGTGCACAGAGAGGCGAATGGGCGTGCCCCAGACAGAGCTAATGAACGGCCATGTAGAGAGAAGATACAGATGTCTAAATGCTGGTCCAGTTTCCAAGTTTGCCAATCCTGCCTTCGCCTGTGTTCTCCCTCCACAGGTGGGTCAGCCTGGACTGTCTAGGGAGTTTTCTTTCACTTTTCAGTCCTAGTGCTGAGCTGCTCACTCGTGTCTGACTCCTTGGGACCCCAGGCTCCTCTATCCATAGGATGTCTCAGCAAGAATGCTGAAGTGGGTTGCCAGTGCCTCCTCCGGGGGATCTTCCTGACCCAGGGATTGAACCTGCAGCTCCTGCACGAGCAGGCGGATTCTTTACCCAGGCATCACCTGGGAAGCCCTGGTCAGTCCTCAGGAAAGGTCTAATGCTAGTTAGGAACTGGAGTTCCTGCCCTGTGGGCACTATAGGTGACGTTAGGAGCACAAGAGTTTGGCCCAAGAACTGCCACCAAAAACTCTGGTTTCTGTTTCACCTGGGATGGGGTCCAGGTACCTCAATGAGCAAAATGGGAAGCCTTTGGGAAACATATTAGGGAGAAAGAGAGGATAAGAACAGCAAGAACTGGCACACACTGCTGCAGAGAGTATAGTTCTATACATTCACTGTGAAGAACCACTTACCGTGATTTGCTCTGTGGGAAATTCCGTATGTATGGTACAGCGTCTCCACTAACGTGTGTATAGCCTACAAAGTGAGCCTCAAACCAACAGGAAACATGTACCAGAATGCTCATAAGAGCATTATTTGTAATAACCCCAGTATAGAAACAATTGGAATGCCCATCAACTATGGAAGAGATAATTGAACTGTGGTAGTCATGGAGTGGAATACTACACAGGAATGGAAATGAACACATCACAGATACATGCAAGAACACGGATCAGTCTCACAAATACAGTGTTCAAGGAAAGAAGCCAGACCCCAGATATTTCCTATTGTAGGCTTCCGTTTACATGAAGTTCAAAAATAAGCATGTGTTTAGGGATGCACACTGTGGTTATAAAATTATAAAGAAAATCTTGGAAATGATTATGGTAAAAGTGATTATGTTCTATAGAGGGTGGAAATGGAGTGATTTACAACTGGATCTGAGCCACAGCTGACCATGGCTCAGATCATGAACTACTTATTGCAAAATTCAGACTTAAACTGAAGAAAGTAGGGAAAAACACTAGGCCATTCAGGTAAGACCTAAATCAAATCCCTTATGATTATACAGTGGAAGTGACAAATAGATTCAAGAGAGTAGATCTGATAGAGTGCCTGAAGAACTATGGATGGAGGTTTCTAATACTGAAGAGGAGGCGGTGATCCAAACCATTCCCAAGAAAAAGAAATGCAAAAAGGCAGAACTGGTTGTCTGAGGAGGCCTTGCAAATAGCTGAAAAAAGAAGAGAACCAAAAGGCAAAGGAGAAAAGGAAAGATATACTCATCTGATTGCAGAGTTCCAAAGAATAGCAAGGAGAGATAAGAAAGCCTTCCTAAGTGCTCAATGCAAAGAAACAGAGGAAAACAATAAAATGGGAAAGACTAGAGATCTCTTCAAGAAAATTAGAGATACCAAGGGGACATTTCATGCCAAGATGGGNGGGGGAGAAGAAAAGGAAAGCTTTACCCATTTGAATGCAGAGTTCCAAAGAATAGCAAGGAGAGATAAGAAAGCCTTCCTCGGTGACCAATGCAAAGAAATAGAGGAAAAGAACAGAATGGGAAAGGCTAGATATCTCTTCAAGAAAATTAGAGATATCAAGGGAACATTTCATGCAAAGATGCGCTCAATAAAGGACAGAAATGCTAGGGACCTAACTAACAGAAGCAGAAGATACTAATAAAAGGTGGCAAGAATACACAGAAGAATTGTACAAAAAAGATCTGCACGACCCAGATAGTCACGATAGTGTGATCACTCACCTACAGCCAGACATCTTGGGATGTGAAGTCAAGTGGGCCTTAGGAAGTATCACTACGAACAAAGCTAGAGGAGGTGATGGAATTCCAGTCAAGCTATTTCAAATCCTGAAAGATGATGCTGTGAAAGTGCTGTACTCAATAAGCCAGAAAATTTGGAAAACTCAGCAGTGGCCACAGGACTGGAAAATGTCAGTTTTTATTCCAATCCCAAAGAAAGGCAATGCCAAAGAATGCTCAAATTACTGCACAATTGCACTCATCTCACATGCTAGTAATGTTCAAAATTCTCCAAGCCAGGCTTCAGCAATAGGTGAACTGTGAACTTCCAGATGTTCAAGCTGGTTTTAGAAAAGGCAGAGAAACCAGAGATCAAAGTGCCAATATCTGCTGGATCATGGAAAAAAGCAACAGAGTTCCAGAAAAACATCTATTTCTGCTTTATTGATTATGCCAAAGCCTTTGACACTGTGGATCACAATAAACTGGAAAATTGTGAAAGAGATGGGAATACCAGACCACCTGACCTGCCTCTTGAGAAACCTGTACTCAGGTCAGGAAGCAACAGTTAGAACAGTTAGACATGGAACAACTGACTGGTTCCAAGTAGGAAAAGGAGTACGTCAAGACTGTTACCTTGTTTATTTAACTTATATGCAGAGTACATCATGAGAAACACTGGGTTGGAGGAAGCACAAGCTGGAACCAAGATTGCTGGGAAAAATATCCATAACCTCAGATATGCAGATGACACTACCTTTAGGGCAGAAAGTGAAGAAGAACTAAAGAGCCTCTTGATGAAAGTNGAGTTGGACTATAAAGAAAGCTTGGTGCCAAAGAATTGATGCTTTTTGATCTGTGGTGTTGGAGAACTCTTGAGAGTCCCTTGGACTGGAAGGGGATCCAACCAGTCAATCCTAAAGGAAATTAGTCCTGAATATTCATTGGAAGGACTGATGCTGAAGCTGAAGTTCCAATACTGTGGCCACCTAATGAGAAGAATTGACTCCTTAGAAAAAACCTGATATTGGGAAAGATTGAAGGCAGGAGAAGGGGACAACAGAGGTTGAGATGGTTGGGTGGCATCACGGACTCAATGGATATGAGTCTGAGCAAGAGTTGGTGATGGACAGGGAGGCCTGGCGTGCTGCAGTTCATGGCGTCACAAAGAGTCAGACAAGACTGAGCAACTGAACTGAACTGAGGTTCCGCCCCCTGGCCAAGGCACCATCCCCTACCATCTACCCTCCTACCATTAGCCTCCTCTCATCCTTCAGATCCAATCTGCTTGTCCAGGGCTTCATCCTTCTTCTCAGGCCCTGCCCTCCCCTCAGGACCTGCCCCACCTAGCCCCAGTCAGGGCTAGGCTCTCCTGAATAGGCCTCTGCTGCTGCTAAGTTGCTTCGGTTGTGTCTGACTCTGTGCAACCCCACAGACAGCAGCCCACCAAGCTCCTCTGTCCCTGGGATTCTCCAGGCAAGAACACTGGAGTGGGTTGCCATTTCCTTCTCCAATGCATGAAAATGAAAAGTGAAAGGGAAGTCATTCAGTCGTGTCCAACTCTTCGCAACCCCATGGACTGCAGCCCATCAGGCTCCACCATCCATGAGATTTTTCAGGCAAGAGTACTGGAGTGGGGTGCCATTGCCTTCTCCGGAGTAGGCCTCAGCCCACCAAAATTAGCATATTTGTGGAAAACCCTGAGACCCTGGTGGTTAAGAAAGCCTCTAAGCTCAGTCGTCAGTGCTCCCCTTCCCTCCCTCAGCAACTCCCAAGGCCTCCTTCGTGTCCCTGCTGCGGCCCTTTTACATGGGAGCCGCTGTGGCGGCTGTCGTTCAGTGGCTAGGATTGGGTTTCTCCTGCCGCCCTGCAGGTTGAACCCAGGGGAACTGCTTGGGGTCAGAGGTTTCGAGGAGTGATGAGATACCAGGCGTTCTGGACCTCCAGCTCTTCCCAGACAGCAGTGGGCAGTGGCAGAGGGGGCAGGGACGACAGGCAGGCCTGGGGCAGCGAGGCTGAGCTGCGCTGAGGTGAGGTGACATCTGGCTGGCTGCCTGGGGCACGTGGGGGAAGGGCTGGGCCCTGCGAGGGTGGAGGGGGTCGCGTGGAGGGACCGGGCCTGGGCTTGGGGTGTCATGGCCCCAGGAAACCCAAGAGCAAGCCTTTGCTGAACCTTTCCTGAGTGCCTGGCCCTGAAAATAAGTGGTAAGCAAAATGCTGACAGTCCAGTTGGGGAGACAGTCAGTAAACATGTACTCCCAAATGTATAATTATGTGATTACAAATTGCGAGAAGAGTTGTGAAAGGAAAATACAAGGGACTCTGTGAGTCTCCTGGGGGTGAGGATAAACTTCCCTCTGGAAGCTTCTTGGTCAGTTCTAAACCTGAATCCTGGTACTGCCACTTACAAACTGGGTGCCCTGGACAAAGTGGGTGGTCAAGCTGTGCCATGGAATCTTGGGTCAGAAAGGAAGCTTGACTCTAAAACCTTGTATAAAGTGGCTTTAGAAAGTCTAGGAACTCTAGAAAGATGGGAGCTGGGCAGCTACTTAAAATACGTATTTATTTATGCAGCTCTAGTCTGTGTCCCCTCTGCTATGGTCTGAATGTTTGAGTCCACTCAGAAATTCATACATTGAAATCCTCATGCAATTTGATGGTGATGGCATTAGGTGATGGGACCTTTGGGGGTGATTAGGTCATAAAGGTGGAACTCTCACAAATGTAATTAGTGCCCCTATAGAAGAGGCCTGAGTGAGCTCCCTTGCCTCTTCCTCTAGGTGAAGACATAAAAAGTCAGCAACCCGAAAGAGCACCCTCACCCACTCATGCTGGCACCCTGATCTTGACTTCCAGCCTCCAGAACCGTGAGAGGTAAATTTCTGTTGTTTATAAGCCACCTGAAAGTGAAAGTGAAGTCACTCAGTCATGTCTGACTCTTTTGACCCCATGGACACCAGGCTTCTCCATCCATGGGATTTTCTAGGCAAGAGTACTGGAATGGGTTGCCTTTTCTCTCTCCAGGGAACTTCCTGACCCAGGGATTGAACCCAGGTCTCCCATATTGTAGACAGATGCTTTACCGTCTGAGCCGCTTGGGAAGTCAGTGATATTTTGTTGCATGCGTGCTCAGCTGTGTCCGTCTCTTTGTGACCATATGCCAGGCTCCTCTGTCCATGGGGTTTTCCAGGGAAGAATACTGGAGTGGGTAGCCATTTCCTCCTCCAGGGATCTTCCCGACCCAGCGATTGAACCCCGCATCTCCTGCATTGGCAAGCAGAGTCTTTACCACTGTGCCACCAGTGAAGCCCCTTATGAATGCTTATTCCATGTTATTCCATTATTCTACTTCTTGGAGTCTCCACTAAGCAAGTAATGAAATTAAAAGTCTTACTTACAAAGCTATTGATTGATGCCATTATGGTAAAACCCAAAATAATAAAAACCTTAAATAATAAGCAACCTAATCTGCCAACAGTAGGGAAGTTGCTTAAGCTAAGGACAGTCTGGCCACGTGAAGCAATACTATTCAAGTTACAGAAAAACCCAAGTGTTTCTGGGAATTCCCTGGTGATCCAGTGGTTAGGACTGCATGCTTTCATTGCTGAGGTCAGGGAACTAAGATCCTGCAAGCTGCTTGGTCAAAAACAAAAAAAACACAAAACTAAAATGGTTCAGTATATAATTTCATAGGGAGAAATGTGTTACGGTAACAAATGAAACAGTTTATGAAATTCTATATGATACAATCACAATTGTGAATGTATACATATTTTAAAAACCTAAAAATCTATTTTCTGTTGGGCTTCCCAGGTGGTACCGTGGTAAAGAATCCACCTATAATGCAGAAGATGCAGGAGGGTCGGGTTTGATCTCTGGGTCAGGAATATTCCTGGGAGGAGGAAATGGCAACCCTGTCTAGTATTCTTGCCTGGACAACTCCATGGACAGAGGAGCCTGGTGGGCTACAGTCCATGGAGTTGCAAAGAGTTGGACTTAACTGTGCATGCACGCACGTGGTTATCTTTGGCCGGTGGGTAAATGGCGCATTGGTCTACCCCCTGATGTTCCATTCCCATCACTGGTCTTAGCTCCGGGTGAAGTTCAACCACAGTGGCCATTCTGCTCTGTGAACTCCACAAGGAGTGTTAGCACTTAGATGCACTCTTGAGACTGGAAGGGTCTTCTGCCAAGCCTCAGTGTGACTCTTCCACCCATGAGTGGACTCAAAGAAGGCAGCATGGAGGAGAGGGCAGAAAACTTGGGAGCCAGAGAATCTATATTTAAATCCTGGCTTGGCCACAAAAGAGTGGTGAGACTTTTGTCTCACCTATACATCTCTGCACCTTGAGTTCCTCATCTGTAAAGTAAGGCGAGTGGATAGAGATGATCTCTGAGGTGCTTTTGGACTTTAACATTTTCCTTTTGGGGCTTTCCTGGTGGCTCAGAGGTTGAAGCGTCTGCCTCCAATGCGGGAGACCCGAGTTCGGAAATGGTACCCCACTCCAGTGTTGTTGCCTGGAGAATCCCAGGGACGGAGAAGCGTGGGGGGCTACAGTCCATGGGGTCGCAAAGAGTCAGACACAATTGAGCGACTTCACTTTGTTTGACCAGTATTGTCGAACACCTCTGTAGCAGACAGTATTCCAGACGTTGGAATAAATAGGAAAACAAGGCAAAGGTCTGTCCCCTTCCTATAAACTGTAGGAGAGTTGTAGCACTATTGTTTTGGCTCATCATTTCCTGTAATGAGTTTTTAAGTGCCCCTGCCTTCCCTTCAGCTCCTTTCTCCTCAGTTTCACTTTACAAACTTTTATTTTTGTGTTGTCAAGATTCATAGTTTTAAATTCTGTTGGTTTGGGTAGTGATACTTACCCCTTCCATACTTTGTCTATTCATTGATTCTAAATATTTTAAATCAATAACTATTTTTCATTGCATAGTCAAGTTGTTGCCTTTTATTACATTTCCTTTTTGACAGTGCTTTTTATCTCCTAGGGTTTTTACTTGCCTTTCTTTTTCTTATACAATTTGCCTGTCTCATATTTTCAATTTAAAAAGAAATCTCTTCCTCATAACAGGTATAGCAGTCATGGTTGAATCAGAGAGCAGAATCATTACACATGTTATGGGAGACAGGATTCATTATGGGAGCTACACACGTTATATCTCTAGATCTGTCTCCACCACGAGAGGGAAGAGACAGATCCCTCCTCTCACTCCAGACTCCTCTGACTCATGTGTTCTTCAAGACCTGTGCTGCTAAGTCGGTTCAGTCATGTCCAACTCTGTGCGACTCCATATACAGCAGCCCACCAGGCTCCCCCGTCCCTGGGATTCTCCAGGCAAGAATACTGGAGTGGGTTGCTATTTNGGCTGATCTCCTTTAGGATGGACTGGTTGGATCTCCTTGTAGTCCAAGGGACTCTCAAGAGTCTTCTCCAACACCACAGTTCAAAAGCATCAACTCTTTCTTGCTCTATATACTAATAAAGTGAAAAACTGAAGCAGAAGTGTTAGTGGCTCAGTCGTGTCTCTTTGTGACCCTATGGACTATATAGCCCGCCAGGCTGCTCTGTCCATAGAATTCTCCAGGTAAGAATACTGGAGTGGGTGCCCATTTTCTTCTCCAGGGGATCTTCCTAACCCAGAGATCAAACCGAGGTCTCCTGCATTGCAAGCATATTCTTTACCATCTGAGCCACCAGGGAAGCCCTATATGCTAATAATGAAATATCAGAAAGAAGAAGAAAACAATCCTGTTTAAAGCTTCAACAAAACAAAACAAAAAAACCAGGAGTAAACCTAATCAAGGAGGCTAAAGACCTATATGCTGAAAACTAAAAAAAAAACTGATGAAGGAAATTCAAAGAATTCAAAGAACCGGAAAGATATCTTGTGCTCTTAGAGTGGAAGAATTATGAAAATGGCCATATTACCCCAAACAATCTACAGATTTAATGCACTGCCTATCAAAATAAACCATTTTTCACAGAACTGGAACGAATAATCCTAAAATTTATATGGAATTGCCAAAGACCCCAAATTGCCAAAGCAGTCCTGAGACAAAAAGAACAAAGCTGGAGCTATAACCCTCCAATATTTCAGACTGTNCAGATTTAATGCACTGCCTATCAAAATAAACCATTTTTCACAGAACTGGAACGAATAATCCTAAAATTTATATGGAATTGCCAAAGACCCCAAATTGCCAAAGCAGTCCTGAGACAAAAAGAACAAAGCTGGAGCTATAACCCTCCAATATTTCAGACTGTATTACAAAGCTTCAGTGTAGTATTGGTACAAAAACAGATTCATAGATTAATGAAACCGAATAGAGAGCCAAAGTCTCTATTTTTCATGTGAGAGTGAAAGTCACTCAGTCGTGTCTGACTCTTTGCGAACCCATGGACTATACAGTCCATGGAATTCTCCAGGCCGAAATATTGGAGTGGGTAGCCTTTCTCTTCTCAAGGGATTTTCCCAACCCAGGAATCGAATCCAGTTCTCCCACACTGCAGGTGGCTTCTTTACCAGCTGAGCCACAATGGGAAGACCAAGAATACTGGAGTGGGTAGCCTATCCCTTCTGCAGGGGGTCTTCCCAACCGAGGAATTGAACTGGGGTCTCCTGCATTGCAAGTGGATTCTTTACCAACTGAGCTATCAGGGAAGCCAGACTCAGTTGATTCTTTGGCAGAGTGGGACTAGTACTATTTCACTGGATGTTGGGATGCTGTGTGTTAGGTGGCTCAGAAAATGAGTCGCTATGATGTCTCCTGTGCATTCTCAACAGGGGTAAGTGTGCCCTCAAGAGGGTAGAAATTGGTTAGGGAGTGGATGTTTTAAATATTGATATCCTGGAGTGGGAAGCCATTCCCTCTCCAGGGGATCTTCCCCACCCCAGGGATCTCTGACTGCTCTTTACATTTCTTCCTCCAGCTACACTGGACACTTTGTAGTTCCTCAGTTGTTATTGGTATTATTGCTCCAAGGTCTTTGCACTTACTTGCTGTTCCCACTGCCTAGAGAGAATATCTGCTAGATGTTCACATTGCTTATTTCTTCACTACTTTCAGGTCTCTGCTCAAATAACACTTTATCAGAGATGCCTTCACTGACACCATTTTATAAAACTTCTATCTGGACCTAACTCTGCTTTAGTTTCCATAGGAATTATTGCCACCTGACATGGCATCAGGGATTGTGTGCTTTATTAGGTTCACTGTTACACTATATCTATTGTCTGTCTTTATCCAGAATTAAAACTCCTTTAGATCAGGCTCTTTATTTTGTTCACTTATGTGTACCTGAAGCAGGCCTGGGGCATTAGCATGTATTCAGTGCATATCTCGTGAATGAGTGAATGGTGGCCTCCCTGAGTGTGAGGTATCTGGCCATTGCGTTGGCAGATCCCTATCTTTCATTCTCTTCAGACCCTTCTTTTGGGCCATTTTCCCAGCCATAAGGGTACTAGCTTCGAGTGTTCTTGGAGCTGACTGGGGGAAAGAGCTCTTCTACCTGATCCTTCTGTTTTCTTTTCAGTGAGGTACTTAGTTATCTTCCATGCTTGAGTCCTTAGGTGCAGAGCCCTTCGAAATAACTTCTTCTGAGGGAAAATTCCTGGTTTCTCTTGGGGAGGTAAAATAGGAATCACCTAGTTATGTGTGCCAAGGCAGCTGGGGGAGAGGAACCTGGTTGCCTGTTTCAAAACCCGCCCATGTATCTGGAGTTTTGAGCATTTATTAACTTTGTTTTCAATACAACTTAATTAAAATTTACACAATTTTTAATAATGAACAATTTTAATCAGCTTGTAAAAATTCCTAAGCATTAACAGTCTGCTCTCATGAGCTGGTATAAGCTGTGTTATCTTGCTTTTGGCTTCCCTTGTCTCTTGTAGGCTTTAATCTTTTCGCATCTTCTGTCTTCTTCCTACATCAAATATTTCTTGCTCATCTAAAATTTCCAAAATTTTTAGTTTCCAAAATTTTGTTGATAGCTCTTTTCAGCAGTCATCTTCTTTCTCATTTTCATTGCCTTACTGAGATTAAGCCTTACTCCAAAACATCCAATTTACTGCTATTTTAATAGGTTTAGGAGGTTGTCAAGGTAAATGCATGTGTTCAGACTGCTTTGTTTAACCAGAAGTGTCTCTATTTGGAATTACTTTTCATTTCTTCTTGCATGTACATGCTTGAAAATGTATGATGTGACCAAATTCTTCAACCTATGTAGGTTTTCTGTCTTGCTTTTTTTCCCTTTCCTTTTTTTCATTTTTACTATTGGTGACCTTTTATGGCTCACATAAAATTTTTAGTATAAAATTTACTTCATTAATTTCTATTGCTTAATGTGCCTTTGTTATGAAAATAGATTCATTTAATACCATAATAGTAACTCTTATAACCACAGACATTAAAACAGTAAAAATTTTTAGTTTCAGGAATGTTTGTTTTGGGTAGAATGAAATAGTAGTGTTTTACATCTGTCAACATTTTTGTTTACTGAGTTCATGACTTTATTCCTGGGTAGCTTATCATCTGTCTTGAGATAGAGGGGTGGAAGAGGAAGGAATTGTTAGAGCAGAAAAGAAAAAAGCAAGAAAAATTTAGTTTTTTTTTAACTTTAAAGACAAAATAATAGTTTTGAAAATCATAACTCATTGTGGATAAAAGAATTCTCTGAGTTCCTTTATCTTCCCCCTGTAATACAGCAAGACGTGGGTTTTGGTTGTAATTGAGACCCCCATGATGTCTCCATCTTTGCACAACTCTGTTGTTCATCTCCTTCCCTTACAAGAGAGATCCTGGTGTACTTTCAGGACCAAGATAGTTCAACTTGAATTTCTGATACTTGTTACCAAGAGCTAAGTCTCTCCAATTTCGAGGCTTGGGGTGTTTTTTTTATGATAGCTATTTATCATATATTTTGACAGAAATACAGATGTTCAAAAGGATATTATAAATTGAGTAATGCTTATCAATGAACTCTTATCACATCAACATGTGATACAGTATTTGTAAAACAGCTGTACTTGATATCCAAAACATTTTTTATTCAGTGTGTAAATGATGCTTGGAGACCCTAGAGATCTGCAAATTCCTTGAAATATTTCTTAGCACCACCCTCCTGTTCCCAAACCCAAAGTTGCTTAGCTCACAGGTTGGTCGAGACAGTGTTTTCGACTATCTTTTCCCCAAAGTCATTCCCACCTGAGTTTAAATGAGCTCTTTCTTGCCTTTCCACAGTGCCAATTGTGTTTATTCCAATGTCTAGGTATTTCTTGACTCCATCCTCTTTCACACCTGCCACTACTTCAGTTCAGGCCCTGCTTACCCGTCTTGTGTAGCTGCAGCAGCCTTCTATCTGGTCTCTTGTCTTACTTCCTGTCCCTTCTCCACTCGTCTCCATAGGGAGGCCAGCATGATCCTTCTGGTTTGTCCTTGCCTTCGGGCTGCTACTCACGTGTGCCATCTTGAGATATGGGATGCCTTTATTTCAGTCCTACTTAGCTGCTTGTGTTCTATAATCACGTCAAACACACGAGCTTTTGTTGGGGCCAGTTCTTTTGGTGGGAACAGTTTTTTTTTCTCTCCTCCACATGGCGAACTCGTGCTCAGCTCAAATATCACTTATGAAACTGTTACTCAACCCCACATTCCTGCTGGCATCCTGTAGCACTGTCTAGGCTTTGGTTATGGATTTCTCACACTATGGGCACGTTGGAGACAGGGACTTTGAGCTGTGTTTGTGTCCCCAAGCACCTCGAACAGTGCCTGTGCATCCTGTCACTTCAGTCATGCGTGAAAGTGAAGTCGTTCAGTCGTGTCCAACTCTTTTGCGACCCCATGGACAGGCTCCTCCGTCTATGGGATTTTCCAGGCAACTGGAGTGGATTGCCATTTCCTTCTCCAGGGGAATCTTCCCAACCCAGAGATTGAACCCGGGTCTCCCGCATTGTAGACAGACTCTTTACCGTCTGAGCCACCAGGGAAGTCAGTCATGCGTGATACATGGTAAATGCTCAGTGAATGTTTACTGGACACCAATGTGGACTGGTGTGCTTGTGAGTATGGGCCTTTTTTTGAGACTAGCAGGGCTATGGTATTCTATGCAGTGGGGGGATCTGGAAATGGAGTGAGGAAAAATGTGTTATTTTCCAATTCTGTTTTTCCTATTCAATCTCTTCTGAAATTTTTTTCTCTCAAATAAGACTTTATTGCACTTTTTCTGATTGCAGAGGCAACATACAGCATAGTATTTACAGAGATATCATGTAGGTTTGAGTTCAAATTTTGCTACTTACTGTCTGTGTGGCTTGCACATAGTATGTAACATCTTTATGCCTTATTATTGTCATCTGGAAAGTGGGAATTATTCTAATAGTACTTACCTCATAAGACGGTCATGAAGATGAAATTAGTAAGTGCACATGAAGTGTTTAGACTATCTAATTACTCAGGAAGTATATACAGCTATAATGTTCAATGCAGAAAAGGTACAGGTCTGTGAGACCTGGATACAGTAGAGCTGGAGACTAGGGCCCAGGATCTTCCCTGTGTTACTTTAAAGGAAAACACAAATCAGATTCCAGAAGCCTCAGATAATCATTTTGATCTTTTAAGACAGCCTTTCTCAACCAGGGTTCATCTGAACCACTGAACTCTGGACTGGATGACAATTTTCCCCTCTCTGTCAAGGATGCTATGTAGCTTACACCATTCTAGATGCACAGGAATGTTGGTTCACTGTGTACGATGCTTGATTCAGGAACTGAGGCTTAATCTCCCCACCCCTCCCTTAAGAAAAGGGTGTTCTGAGTCTTCTTAAAGACTGGGTGCTGGGACAGTGTGTCAGTCACATCCCCTCTAGAAACCTGTTTCCTTGCATCTTTTCACTTAGGGCAGTTGTCAGAACTCTCTCCCTCCTGCCTCCCTCACCCATATAACCTGTCCCTGGAACGCCATTCATTTGTTCCTTCTCCGTGTTGTGCTCATCACTACCCACTGGTGTTGACAGGTGTCCCTTCACTTTTCTAGAAAGAATAACATGTCTCTCCCCACTCCTGGGTAGCCCCTTTCACTTCTGCTACTGCAGTGAAGAATAGCTCCAAAAAAAGTAATGTCAGTAACTGGACCACACCATAGTAAACATGACTGACCTCTTTTTTTTTTTTTTTCCTCACATGCAGACTTCTTTAAGTCAGCCAGATACTGTGCCCTTTTCAAATGCCTCTCCTTAACAAAAATTATAGAATCATCTAGGCACTTAATCTAGCTGTGTCATGATCTGTGCCACCAAGGCTCCTGCTGGACTGTGTATGGCAGAGCTAGTCTGCTCTTCCTGGCGCCCATTCCCCTTTCCTGCAGCTCTACAGTGCTGACAAGGCCCACGCTGCCGCCCAGAAAGGCAGCAGGCACTGATTTTTGGGGGGATGAGGGATAGGTCATGATGTCTCCTCCATTAGTAAGGAAGCATAATACTGGGTAAGCAATTACTACTGTTTACCACAATGTATATAATAGAATATCATTAGCCATTAATTTTTGAAGAATATTTATTGACATGGGAAAATGCTTACAGTATGTTAAAGAAGAAAGCAGGATACAAATCTGTAAATACAGCATGATCCCAATCTAGTAGTAAAATAAATTATATACGCATAGAAAAAAACACAGGACGGAAATACACTGAAACGTTAACAGAGACTATCTCAGGTGGTGGGTTGTGGGGTGAATGATTAACTTTAGTATTTTCTGTATTCTCCAGACTTTCCACAATGAAACATGTATTATTTTTAAAATCTGAGGGGGAAGGGAAGTCAACATAAGAGATATCTAGTACTGGGAGGCAGCAAGACTGATGGTCATGAGGGGAGGTTGCATACTTATACCACCTCTGCCCACAGCTTTGTTTATTAAGGAGGGACAGTAAGGTTCATGAAAGGGGCTTGAAAGGGCGAGAGAGGGCCTCAGGTATTTGCTGACTGTTACTCTAAGCAGCTCAAGTGCCTTATGTTCAAACTTGCTTCCCTATACACTGTTTTAAAGATTGGGAGGGGCCTGCAGAGTGCAGCTGGCCAGTGTATTCTCACCATCCCCACTGCAGGTCACTGAGCCAGGACATGTCAAGGGTCAGGGCAGGGCGGTGGTGTTGGGGAGCCTGCAGCCCTAATCTCTGACCTAAAGGATTCCACGCCCGTATCTGAAATTCAGTACTAACTGAGCAAGTTTTCTGCTCATACTTCAACTTCATTTGGGTCACCTCCCTACTTAATAAGTTCTTTAAATCAGTTATGCTGAAATAGTTATTGGTTAAAATGGCCCGAGAATTGCCAGTTTCCCAGCATTCTAAAGTCATAAGGAGGCACAAGGTGGACCCCCGTGGGCAATGTGAAGGGGAAGGTGAGGTGCTGAGGGGTCAGGCCAGCCCGAGTTGGAGTCTAACTTGCTGTGTGATGTTGGGTAACTTACTGTGCTTTCCAGAGATGATCTCTAACATGAGGTGTGATGAGGATACACAAGATAAAGATGCATAAAAAGCCCAGCACAGAGCAAGCAATTGACAGATGTTGGTTCTCTTTCCATGTGCAAGATGAAGCCATTTTCATCTTCTCCCTCTGCAAATTCTCTCTTCAAAACAAAGCCTAGTGCCCAGCACAGAAAAAAAATGAAACAGAACTCACTGAAAACAGAAGAGCACAGTAACTTAAACAAGACTGTTCAAACACTAACTCTGCATAAAGCTGGCAAGATGGTATTTCATTAAACATGTCTTCATTTAGGTAAGCGACACTCATGCCAAAGCTATCTGATTGCAGAAATTATAAAAATATCTTAAAAATGCATTTGTAGAATGAAGTAACAAAAATACTTAAAACTCTTTTTTCTAAACTTTTTTTCACTTAATCTAAAATTATGAATTACCAAGTTTCACTTTATTTACTGTTAAAACATGGGTCACCCATAACTTCTACTCCAGTTATTTTGGATGAAAATTCTAAAATGTATTGTGTTCTTTATAGTCTTTTTATAGAGTATTCTGGATTTAACTTTTTTTAAAAAAGAAACACAAGGTCATCATTATAAGAATTAGTTTACAGGCCATACTATTGTATAGATACTTTCTGGGTCAACTAGAATATCTTTGGGAAACAGATGGTCCCAGACTTATGATGCCTCAAGTAGTTCTCATTCTCCCCACATTCCTATCCAGTTTTCAGTTGGACTTTTGCTGCTTTCAGTAGGTCTGCCTTCCATCCAACAGCCTCCTCCTCTGCCATTTTTTTTTTTTTTTTGGTGGACTTGAAAGTCAGATTAACTAAACATGTTAAAATATATGCAAATTTTAGTAAAGAGGCAAAAAGTGAGAGATTCTTGAGGTTCTCAAGTAGAAATAAATTTTAAGAAACTTTGACATCTCTTTTGTCAGCTCAAAGGCCTTTTAAAACTGAATTCCTGATTTGTACTTTTGCCAGAGAAGTGACTTCTGGATAAATGACATTTCACTAATACTCTGTGTACTTTATCCTTAGAAAAGCTATTTATTACAACTGAGATAATAGATGTAAAAGTACTTTAAAAAAGCATAAACTGTGAAACAGTATTTTTACCCCAATAAACAATAAATAGTATTGTTTATAAAGAAACACACACAGATGGCTAAATTGAATCAACCCCAATGTTTTATTTAATTTAAAAGTTTTAAAAGGCAGTGGTTAAGCACATTATGTGTATATATATATATGTATATACACACATACATATATATATATATATATATAAGAGGAAACCAACCCCTTTTCAACTTTAGCCATTGATTAACTAGGCCCACTGTCTATTGCATGTTTCATTTTCTACTTTTTCATATGACCAATCTGTTTTACCAAAGTAAAAACAGCCTTAATCAGTTTAACAGTAACTATTTGTGTTTCTTTTTTAAATAAATAAAGTTACCATTAAACTGATCACATATGGTAGAAAGGTAGAACACACACAAGCACACACAGTCCCCGATTTAAAACATGTGGCGTATGAATGACCTATATGTACAAATGGGTGCTGCTGTCTCCTCCACCCTCAGCAGAGGCCACAGAAGAACTCCCAGTACCCAGGGGTCCCCATTCCCTCTTCCGGGTTGGAGGGTATGTTTTCCTGGCACCCCTGTTAGACCTCAGAATGCATGCTCCCCATGCAGCAATACAGATGGGGGTTCAGTTCTATGGTACTAGTGTTCAGGTTATTAGGGAATAAATAGGCATTGGTAGCTGCCTCAGAACTAAACCATCCTTTGTAACTTTATAGGGAGAAATGTATTCTGAAGTTCTAGATAACTGACATACAAACTTTTTTTTAATGTAATCAGTTTGCAAGTCTGGGGCTGTGTGTGTGTGTGTGTGTGTGTGTGTGCGCGCGCACACGCGTGTGTATGTGTGAGTCTCTATAGATTTATACAAAATTGAAATGAAGTGAAGAGTGGGGCTAGGCCTATGGAGCAGCTGCTTGGCTTCCATTCACTCAGTCCTGATCTAAAGGGTCACTTGCCTTAGCCCCTTTTAGCAGCTCATTCTGCTTCTCATGTGCCTCCATCTCTGGAGAGATTCAGAAAGGGCAGCTCACACAAGTGAGAGGAAGGACACAGCTAAATCTTCTGTTAAGAATCTTGGCAAACAGAACTGCCAGATTCAACCAGGGCTGCTTTATAGAGTGAAATCCTTCAGTTCCATCTGGACAGAATGGAATTTTTTTTCCTGTTCCTAGTCCCTGCAACTCCATCTAACTGCAGCTCTGTATGAATGCCTCAATATCGCAAAAAACACAGGATCACTTCGTAAATATGCTGGATTCTCAATGAGTAAACCAGTTAATGTGTTTCTAGCCAAAGCAAGGGCATAAATGTTTTAGAGAAAAGATTCCCCTGGAGCTACAGAGAAAAGATGCTGATAAAAGCAATATTGAGAGTTGAGCAGGTGATGCTTTCAGTCTGTGTCAGAGCTGGTCTCCTCGATGACAGAGTACTGGTTGAGTGCTTCCTCCAAAGGCGTTATTGTCCCATCAGGTTTTAGTCCCATTGGTTTAAGCAACTCCTCTCTGGAAAAAGAGATAAAAGAGAGAGAAAAAAGTATTCACCAGCATCACACACACACCCTCCCCCCGCCCAAATCCACATCCTTTAAAAAAAAAAAAACAGAAGAAGTCTTTAAAAACCAAAGTATTTTTCCTCAAGCTCTCTCTGTGTGTTTGTAACAGGAAAGATGAAAGGGGTATGGAAAGAAAAAGAGGGAGATAAAAGACTTCATTCACACAGGCCAAACCTACTAAGCCAATTAAAAGTATGAAAAGTCAAGGTCTAAATGGGCTCAGGACAAGGAGCAGGTCTCTTCTGTTTTTAATAATTAACTTTTTTCCTTTTGTGGATTTGTTTTAGTGAAGTTGAAGCTGCCAAAATTTCACCTGTCCCAGTGGACCAGCCATGTAATTAAATGGCTGATTTGATATGTATGGATTTCACTTAATAGAATAAATCTGCCATTTGATTTTTCCCTCTCCAGTCTCTAGTGATATATAAGTACTTATTGATTTCAAATCCGTTGGCCTTTCCCAACTTTCTCCCTCCCTTTTCTTTCCTTCTTCTCTCCTTCTTTAAAAAAAAAAAAAAAAAAAAACCATTGCTTTTGTTTGTGGCAGTTTAATTATGGGATTGACAGCCATTTTAATCTCTTCAAAGCTCCCCAACTGCCTCTCCTCAGCTAATCCAATTATATCTACTCCACAAGTTACAGCCTCATCTAAAGATGATTAATTATTGATTAAGCCAATCAAAAAGCGTTAGGAAAGATTTATTTAATCTTTTCATGGGCTCTTATTTATTATATGGAGATTATGGTGAATGTACCTGTTGAGCTGCTAACTCTAGTCCTCCTCCCACCCCCAAAAGTCAGCATGTACTTTAAAAGGAGTCTTGAAGAGCACATGAGCTGCTTAAAACTTATTTCTCACAGAAACGGGCATCGCCTCCTAAAAACATGACTACAACAAGAACCCACATGGCAGCAACTGTAATGTTGGTGGGAGCTAGAGTGAAGGAAGATAATAAAGCCTCCTCTCCCTGTGCTTCTTGTGGTTGTCCCTCAGGCCAGCACAAAGAAGGGCTCCCTCCTGGGAAGGACCAGCCACACAACCATGTGCTAGTGTTACAAGTGCAGAGAAACTTCTGGGGAAGGGGAAGAACAGCTCAGTGGTCACTGGATAAGCCAACAGGAGCCTAATCAAGCAGCTCTTACCAGAAGACTACTGCTGAGAGTCTGAAGACTCTATTAATATGGATGGTTGACTGGTTAAATTGAGGTTGCTAAATATTTATAAAGTAGGAAATGTGTTTCGTGATCCCAGAAATGGGGTCAGAATCATAGAACTTAAAGTGGCCTTAGAGATCATTTAGTCCAACTCCCTTGTTTAATAAAGGAGACTGAGTGACTTACCCAAGGTCACATGTCTAGTGGCAAAGCTGGACCTGGGACAGTCCCTGAATCCCAGTCCAGGGCTCTTTGCACACCTGGATTACCTGCTCTAACTGCACTGAAGGAACACACTCTGAGTTCAGCTGTTCAACAACTATGTGCTGAGAACTGTGTCATATACTGTGGAGAGAAGGAAGGCCAGGCACAGCTGCTGCCCTCGAGCAGTGAGTGAAACATACTCATGGAAAATAACTTAGGACATAATGGGGTAAACGCTGTACCAGGATCAGGAACAAAGGAAATCACAGCTCCTGAGACGAAGCATCGATCTAATCCCCTGGGGAAGGTGGGAGCAGCACCTCCAGGGAGGTGTCCTTTGCCAGGCAAAGATGGCATAGGACTTTTCTGGCAAGGGAGATTGTGTGGAGGGCTCTGTTTGGTCCCACCTACTTGTGATTGTGTATATCTTTCTGGATTGTGTCAATTTCTTTCTCTGCTCTCAAGCTGGGAAAGGGCCCAGTGTTTGGGGAGGGGTGAGGTTCACTGAAAGAACCGTAGGTAGTAAGTCTGCAAGGGCAGTTTGGAGTCTGGGAGTCAAGTGTCTTGAATGTCAAAGTAAGCAGCTTGGGTCCTAGCCTGTAAGGAATGCCCGGCCAGGGTTGGTTTATAGGGAAGAATCTCTGGCAGCAGTGCAAAGACACATCGGAATCAGGGAAACTGGCAGAGAGGCAAGTCACGAGGATGTCACTGTAACAGTGCGTGTGAAAGGAGACAGAAAGTTGGGCTGTGGTTGTGGGAAGAAAAGACATCACTTCCAAGGTAGGACTGTCATCCACTGGGAGGGCAGAGTTGGTAAAGGGGAGTGAGGAAGAGTGTCTCTACGGCTCCTAGCTCAGATGACCATGTGGATGGTGACCATTCATTCGAGCAAGAGCACAGCAGATGGAGCAGATTTTGGGGGACGGGGGAAGACACTGACATCTTTCAGGACAGTGGAGAACTCTACATGACAACCAGGTAGAAATGTTTAGTGGAACTAGAGAACAATCTGCTTCCACTGAAACTTCTCTCTAGTACCAGTTCAGACTACACATCTGCACTTTAGTGACAATTCCTAGTTCTGGCTGTCCTGAAGGACTTTGTGATACTGGACACTGTTTACTAATAATCAATACAAAAGGAGAAGGGGACCACCTTCTGGGGTGAAACATTAAGGGATCAGAATGTTCAAAGGTTTGAAGGGGTTGGTGACTGCAGGAACAGTAAGGTGAGGTGGGGTGAAGGGCATGGGTGGGTGGAATGGGATCAGTAGATGAGATTGTATGAATTTTACCAAGATAGTGATGAACTGCTGGGGGGGCACACCATCACTCCTAATATTTCTGCATTTCTCTGGTTACAGAATGGTACTGGGGCTAGCTACCAGCTTGCACAAGGTAGTGAGTACTTTCCCATCCAAACCTAGGAGGAATATTTTCAAATCAAGTCCATAGGTTTCACCCCTACTCCCTAATCCAATTTTATAATAGAAACAATTAAAAACATTACAAAAGTTTTATGGCCAAATTATGAAAATTCATCTATAGAATAAAGGGGCTCATATTTTAATTCTCACTTGTGAACTATTCTTCTCAAGGCTTTATTTTTTGGATTTTCCGTATCACCCTTCTATTAACATAGATGCTCCTCTAAGGATATGAATTATTTTCTTTTTCACTTGGCTATAGGATGCTATAGGATGTCTTGTCTTACTGACACTCCTGTAGGAGAGGTGCCAGTGATAACTGGCCAAATAATTATGCATTCATGCAAATAAATTAAGGCGGCAATGTGATACACTGGAAAACACAAAAAGGTCTAGAGTCAGGAAGTCTCTCTGAAGTCCTGGCTCTTCCACTTACCAGTTGTGTGAGCTTGGGCAAGTCTCTGAGTCTCTGTATTCCCATCTGTGAAATGGGGATAATAATAGTAGCTCTACCTACCTACTTCCTAGTGATGACTTAAGGGGTTATAGTACTAGCAGTGGTAGTAGTAACAGCAACAATAATAGTGTAAATCAAAGAGTTCTATGAACTGTAAAGGAGTCCTAAATATTAGTTGTTGTTATTGTGGTACAGTGAAAGTCATATAAAGGTTTTGGAATCAGACCTAGGTTCTATAGCAGTAAGATCTTGAACTCTCTGAGCTTCAGTTTCCTTATTGGTAGAATTGGGATAGGAATACCCATTTCACTGAATTGTCATCCGGGTGAAAGGTAATTATACATATGAAGTACACAGTGCAATGGCTGGGATGTAGTTGGAACCCATGAGATGCATTTCCTGTCCTTTATGTGCTTATGGAAGGAAGGTTTCCACAAGATTGTTAGGGCAGTCTTTGGGAATAAGTGGGGGAAGAATATGCAGAAGCAAATAAAAGACATGGTCCCTGTCCTCAAGAAGCTTTTAGTCAGTTCAGAAGGTAAAACACACACACATTAAACAATATTAAAGGAATTACAGAACAGCAGATCAACAAGCTTGAGATGATTAACAGGCAGAGCCCTGCTTCCCCTGGCTTGACAGTTCAATACACCCTTACTGTATTTGCAATTTATTTAAAGGCAATTTCTCATCCTGTTTGGGAACGGAAGGAGGATCACTTATAGATATGTGACTGTTTTCTCTTATAGACCCCGAGGCTTACTTTTCAAACCCCCATCCTAACAATTCTGACTTTCCTCTCTATCATATAACAGCCCACAAATACCAAAATAAACTCTTTGATATAGAAACTTACTCCTAAAAGGTCTGAAAAATGACCTGGTTATACTAAACTGCTTCATTTAGTAAGATCTGTTGTATCTAAATCAGCAAGATGTGGACAGAGAATGGGAAGCATTAATGAATACCACAGAACTGTTATTCCACCAGTCATATGGGCTATGTACACGTGGGAGGGACACAGAGGAGATGGGGATGCTGATCACAGGCTCCTGGCAGGAGATGGATTCAGGGCCAGACTGTAATGGCAGTGATGGACATAGATTCATGGGGAGAAAGGCATCCCGAAGCAGAAGATTAGTCAAGCAAAGGCACAGAAGCGAGTTAGTTGTGTGCAGGGACTGGCAAGCAGGCTGGCTTGGCTGAGATAAAGGAAAAAGAAAGCTCAAGACAGATATGGGGTACAAAAGAGGATTTGGATGGAGACTTTGCAATCCTGGGCTGACAAGTCTGGGTTACAGTACAGAGATATTTTGTCTTCTATTTCAAGGGTCCCGTATTTTAAGACTATTTATTAAAAATAATTCTTATTACAAAGGTTGAAAGCTATAAAACAATACTGCTTTGACATATTAAAAAGAAAATATTCTACACTGTATTCATTTTCATATCCCTATGTGTCTAGCACAGTGCCTTGCAGATGGTAGATCCTCAATAAATGTTTATGAACTCAATTTAGCTGCAGTTGGTACTGTCTTGTATTTTCACAGAAAGGAATGGTATAGTGTTTTATGTGACTCCTAATAAACAAACCCTGACCAAGAGAAAAGTTCACTTTCATCACCAAGATTTACAATTAGGAAAAGTATTAGCATTCTACAGGGAATTGTGCATGATGGTTTCCAGGAATTTCTCATTCTCTACTGGACTTGAACAACTTGAGGACAGAGTCCATGTCTCATCTGGCTGTGATCTGCAGTATCTAGGATGGGCACATAACAGGTGCTCAGTCAAGTTCTACTGAAAGAATGTAATACATGGGTCATAGCATAAATGGACAATGGTAGAGAACCATTTGCCACGAGTCATCCTCATACTATTTTAACTATAATTACTTCCCTGATGAGTCAATGTCATCAGACATTCTGACCGTCCAGAAATCAAGGCCCTCTTTGTGCCATACAACCTGGAATTTCCAACCACTGATTCATGTAGACTCGGCTGTTTACATATGGGGCACCAGTGGGTCTAGTGTCAGATTGTCCACTAAGGTGCTGGGTGTCCTTGGGCAAGTCATTTCCTTCTCTGGGCTTGAGTCTCCCCATCTATAAAATGAAGGGGTTGGACAAGATGATCCCTAAGATTCTATTCTAATTCCAAGAGTCTAAATATTAGGTTACTAAATAATTATGATCTACTTAAAAAGCTGCTAGGTTTTTTAAGACACTAAAACTGCTAGGCTTCTGTTTCTAATCAAGATCTTCTAAACCTAAAAGTCAAGCACAGCAGCCTACCTAATTGTCACTGACATACACCAAGACCACAAGTCCTTTCTGCAAAGCTACCAGCAAATGATTAGAATGATTCCAAAAATAAAATCAAAGCAATGGCAAATGTTACAAGGATGGATCTAAATTCAATCATGGCCCTCAATAAACAGGCCATTTCATGAAGAGTTACTGGTCCTAAATTATGAAAGTCCCATCTAAAAAGGATGGCTAGGTGTTAGATATATGTAGATCATGGTTAAACGAAGATACTGTATACTGAAATGTGCATCAGGGTTAAGATAGTCACATAGCAATAACTCCTTCATACTTACCTTCAATGCTATACACAGGCCTTAACACAAGTTAAGACTGCCCTCGTTATCATCAAAAAGTACAGTGATGTCTACTGGATAAAGAGCCCATTCTAGGCACTGTGACAGTATCATGGCGGGCTTCTCATCTGATCAGGCATCTGGCCAGGGAAGAGATAAGCCTCCAAGAATGTTCAACTGGAACGAAACATCATTTAGAAATTTGATCTTACTAAACGATAAGGAACCATAATCTATAAGGGCTTGGCCAGGCACGAGGACACCGATAAAGCACGTCCAAGAAAGGATACCTTATTTTGCCCCAGCCTAACCCTTAGGACTGCTAACGGAAACCAAAAAGTACTTTTTAAAAGGTTTAGGGGTGGGAGATTATGGAATTTATACCATATTGAAAGTTTTACAGTCTGTCTTTTTTTCCCCAGATATAGTTCCACATTTTCCTGAGCCACCATTTCCCTGTAAGTATGCTCCTCTGGGATGCCTGGGCTTATACAACCTCTCAGGACCTTAGAGAAAGCTCCACTTTTTAGACTTCTGGTTCCTATGTAACTTTCCCCCAGAAATGACAGTGCAGTATTGGGGCTCAGATACTAACATACCCAATAGCACATTATAGAATGGGCCAGATGTGTATGTGTATAAAACACCTTACTTGACCTGGAAACAAGAGAATACTCTTGCCCAAAGCACATGTTTTTGTGCAATACAAACAAAGCATTCAATTCAAGTGTACTTGTTGAAAAACAGGACATAATTAAGCAGTTGGTAAAATGCATTCTTGTTTCCCACTTGCAGATCTCCCAAGAGTCCCTTCGAATTTACCTATACGAGTTTCAGCTTCCCGCTTGCCACTTAGCTTGATAACGACTCAAAAATCAATCCCTTGTTTTCAAGGGCTCTTCTTTCTTGTCTGCTCTGTGTACTACAGGGCAGTATTGACACATGGAATTAATGACAGGGTCTGTAATGAAACAACAGTCATGCAAACACCAGTCTGCTCTTTTGATAAAACAGCATGTTAGAGACCTATTCACCTCCCTCTAATTGAGTACTGCATAATAGTTCCAATCCTTTTATGTAACATATTTTGTTCTATGATTAGAAAAGAAGAAAAAGGGGGAACCTATGAAGCATTGCTTCCTTCAATCACCCCCTGATTAATTCTGATTTTAATGAGGGTGGCTGTTATTTAGGCAGGTTCTGTTACATACTTGTTTTGTTGACTTCTGTACAATGTATAACAAAACCTAGGATGGGATAATTGGGAACCATTTCTTTGGCACAGGGATTCCTGTTCTTAATGTAAGGTTGGCTTGGAAAAAAAGAACCCTGACATTTAAAATTAGCCATTTTGTTATTTAATTCCCTTTCACATTTGGAAGATAGGATGAAAATTAGTATATAAATAAAGCATTTTAATTAACAGAGCTTTTCCAAAAATGCCTGCTATAACGGAGCCTGTGAGAGCCCTGAGAAGGAAGCTCTGTAATCTTTGCTATAATTCTGAGTGCATCTTATTTCAATACTTCAGCATCAATGGAATAGTCCATAATCTATTGAAGTACAATGGATTTCCTCAAAACTTGTGATTTTCTGAAGTGTTTTAAATGCTTTGTCCTCAAGAAGTTAATACAACTTTTGGCACTGGTTAAATGTTCAGTTATATACCATCAGAGCATGTCCTTTGCTGATCCTTCATCTTTCAGTATAATCTTCCATCTGATGGCTTCCTAGTGCTGAAGTTATACTATCTTTTACTAAGCCACTAACCAATAGGTAGGAGAGGTGTAGCGGCTTTTCTGTACCAAATGTGAGGTCTTCAAGCTCCATTTTTCAAAAACATTTCTGAGATCCTTTCCTCAGCCTCACTGTCATGCTTTGGGATTGGGTATAGTTGGGAAGTTAAAATATATAACATAAAAATATCATTCCCAAGAGAAATGGATATGGCACATTGTCCACACCATGCATGTCCTTCCACTTCAGGAGTTGAATAAACAGGCAACAGCCTTATAAATAGGGAAGTCTTTCTAAAGTTAATTTTCTTCATATGATCACAATGAATATAAGAATCTGTCAGAATATTCTCTTTTCAAAATAATTAAAATATTTTATAGAAACATAGAATCATAGTAGTTTTACTGGTTTCCTTCATATGGAGCTGTTTTTGTTTTTGATATAAGCTGCTTAGGACCTGACTTGATATTTGAGAAAAGCTCAATTATGGAATGAAAAAGCAGGAATGGCCTCCAATCCTAATTTTCTTCTCAGGTAAATAGGCTTACTATCTGTCTTTGTCCTTTGAATCTATTTAAAATTTAGAGCATCTTACTAAAGATAATCAGACTGACAAATCTGAGAGCTGTATGTTGGTAATTTTTTAAAATAACATTTCAGATTTGGAGTCTGAAGTCTAAGAACAAAATCCTGACTATGTCATTAACAAGATGACTGATCTTGGTTTAGATACTTAATCATTGGTCCCATTTATACCTCAATAAAATATCTTTTACCCTATCTAATTCACAAGGCTGTTTTCAAACTTAAAAGCAATATATAAAATATTAGCCTTTTAGTATTCTCATTTCTGTTAGAAGATCACATGCAAAGCTTCTAAAAATGTGCTATCCACCTCACATTAAAGAGTATGGTTAAGAAAATATAGAGAAAGAGGTTAGGGATAGTGTTAGAAAAATAAAACTGAGTTTTACCCTTATTTCTTGGTAATTTCTCTACAGACCTTTCTACCCTGTTGTCCAAAATTAGCAAAATAAATATTAATAAGAGGTCAGCATGCCAATTGAGTGTTGAATAAAGCAGTAGAAATGGAAGTTCTGACATGCTCTTCTCGATTAGAAAGGAGGAGGGTGACTAAGAGCAAGTAGTCAATGGAGATTATTCTTATCTGATGTTTCTCTAATAAACAAAAGCCACTATTTTGGCTAGTGCTTAAATCAAGAGCTCAAAGTAGGCATTCCTACTACAGAGTTAAGGGACAATGACTACTAATAAGCAATACAAAGACCGCATGACATCCTACTTAGAGGTGTCCAGCCAGTGGAAAGGCCCTCTTTAACCTAAAGATGAACAATATCATATTTCTCCCTTATCACTGTAAGGGTATATTAGTTTAACTGCATCCAAGTTCCTTTAATTAAGCTTCTAAGAAAACTTGCAGTGTATTTTTAATGAGGTAGAACAGTGCTGTCTAACAGAAACATAATGTAAGCCATACATATGTAATCTTAAATGTTCTAGTAGCCACATTGAAAAAGTGAGAAAAGATAAGATTAGTTTTAAAATATTTGCTTAACCCAATATATCAAAAATATTATTTCAACATAAATTCATAATAAACAAATGAGGTATTTTATATTCTTTTTGTACTGAGTCTTTGAATGTCTGAGTATTTTAACACTTAGAAGACATCCCAATTCAGACTAGCCATAGTCATATATGACTAGTGGTTACCATACTGGACAGTGCAGATCTAAAGGATTTTCTGATGTAAGCAATTAAGATCATTACACTTTCATACCCACAATAGATCTTACAATGCTATAAAAATCGGATTGTATTTCTGAAATGTACCTACAAGGATTTCCTTGATTAACTCATCAAGGCGGGAGTAATCACAGTTGTTGTTTTTATAAGCAGAGTCAAGAAATTAGTTATAAGGAAGAAATTATATAGTTATTACTTTCAGTCATAAATTACCTGTCCCAGCAATAAGCTTAAACATAATATTTGGAGACTAAAGGGGAACTATTTCTATATTTGGTACTTTCATTTATTAAGAAAGCCATGTCCCACCAATACTACACAATGGCTGGCAAAAATGTATTGGACAAGGAGTAGATAAGAAAGGGAAGAAATGGAAAACAATTATTCATATAGATATAAATTTTAGAAGATTTTGATATAATTTATAAGCAAAAAGGCAATGTACCTTGTTAAACAGTGATGAGATAAATGTACAGTAGATTAGTCAGTCCTGTTCCAATTAAGAAACTAAGGGGGATTAGAAGAGTCACAACAAAACTTGAAACTTGAAATATTACTTCCCTTGGTTAGTTCAGGCTTAAGCCAGTCAATCCTCTCTCCCCTCTTCTGGAGGAGGCTGTGCTGTTATATGCAAATTGTGTGCTGTAGCTAAGGTGAATGCAATTGTATTAGCCACACTGGGCTTGCTTAACCACATACAATCTAATCTCCCGCTTAAGTTGCAGGGACGTATATTTTTTCCAGTTCAAAAAAGGAAAGAGGTGGAGAGGCAGGCCAATTTCATCCTCTTTTCCACCTCTGTTCTCACATTAAAAATTTCAAATGACGCTTTCTATGATCTCCATGCCTCTTAATGCTTATGTCTGATAAATATTAGAATTATCATTCTATATTGAAGAAATTAGGTACCCCATTATTTAAATTATCCACTCATGGACCAAAGTACCTTACAGAATTCCTTTCCAGACCTGAATTTTATGACATCTGGCCAAGAAATTGAAATGACAAATGTATACTTTAAAGTCTTTAAACCATGTAGGTAGGCTATTTTATTGAGCAAAAAAATTAACCTTTGATTTGGGGATCAGCTTTGACATTTCATCAAACACACTGGGAAAATCACAGGGTACAAGGCACTGTACTAGCTAGACATGATGGGATTTATAAGGTTCAGATTATTCTCAAACTCTTAAGATTTCCAGGTCCACTGCCAATCCCCTTACCTACATCTGTCACAAACAGAATCCTTATACTAAAAAAAGAAAAATCACATGGAATACCACTGTCAGTTGGTAGTCAATGGGAAGAAAATGTTTCAGCACTGATCTCTCCAGTGTCCTTAAAAATCTAGCTTAGATAAAGTTGCTAAGGTGGTGCGCAACTTGAGGCAGTGGCTATGTCCAGCCTGGAGGCAAAATGGAAATGTAATTTAAATTTTCGTATTGGTGGTTTTTACAGTTTTGGTGATAAATAACATCTGTACCCTACACCAGGCTCAGTAATAGTACTTGGCATGACCAACCTTAGTCATCACTTTGGTAAGTGCTTTGGCACGGGCCACTGTTGCTAACCACCATCCTGGTGCAGGTCCTTCACATCTGCTCTCCTATGGATGGAAAAAAGGGAGTGTCTAGTGTCCATTCATTGGCCACATCACCTCCAATCCTATCCTTTACTCACACGCCTTTCAACTCAGGCCCAGGAGAAAATTATTTCATTTTTGGAAAGGAAAGTTAACCAGACAAAGCTATAGTATACTCTTAGCACAGTAAGACTTGGTGGGATGCAGAACATCCTAAAAGTGACAGCTGAAGGAACTAACCAATAGCACATTGCTGAAGAGGATGATTTAGGAAATATTCTGGCGAACACTGACTCTAACAGACAGACACAGTAGCACAGTGGACAGAGCAAAGGTCTTGAATTCTGAAAAATGAAGTTCTTAGCCTCACTTGAGCTAGAAAGACAGTGTACGTTTTGTAAACTGTGAAAGGAAATGTGTACATTTTGTAAACAGTTTTGTAAACTGTGAAAGGAAATGGATTTTCACCAGTCATTAGCTTGGAAATGTGTGGGGCAATTCTTTGGGCCTTGCTTCCCCTAATGATAAATCTGATAACTTAATCAGATTGTGATAAAATAACCAGAACTCTTTGGAAGAAAGATGCAGTATGTGAATAACAAAGATATATCTTATTAACAAGAGTAAGTTTCCCTCCACCTGGAATGAATGGTCATTTCTCCATCTGTCAATCTAACACCTATTAAACTTCAAGCACAATTGTTACCTTCCCTGTGAAACAGTCCCTGACTCACCACAACAGAATGAACTGCTCCTTTTCCTTGGTGCTCACAGTTCAATACAGACCTTATTTTGACATTACTTCCTTCTACCCTGTGTTCCAAAATAGCTTATAGCCATATCTCACACTAAAAGGTGAGTTTTCCAAAGGTAGGGACTACCACATTCACCTCTGAATCTCCCTCATCTTCCTAGCACAGTGCCTTGCACAGAGTACCTATTTAATAAATATTCCCCGAATTTACTGATTTTAGTCTCCCTTGGCTTTATGGCATCTTTTTTACCTCAAAAAAAATAAATAAATAAAAACAATGAAAAAAGAGAAGGAACTAAGACAAACATGTAAGACGACGCATAAAGAATGGGTTCATTCTTTGCATTCCAGCTTTGGAATGCCCACTGCTGATCTCCATACGGTTTTGTCATTGACTATTATTAGTGAGAGCAAATGTTAAAAAGCACATAAAGGCAGACAATGTAAAACATAAAAAACAAACCCACCACACATCATGGAAAAGTTGTGATTCAGGACTATTCTCAAAATTGCCTTAACTTCAACTTGAATGGCGAAATTCATACCATCAAAGCCAACACAAGACATATTTTGCTATGCAAAAATCAGTATCACCTTCAGACTGAGCTGGGAGTCATCCAAGGCAAATGGGCCAGTTGGATAGTATCTGTGTTATCTTTTAAGAAGTCGTATTACTGAAATGCAATTTAAGAAAAAGGAAGTTTATTCAGCCTATCTAGCTCACTGTCTTCATGCTAGTATGCTCCATTCTGGTCCTTGTTAATATTCCCCTCCATCTATCAGGGAACTCTTTGGGTTCTCATCCTAACTGCTGTAGTTACACTGCTGTGTTTCACTTGCCACACCAGATCCTTGTGAAGTACCAATCTTATTTTTTTTTTAATTAATTTTTTATTTTATTTTATTTTTTTCATCTCAGGTGTACATGAGTTATTTGTTCATTCAGAACTTGTTCCTCTGCCTCCTATGTGTGTGCTAACAATATATCTTCTCTTTAGGGTAGAAACATGTATATTCTATACAAAGTATGAAGAATGTCATATGCAAAGAGATAACAATGTCTTTTGAATATTATGAGCATGGTTAGCTGTAAATTCTAAGCTTGGGAAAATGATGGAAATTTAAAAGGAATAGCTGGAAGTCAACTAAATTCTAGTCATATTAGCTTTTTAGATATGAAGCTACTTACTTCTATGTAAGTCTATTGCATTATCAGCATCATTTGAAAACTCAGACTGTGTAGAGGGTCTAAAATATCCTAACTTGTCACACTCCTCATGTCAGCTCTTCCTGTTTTTGAACATTTCTGCTCTAAGCTTCCTGCTGTACTCTTAGCCTCTATTTCTTTATTATACCTTTCCCTTTTATGGTTCACTTTCTGGCTTTACCATTCCAGTTGCTACTTCTCTTGACTGAGGGATACTAGCCTTTGCAGAGCTGTTGTGAAAAAGGAGATGACCAGAAGAAATTCACCTTCCGGTGGCAGCTGCCACCAACACACAGAAGCACTCACTCAAGATGGCTTAAAGGAGACAGTGACTCAATATATGACTAGAAAATTGAGCAATTCAGGCAAGTGTGAAAGGAATACTTTCTAATAACTCCTCCAAGATGACTGGTTACTTATTAGTATATATTTAGTTTACTTCTTTGAAAAACTGGCTATTTTTGGAGGGGAAGGAGGTGTGAAGCAAGAAGGGAAGGTGAAATTGTTTTTAGAATCCCTAACTAATACAAGTGCCTGCTTTCAGAAAATCCTTCATTTGAGCTATTCCTTTTCACCTTTTCCTAAACAGTTTAGAATTCTTGGTTTCAGCAGCAATCCAAAAAGAAAGAATTGCAAACTTGCACATCAAAAATGAATAAAAATAAAAAGCATCATGATTTGGAACAAAAACCAAAACAGACTAAAACAAAAAAATACAAGAAGCAGCAAAATCATCAAACCTAATCCACAGCATCTTTTTGAAGACAGGGAGGTTAGTTGGTTAAATATCACAGTCACCTGGCAGCTACTCTCCTAGCTTTGAGAGTTGAAATGTTTAGGACGCACATCCATAAGCGGCACATGTAGAAGAACCACAGTGGCCAAGAGAGGTCTGAACTAGTGCTGCCTGGGCCAGCCTGTTCCAATCAACATGGATTTCCAGAGTTGCTGTTCTATGGTAACTCTCAGTGAGAGAGACAAAGAAATAGAACATTTTTAGAAACCAAGCGAAAAATGGAGGGGAATACAATACCTGGAAAGTTTATCAAGCATGTTGACAAGTTTCATGGCTTCATATTCTTTTTGTTCTTCTGTCATTTCATCTATGGGGTTTGGCATTGGTTCCTCTAAATGACCAGTGATAAGATTAATGCTACAAAAAGAAAAAAAAGTTATGCTGTATGTTTTCAAATTATGCTCTTTCTATACTTTTCTGGTCCAGTTTTAAGTTATAATAAGAAAGAGTATAATAGCCAAAAAATTGGCAGTAGCAATTTTATGGTATAGAACTGCTATAGAAATTTTTTTAAAAAACTGACTTTTCCTACTAATTTGCTTTGGGAAGTGGGTGATAGCTACCTTGCCAGCTTTTCTTTCTTTTTTTTTCGAAGCATGGTTACTTTCTAAAAATTGAAAATTTGATTGTGCCGTTAGGATAAATATCCTTGGATGCACATTTTAATTATATAGGGGACAAATGTTTTCAGAGAAGAAGAAACCTATTTTGTGATACAGCATAAAACAAGTATGTCAAAAAATTGGAAAAATGATGACAGGCTGGAATCTGAAAATGAAAGCATGCCAATTTATAATCTCAGGAAATTAGTCCATTAGTGAGACCACAGAAGGCGATGAGTGTTTAAATAATAAAAGATAAAGCAGAACAATTTTAATCAGATTTGATCTGACCTAGACAAAAAAAAAAAGGAATGAAATCTAGTCTACCAAAAGACAGGTATGCCATCTGGCTTTCTTAATAAAGTACTTAAAATGAATGTGTTCCATAAACTTTGTATGAAGTTCTAATACCAAACCAAACTATCCTCTTAATTAAAAGTCATACTATTTTTTTTTTTTTGAGGAGGAGGAGGTGAAATAAAAGATAATTCTTTCAATGGCTGCCAAATATCTATAGTTTAAACATCTTTCTGGATAAGTAGACAAGAGGTTATAATATTCTGTACCAGCCAAGGACAGACAGTAATGTTTTTAATGATCAATATCCCTGCAAACAGCAAAGTGCCATTAAGTTACTTTCTAGGGTTTATAAACACAAATGCTTTCAAGGGCCAGGCCTTAAGGATAGACAGATGAGTGAACTGGTTAAGTATAAGTAATGTGGAGTATTGTGCACTAGGGTAAAATGGAGAACAGTTCTAGTCTAAACAGGGAAAAAAATCATGTGGGCCAAAACCAAGACATTGTGATTGATTATGTCCTCGCTTGGCCAGCTTGCTGGCCTTGCTTTAGACTTTTTACTTGGGCAAGTTGACTTCCTTAACAGGGCTTTTCCTCACATAGAGCAAGGGCTAGGTACTATAATGTTAGAAAAAATATTTCTTTTTCTACATTTCTCAGAGGCTGTCTGACAGATTTCTTGCAGAAGGACTCAGTGCTCACCATCCTCAAAAACTGGATCTCAAACATCTATTTTACGATTCTTGTATAAAGACCTTTGTCAAGGGCCATGGTTTAAAAACTTCTTTATCCCTTAAAACAGTGGAAACCCTAACCCTTTTAAACAAATGAAATCTACACAGAAAGCTGATATATGAGATAGAAGAAAGTGGAACTGCTAGGGCAGAAGAGGGGCCAGGGATGGCCAAAGAGAGTGGGGGCCTAGAATCCCTTCTATTTGCTTCTCATCTATCCTCACTCATTTGCTTCCTCTGAAGGCAGCCCCTAAGACACTTTCAGGAACTCTGGGGAAACAGTCTGAAAACCCATGGGCTTGTCAGTGATTCTTAGCCTTGGCTGTAAACTGCAATCACCTGAGAAACTTTAAAGATGGGGCCTCACCTGAAACCAACTAAATTTTTTTCCCCCAGGTGATTGTGATACACATTGAGGTTACCAGCCACTGGGATAGAGCCTACCTGAGACACTCCCTGTGTGCTACTAGTCCCTCTTCTTGTTCTTCAGGTGCTCAAGCATGCTCAGTCGCTAAGTTGTGCCTGACTCTGTGACCCATGGACTGTAGCCTGCCAGACTCCTCTGTCCATGGGATTTACTAGGCAAGAATACTGGAATGGGTTGCTATTTTCTACTTCAGGGGATCTGCCCCATCCAGGGATCAAACCCAAGTCTCCTCGTTTCCGGCACTGGCAGGTGAATTCTTTACCCCTGTGCCACCTGGGAAGTGTCAGGTACTCATAAAAGAAAAGAAAAAGACCTCGAGTTGGTGGCTATTAACAAAAATGTTGAACGGGGTCATCATATTTCCCAAAAGTCAAGAACAAAGAGGACCCAGATAAGGCTTCTGAGAAAGTAATTTTTAAGAAGTCTCCAGATGCCACAATGAAAATGTAGTTCCACCACTCATCTCTTATTTGCTTAGGCATAAAACAACAGGACATATTTTCACTGGTTTCTCTTTTGCTGCCTGTTAAATTAGAAAAACAACTAGTCTTAAAAATAAGTAAGTAAAGGTACTTATTATAAGGCACATGCCACTTTCCAAGCAGACAAAAGAAATATGGCCTTAGAAGAAGGTATAAGGCAAGACAGGTGTATTAACTATTTTAGGTCATGCTCATCTGTCTCTTAAGAGAAGTCTTCTCTCTTCAAGCTCAATGGAAAGGTGACAAAAAAATTAGATCCACACACTATTTTAGAATATAATGAAATTAGCACAAGCCATCTTGTGCCTTAGGGAAAAAAATCTGTCAGGAGGATACCACAGCACATGAAGTCAGGACATGATTCTTGGATCAGGGCACATTTGATTCTTTTCTTGGTTCTTTTAAGGACTTAGTGGAAATGATGACTCTTTTCCACGAGCTCAAGTCTGCTGCTGCTAAAATGATTTAACAACTTGCTGTAAAGTTAGCTACTAGAGTCATACAATGCTTTGCTCACTGAGCATAAAATTCACTCTTACAGAGTAAGAACTTACCATCCTTTACCCATGTAGTAAAACATTCCAACCCCCCCAAAACACTCTGGGAATTGAGCTTTCAATTTTTTCCTTGAAAAAACATCCCCCTCCCCAAACCCCAAGCCAATACTCAGAAGAATATAACCACCACCATGGCATGCAGAAGTTGCTGAACTCTGCCACTCAGTTACGGTTAGAAAAAACAAATCAAAAACGCCAATATGCACGGGGCAGGAGGCAGCCTTAGACACTGTCTCCCCTCCTGCTCCCCACTTCAAACCAGTCTCATGTAGTTTCCCCACCCAGAGAAAGAGAAAACAAATAACAGTCACCACCACAGCAACAGAGTGAGGCTTCATAAGAGAGCATTTTCGCTGAACAAATACTTGCTACTTTTATAACCTTAAGAGTACAGTCTGAGATGTAACTTTCCAGGTTTCAGAATTTTAACACTGAAATTCTGGGACTGGTTTTTTGTCCAAGACTCTGGTCCTAAGATACTTTAAGTACACTAACCACGGCAGATATTTTATTGGGTAATTTTATATTTATCATAGTTTTTCCCACCTTGTCTTTGCTCCTGGCCCCCATATTTTCATCACTCCAATCCTAACTCTTCTGTGTGATATTTCATCAAGAATTTTGATTTATATATAATGCTGTTATATGACTGCAGCTATAGATCTGAAGACAAAAGGATTAAGACTTTTGCTCTTCAGATTGTTGCTACATTTGGCCAGCATCAATTGCATTATACTACTTCACTTAAAAAGAAAAAGAGCTATTAAATTCCCTGAGCTATACGAAAGTTAACATCTATCTCTAAAAAACATAGGTCAAATTTTACTCCAAGCATCCTGGTTAACAAGCTGTAAAGTCAAGTCCCTGCAGAGGCTAAGGCAGGTAAGATGAAAGAAGATACATTATCAAATCGAAGGAGCTTATGCCTGGTATGACAGGGGCCACAGTCACTCAACTCAATCAGGTACCATGTGGCACTGTAGGCCTAATGTTATTAGAACTTCCATCTTTTCAAAAGGAGTTAGGAATCTAAATTTTCATCTGAAAGATATGAATTCTAAATTATTTTAAGCCATATGTAAAATAGATATTAAAAACATAAAACCAAATAACCAATGCAACATTAGGCAAGTGAAGCAAAACCTACTTGTGGGCTAAATCTAGTCTGTGGACTAACGATCTGCAACTTCTAGGAAAGGGATCAGGGATTTTAGGAGAAGGTGTTTGTGAGTACAGATTAAGGAAGAAGAGGGCAATGGGGTGGGAAAGGAGACATTATGTGCTCATGAAATTAGAAATATTTTTCCAGGAAAAACTCTCCATAACATCTGCCACTCATAAAACAATAAACAGAGTGGAAATTTACCATACCCTTTTTTATTGAATTCCATCCGCTGGCCCCATTTCCCAGCTAGATGTGGAGCCTGAAGAAGGCAGGGACCTCATCTGACTTGGTTATCCTCATGATAAGAAGGGGCTGATCAACTTAAATTTATTAACACATTAGAAAAACTAATGTAGTCAACAAAAATTTACTGAATGCCTACTGTACATGAGGCACTATTTTGGGGACATCTCAATGAATAAAAAAAATTCTCTCATGGAGTTTATCTTCTACTGGGAAAAAACAGACTAAATGAATAAGCAAACTGTATGGTATGTTAGAAGGTGATAAGTGCTATGAAGAAAAAAGAGCAAGCAAGTGTGAGGTACAGGGGTGAAGAGAGGATTGTGGCAATTTTTATTGTGGGGACAGAACAGACTTGACCAGGAAGATGATAACTGAGTAAAGACATGCAGAAGCCAAGGGAATGGCCTTCTAGCTATCTGGAGAACAGGCATTCCAGGCAGAAGGAACAGTCAATGCCGAGGACTCAGGAGTGTGTCTGGAGCGTGACAAACAGTGAATCACCGTGGTGATAGCACAGTGAGAAAGGGTACATGTACATCACTGTAAGGACTCTGATTTTTAGCCATTGGAGAGTTTTGAGCAGTGGTAATGTCTGACTAACATTTTTATAAAGATCACATTAGCTGCTGTGTTGAGAACAAAAAGAAGAACAAAAAAAAAAAAGTAAAGAAGTAAAGTAATGTAAAAAGTAAAGTAAAAAAAAAAAGTAAAGAATGAGTAAAGAATGACAAAGATAGAAGCAACAAGACCAGTCAGGAAGCTATTTAAAATGATCTCAGAGGGAGATGAAATTTGAGCTTGGACTAGAATAGCGGCAGTGATGGTAGTGAGGGGTGACTAAATTCCGAATGTACTATGAAGGGAGAGCCAGAATTATCTGAGAGATTTATATGAATCAGAATGAACTGAATAAAACTTTTAACTTTCAGGGATATCAGGATTTATAAAAAATATATTTTCTCTTATTTTCTATTTTGGTTATATCAAAGAAAGATAATAGATGCTCTAAGAACAGGGAGATTACATGAAGGGCAAACTCATCTCTCCTTTTGATTGGCCCTGAAGAATATGGCAGCAGTTAAAACACAAGCTTTGACTTCACACATGTTAGGATGGCTAAGATATTAAAAGAAAAACCTGAAAAATAATAAGTATTGGAGAGGATGTGGAGAAACTGGAACCCTTGTGCACTGCTGGTGGGAATGTAAAATGGTATGGCAGTTCCTTAAAAAATTAAACATAGCATTACCATATGATCTAGCAATTCCCCTTTGGGTATATACCTAAACTTCATCATTCACCGGATTATTCACAACAGCCAAAAGGTGAAAATAACCCAAGCATCCACCGATGGATGAATCGATAAACAAAATGTGGTAAATACATACAACAGAATGTTACTCAGCCTTTAAAAAAGGAAGGAAATTTTGACACGTGCTATAATATGGATGCATTTTAGAGACATTTTAAGTGAACTTAGTCACAAAAGGAGAAGTATTGTATATTATTTCACTTACATGAGGTTCCTAGGCAAATTCACAGAGAAAGCGTAACAATAGTTACAAGGATTTGTGGGGACAGGGGATAGATAAAAGTTTCAGCTGAGGAAGATGAAAAGTTCTGGAGATAGATGGTAGTAATGGCTACACGTTAATGTACACGGTGCCACAGATCTGTATGCTTAAAATGGTAAATTTTATGTATATTTTACCCTCAAAATAAGGCAAAGTGAAAAGCTTTGCCTACCTCAAAAACAAACAAAAATCTCAAAAAAAGACCAGCTCTAGAGTTAGGTCACCTGATTGCTCATGACCTGTGTGCCCTAGACAAGTTCTGGAATCCACTGAGCTTTATTTTCCTCATCTTTAAAATGTGGATAACCTTTAGCCCAAAGTTTGCTGTGAAGATTAAATGAGATAATATTATGAAAGTTCTTAGTACAACACATTAGGTACTCAGTAAATGTCATTTATTCGCTCAGTTATGTCCGACTCTCTGTGACTCCATGGAATGTAGCTTGCCGGGCTCCTCTGTCTGTGGGATTTCCCAAGCAAGAATACTGGAGTGGGTTGCTATTTCCTTCTCCAGGGGATCTTCCCAACCCAGGGATCGATCTCGCATCTCCTGCACTAGCAGGCAGATTCTTTACCACTGAGCCACCAGGGAAGTCCCATTCAAGAGTACTGGAGTGGGTTGCCATTGCCTTCTCTGGTATTCAAGAAATCACCAGCTATTATTAGCATAAGTGAGCTACTTGTCAAGAAGTAAGCAAGCCAGAAGTCCTTGAATCCAGTGAGTTAGTTTACTAAGTTAAATCATCACCATGGAGCTGCACATGCAATCTTCATTAACTAAAGAAGCCATGCAACAACTAGGTGTTTTGTGGAGTCTGCTATGGTTAAATCCAGTTTCAAGATATTTTAAAGAGATACCAGTTAATAATGGTGACTGAGGTGAAAATTTGAGAATTACTGTATAAGTAAGACTGATTTCACATTTAAGAAGTAGGATAAATTATAGAACAATCTCTTAACCAAAGATTTTGCATCCTATTAATAATGCAAAGAAATAGGGTAATGTGGTATGATTCATTTATTAAGTATCATGGATCAGCAATATAAGTAGACATACTGAATACACATATATACACCAAGTTGCATCTAGGCAACTAAAAAAGCTCCAAGATACTTTTAAAATTACAGTGCTTTATATGTTTCTTATATTGGGCTGTTGGTTTCAAGTGATATCCTTGATATAAAGGATATAAAAAACTATGGTTGTAAATCTGTAGGAAATAAAATCTGAAGTAAAGCTCTATATTGTAGATTCAGATAACACAGCTCTTGCTGGTCATTTACTCAAATTAAAATACAAAAGAAAAATCAGAGAACTCAATTTTCAAAGTGTAAAGCTGGTGTGAATTGTAAATATCACAAAGCCGAGTTAACCAGTATGCATGGCAATAGAGGCAGTGATTTTATTTTCAATTCTGGCCTTTAGAGATCTGAATTTAGATTGTGTTTCATGACTGCTTACAGGAAATTAATTCTAGTTCCTAGAAAGGCTAGTTACAACCTACTATACATAAATATACCATCATAGTCTAAACTAGGCAAAATGAGAAATCTTCAAGTCCTAGTTCTGGTTTATCTACTTCAAGAAATATTAAAAACGAAGCTATCTCTTCATTTGTATAACCCCAACATATGGAGAAAATTATAATGGGACTTGACTTAAGGCAGCATAACAAAATCTTGACAAAAGAAAACAAAGTCATTTGTGCTGAAGAAACTATACTATCTATACAGCTGCTGCCATAGCTACTGTTGAAAAATACATGGTCAAGAAGGAAACACCCCCAACTTGCTTAGTAGTATAATACTTTTAATCTGCTGGGTGTAATTATGAACTAGTGTGGTGTATTAAGAATATAACAGGGCATCCTACAGTTCTATCCACTTTGGCCCTTCCCTTCTTCTGCCCCTCCATACAGCAGCTCTTTTTTAAAGATATCCTTTTGGACTAATAGGCTCCTATATACCATACCAAGCCTGAAGGCAACTAGTCTAAAATGAGTCAAATGTCACTAGGGTACACATCTGTCAACTGACGTTTGGAATGATGTACAAACAACAATAATCAGTTACATTATACCATCTATACGGTCAAGGAGCCTTCATACTCAGAGGTGGAGAAGAAACAGGTATAAAGTTAGAATTTAGAAATGTGTGCTAAGTCACTTCGGTCATGTCCAACTCTTTGCAACCCTAGAGACTATAGCCTGCCAGGCTCCTCTGTCCATGGGATCCTCCAGGCAAGAACACTGGAATGGGTGGCCATTTCCTTCTCCAGAGAATCTTCCCAACCCAGGGATTGAACCCGCATCTCTGATGTCTCCTGCACTGACAGGCAGGTTCTTTATCATAAGCACCACCTGGGAAGCCATATACATTATATCACCAATACAGTCAAGGGGCTTTCATGCTCAGAGGCATAAAAGAAACAGGTATAAAGTTAGTATTTAGAAATGTGGCTTCTCTTTTATACAGGACCAAAGCTTATTTAATTATTTTTTTTTACAAACATGGCTAGACATACACCAAAAACCTGTGTGGCATACACTTGACTCTATGACTGTATTTTCTCTAAGTATGTTAATTGCAGAAAGCTATTTCCAGTCCATTAAATACATTTATCTTGACACAGAAAGGACTGTTGTGATATTAACTGTCACTCATGGCCTAAATGTAAGCTCCATACAATTCTTAGTTTCAGATTCCACTAAAGGATTACAGGTTACCTTGGTGCATTAATCAGAATCCACTTATATTTTTGACAACGGGATGAGGGCCAACTGAATAAAGGGTAATTTCTCTGTTTCTGCCAGTACTAATACTGTTTGTGAATAAGTGCATCATAAGAGAAGCAGACTGTGATCCTGAGAGCACTGATTGGTGATGATTAATCAGGCAGTAGGGGAGTAAGTCATCCTTTCAGATGCTGACTTTATAAACTTGACCAGATTGCTAAGAAGTTTTCATAACAATTTTAAAGGAAGTTCTTTGAGCTTGTGGATCACTGTCCAAAGCACAAAGAATTATCTTGCTTGCAAAGCACTTTGTTTACCACCACCATTTTAATAAATATTTAAAATTAACAAATGAAACACTGCTGCATCTGAAAGAGGGAAGATGTAAGAAAAAACAGAAGCAGATCTATCTGCAAAAGGAAGATGTGATGCTATGTTAAAAGACATATTTACACTTGTAATGAGCAGTGTTTAAGAAACACAAGATTTCACAATGGTGACTATTCTGGCCACACTAACACACCATTCCTATATTAATGATACAGGCCAAGTCCAAAGGCTGAAGATTCCAACCAGGGATGTAAAAGGCCTAAGCACAAAATCCTTCTATGGTCAAGAGTCAAGATAACAATATCACACATCATGGTCCCTGATTTCAAAAAACAGTACTCTCCTGAAATCTAACATCACTTCCATAATGTGACACATTTCTATTTCCTGTACTATTGGGAGACACCCAATGTTCTTGTATTTTTTCGGAGGTTTTTCTTGTTATAGTAGTATTCTTGTATTTGCTAGATATATGTTAGTCACTCAGTCATGTCTGACACTTTGTAACCCCATGGACTGTAGCCAATCAGGCTCTTCTGTCCATGGAATTTTATAGGCAAGAATACTGGAGTGGGTAGCCATTTCCTTCTCTAAGGTATCTCTCCGACCCAGGGGTAGAACCCGGGTCTCCTGCATTGCAGGCAGGTTCTTTACTGTCTTAGCCACCAGGGAAGCCCTGCTTGATATATGACCAATGCCATTTTAGAAGTCATCTACCAAACAAATTCAAAAATACACACTGAGATGCAATGATATAAACCATTCATGAGTACTCAAGAATTTCCTATGTTAGCTGACTGTGTCCACATACCCTGGGACACACTGAATGCTTAATGTAATTTCTTCCTTAATTTAAAAATATGAGACTCTTTAAGTGGTATATTTTAATGTCTCAAATAGAGAGAGGATATTAAACTGATAAGGAAATACAGTTTATGAAATGAAAAAAATCAAGAGCTAGCAAGAATAATTTAGAATGATGAATTCTATAATTATCCAAAGATTAATATATTATTTTTCTACCTTAGCTTCAAATATCTGATAGAGACGCCCAATTTATAACATCTAAATGGTGTCAGTCTTAAGAATTTAATGCTTAAAGTCACTGCTAGCTTTTATTCCCCCAAAGTCTTTTTTCTTCTGGGACACATTTTATAAGATCTTACCAAGGCTGAAAGATCTGGGAATGCCACAAGTAACACCACCTACTCAGACCTGATTTGCTAAGAATACGGGCCCTATAAGTCTTGTCTGATTAGGGAAGGATATTTTTTTGTTTCTTTTACATTGGCTTTGGCAATGATTTTGGTTTTGAAACTTCATCAAACTAGGGAGTGATCTTTTTTACCTTCTGACAACCCATTATTGTCATTTCAACAAGGCACAATCTACACTTTTAAAAATGGGCTGTATCTTGCAGATAATCATTTTTCCAGCCCCGATCAACTACTACGTGATCCACATCACACTCTAGAAGACTGTGGGTAGAAAACAGCATATGTCGATGTCATCACTGATAGGGAAGGGCATACCCTTTTAACATTCAGTAATGGAAACCAAAAAACTGAGCTCAAATAACTCCTAATAGGCAGAAACTAAAAAATTTACCTGGGATTGGAGTTGAGAGGGGGATGAAAAGGATGGGAAGGGGGTAGAAGAGAGTAGAGGTGGTTTGTTTTGGGATGAGAGACAACTAGTGTCTTTGACTTACAAGCACTGAGTCAAGGAAAACTTGGTAAGAGTCTCTGGCTTGCCTACCCAGCAGACTAATGCCTCTGCTAAAAGATGGTTCCCTAGTTGCTAAACTAAAATTTAATCTTTCCTTTGGCTAGTAATGTGCCTTGTGGCTTTACTTGATTGACTTATAAGGGCTTTCACACAAGAGGAAAGATCAGAATGTATGGAACCTACATTTATATTTCTGAGAAAGACTGAAGGATCAGATAACCAACTTAAATTCTTGGTCTTGGTTATACCTTATAAAATCTCAACTTACGGAAAGGAGAGCACAAAATAAGCAACAATATCCTTTAAATATAAGACAGGAGACGTCGAAAAACACTACCTCTCTTAATACGTAGGAGAGGATGATGAGCATGTTAAAAGTATCATGCAGCAAAACATTTTCTTGCAACATTATCCTTCCTCAATCACTTGATGTCCTTCTCTAAGGCACTAGCTATGCAACCACCTCTAAAACAATATTAAACAGAAGCTTTCAAATCCACAAAAGAAGAGAAATGAAAGACAAAGGAAGTGAAAGGCAAATAACCATTCCAAAGGCAGACAAAGTTAGGTGAAAAGAGATGTGATACTATACTTTGGTTTTGCATTTTTGTATTCTTCAGTGTCTGTGTCCTCGTCCTCTGAGTACCAATTATCTCCTCTTCCTCCAGCCAAGAGGCCCCTGGCCGCCAACAGTCCTGCAGCATTCCCATAGCCAGTGTATTTCAGGAGACTATCCACTGCAAAAACAGAACAGGTTTTTAGACACGACTCCTTGAGTGCTCACTGTCATCACCAATGACTCACCAACACAGGGAAGCTGGACATACATGCCATGGTAGTAAATCTTAAAAGTTGAGAGGTTGTCAAAGTGTGGTATAGTAATCCTATATGCTCTGAGGACCAAAACCCTTTTTTAAGGTATCAGAAATTCAAATGGAGCTGTTTTGAATACACTCTGTGGCAGGAGTAGGGCTTCTGTGACTGCCAGGCCATTGGTAAGGGTGATGTTTTAAGATTTTGATCACAAAATTGTTCTCTTTATTCAGTTTCAGAGAAATGATGACTAGAGTTAAGGAAAGCCAGATTGGGATTTTACCAATATAGCATATAATATAAAATCTTTCTTATTTCTTTTATAGGAACTGAAGGGAAATAGGAATTAAGATAATAAGGAATAACAAAACCTAAGTGAAAGTGAAAGTTGCTCAGTTGTGTTCGACTCTTTGCCACCCCATGGACTGTACAGTCCATGCAATTCTCCAGGCCAGAATACAGGAGTGGTAGCCTTTCCCTTCTTCAAGGGGTCTTCCCAATCCAGGTCTCCCACATTGCAGGTGGATTCTTTACCAGCTGAACCACAAGGGAAGTCCAAGAAAACTTAAGGATATTAGCAAATGTAAACAGGATAGGCTAAGTTATTGCTTTTTCAAAGAAATCAGAAAAAGTATGGAAGCACATTATACCCAGTGAGTATAAGGCCAGGAACTGTTGGACCTTAGTGATGACTCTACCACTTATTAGCACATGGACCTTAGGTAAATTATTTTGCAGTTCTTTACTCCAGTTTTCAGATATACAGAACTGGAATAATACCTACCTTACAGATTAATACATGCAAGGTACTTAGAAAAGTATCTGGTATTAGTTTAGTACAAAAATAACTGCTGTTTTGGACAGTGAATTTTGGATAAATCATCATAACTAGGCTCAAATGCATCCTTATTAATCAAAATAGGAACTATTACCATCAACACATTTTTTTTTTTTTTTTTTACCATCAACACATTTTGCCAACAAAAAGTAAGTTTGTTTATTCCTATAGTGTAAAAATCCATGCTTCAGGATTCCACAAACTCTTGGAAAGCATTTTCTGCCTCCTGCTGGTTGTGGAAGCATTTTTCCTTGCAAAAAGTTGTCAAAATGATTCAAGTGGTAGTTGGCTGGTGAGAGGTCAGGTGAATATGGCAGATGAGGCAAAACTTCATAGTCCAATTCGTCCAGTTTTTGAAGCATTGGTTGTGCAACCATGCGATCAGGCATGTCATGGATAAGAACTGGGCCCATTCTGTCGACCAATGCTGGCTGCAGATGTTGCCATTTTCAGTGCATCTCATTGATTTGCTAAGCATACTTGTAATGGTTTTGCTGGGATTCAGAAAGTTGTAGTAGATCAGACAGGCAGCAGACCACCAAACAGTGACCATGACAATTTTTTGGTGCACGTTTGGTTTTGGGAAATGGTTTGGAGCTTCTTCTCAGTCTAACCACTGAACTGGTGGTCACTAGTTGTCATAGAAAATCCACTTTTCATCACATATTACAATCCGATTGAGAAATAGTTTGTTGCTGTGTAGAATAGGAGAGGGCGACACTTCAAAATGATGTTTTTGTTTTTTTTTAAATTTTCAGTCAGCTCATAAGGTACCCACTTATCTTTTTCATCTTTCCAATTTGCTTCAAATGTTGAATGACTGTAGAATGGTCGATGTTGAGTTCTTGGGCAACTTCTCTACTTTCAATGGCCAGTCACTATGCTCACCCTCAAGGCTCTTGTCTTCTTTGCAAAACTTCTTGAAACATCATTGCACTGTACCATGAAGGACCCAGAGAAGATGTAGGATGAACAGTCCAGGATAAAACTGTTCATTCAATTTTCAAATACTTTAATAACAGAGTATCTCCCTTGACACTGAAAATAGGTAGTTTGAGAGCAAGTAAAGGGAAGTCTGCTTTCAAAGGACTCAGAAACTAGTGAAATTTATGCAAAAGGAAATATGGATTAATAATGTAAGTAGATTAAATAAAGTTTTACATTAGTCACTTTTAACTGTTTTCTACATTAAAACCTATTGGTAACTGTGGTCTCTTTGGTACTAATTCTCAATGGGTGCTGGGTAGAATCATTAGAATTTAATGAGGGATCATGGTGGTATAATTTGAAAGCCCTCTGAACAAATCTGATATGCTCTCTTTTTCCATCAGTTCTTCCACAAGATGGAGTGATTTAGGTAAATTAATGGATTCTTAATGGATTATTATATGTGCATGCTTAGTCATGTCCAACTCTTTGTGACCCCATGGACTGTAGCCTGCTAGGCTCCTCTGTCCATGGAATTTTCCAGCCAAGAATACTGGAGTGGGTTGTCATTTCCTGCTCCAGGGGATCTTCCTCATACAGGGATTGAACCCATGTCTCTTGTGTCTCCTGCACTGGCAGACAGATTCTTTACCACTGTACCACCTGGGAAGCCCTAATGGTTATTAGGGGAAGTAAATAAACAGTGTATACAAATATTCCTAATATTCATGACCCCAGACATGGTCAGACACAAAGTCACTGAGGCTGAAGGATCATATATCTGAACCCACATTAATAATGATACTCTCATTGCAAGTTTTTGGATAAGGTATATTTTAAAACAAATATGGATATTCAGCAGTTCCAGAAAAAAAATACTCACTGAAACTGTGAAAGTCTAAATTGAGATGCTATGAATAAATGGTTTAAATAAATATACTAAAAAATAACTTAAAAAGACACAAAATTTAAATAACCACCTACAGTGGCTAAACATCAAAATAGTTAAAGAATATAGTTTATGAAAGGTCAAAACAGGTTAAAAAGAAGTCAACAGAACACTAAATAACCTGCTTTCTTATGTAGAAAATCCTCCTGGAAGCTAGTGAATGGTAAAAATTCCTAGCACTTTTATGAAAATTGTGCTTACTGTTCATTCACTGGAACAAACCTTCTGTGTCAAGGGTTAGTTACAAAGACTGTTTCAGACACACTTTGCTTTCAGAACAGTAGATAAGGCTATAGCCGATAATTTAAAAATCAAATGAACATTTGCTAATAAGATAAACACTTAAAAACTGGTGTTGGGAAGGAGAGACAAATGGACTACAAAAACCACACAGTGAGGAGGCATTGTCTTTGTGAAGTTCTGATTTATATTACTGATATCTAGTGGAGTGTTTCTAATTACTTTTTAGTCTATTTTTGAATATTCTCTATAACATCCTATTTGATATTGGGAAAGTAGTAAACGGCAAATGCACTGAATTTGGATGTTAAGATGAGCTGTTAAGGCAAACAAAAGATCTTCTGAGTGGTCCTTAAAAGAAAAAAAAAAAAAGAAACACAACAAATGTTTCTGTCTTTGTCACAGTACTCATCCATGCACTTAGATGAAACTGCTGAAGAAATAAAACAAATGACAAGAAAGATTTCACCATGATTTTATCAAGATGCTAGAGGGCACTATGAACAGAGGAAAGCAACCACAGCAGCACATGGCAAACTCAGAATTGCACTAGTAGAAATGACATTACTGCTTATACAAAGCATGGGTTTTATCACACTTGACTAAGAAAAAAAAAAAAAAAAAAAAAGACTTTGCTCTTTTACTGAGGAGAAAGAAGGGCACAACCAGATTCTACCAGAAACCATTCCCCCCTCTCTGTTACATAGAGAACAATTTACAGTACTTTTCCTTTCAGTTAAGTGTTGTGACTTTTTGAAATACTGTACTAGAAGCTTCCTTTGATTAGTCTCTGTACTTCTAATCTCACACCTCCTCCTCTCCTGGTTACACACAACTCCCTTATATCCTTGTAAAGCAAAAGTATGATGTAAGCATCTTTCTGGATAAAACCTCCAAAACCTCCCCCAAAGGCTAAAGCTCAAATTCTAAAACAGGGCCTAGAGGGATCATTTTCTTGCCTTTGCCTTCTTTCCCAAACTCATCTCCTACTGCCCCTGTGCAATGCAGATTCCTCACACTTTGAACTAGTCTCGTTTCTGTATATAACAAGGCTTCTTCCCACTTCTCTTTTCTCTTGGATGAAGACTTTCTCTGACCTTTTCCACACCAACCAATCATTTCCTCTTCCAGGTTGCTGCTGTACCTGGCACATTCCTCTCTTATGGTGCTTACCAAAGTATATTACAATTATTCCTTTATATGGAAAAATCCATAAGACAGTGTATTCACTACACTGAATTCATAGACAGCATTAATGTTTGGTCTTTCATTAAACATTTATGGGGTACCTACTACTTGTAAGGTACTCTGTTAAACACTGGAGAACCAAAGGTGAAGAAGACAGATATCTAACCTAGAGAAACTCAATGTCTAGAATAAAAGTTTAACAAAGAGTTATAACAAATGTCAGAAGTATTTTAAAAAGAGAGAGGAATAAGTAAAAATGGTACAAAGCAGAGAATGATGAACTCTTCATTGGATGATCTTCACACAGATGACACATATAAAGATTATGATCTTCAAGAATACATAAAGCTCACTATGCTAACAAGGATGGAAGAAGCATTCCATGCAAAAGGAACAGCATCTGCTCAGCCAAGGAGATGAGCCAAGGAACAGTGCAGTATAATCAGGCAAGAATAAAGAAGTCTTTAGTATGATTAAGCAAAAAGTGCAGGGTAGGGAGTAGATTTAGTATATTTACACTATAAAGGTAGGCCATGGAGGTAAAATTTGTATTTTACCATGGAGGTGACAGAGAGTCATTGAAAGTTTTATAAGGGGTAATGCCAATAGGATGTGTACTCTAGAACAGTTCTGCTTTCAGCCGTGTGTAAGAAAGAATGAAGAAAACCTGACCAGAAACAGAGGGACAGTATTATTTTATTAAGAGGGATGCAGATTTGGAAATCCCCCTCAAATAGGCTGAAGCAGAAGCCAAGGGAGGGGATAATACTGCTCAGGAAGCAAGGTAAAGTGAGGATGGGGCCAGAAGAGAACTTTAGAGAAAGATAGCAATTAGATGTGGACAAAGATAGGAGTGAACAAATCAGACTGAAAAGAATGAACAGAGAGGTGGGTCAAAGGAAATCTAGGAGTATGTTGTAGTAGAGACAGACAGTGGTCAACAGTATCAACTGTTACAAAAGAAAGATGCTATTAAGATAAAGACTAAAAACTGGGGGAAATGCCTTACTTGCTGCAAGCTGAAGTCTGAGTGGGTAATGAGGATACTGAAAAGAAGAACAAATCAGGAAGAGTTAATAAAGGAACAAAGGGTTAACACCTGATGGAGCAAGGCTTTTGAGAAGACAAGAAGAGAAAAGATCATCAGGAGAGGGAGACTACTTGGTTTCAAGCTGCTGCTGCTGCTGCTGCTAAGTCGCTTCAGTCATGTCCGACTCTGTGCAACCCCTTAGACAGCAGCACACCAGGCTCCTCTGTCCCTGGGATTTTCCAGGCAAGAACACTGGGGAGGGGTGCCACTGACACTCCTATTACTGTGACTGAAATAAATGAGACAAAAGTAAGCATATAAAGGTGTGGGGCTATGTGCTGAGAGAATTTAAGCCTTATTTATCTCTGCAATTCAGCCTCTATCCTACCTATTCAGTGCCTAACACATGCTGAGAATTAATAAATGTGTTAAAAGGAGGAGTTTGGGGAGGGGGGAAATACCCACAAAGGCTTGTTTTATGAATTATTTTCTTTATTAAACTATGTGAGGCTTGTTTTAAGGCTACTGTATAAAGTACATAATTGGCAGAACAGGTAATAAAAATTTAGTTTTGTCAGGGCTCAACAAAACCAAGAGACAGCTGTTGTGAGATATGTTTAGCCTGGCACAGAGGGCACTTAGGTAGCTGTTTCTGTACCAAATTTTCCATAGTTTTGAATTTGTATCTCACTCTGTTTCAGTTTTCATTCTTAATCTCATCTCTGTTCCTAACCCAATTTGACTGCTTTGTGCTGTTTATACTTAGTGGTCTGATCTTTGTGCCTGGATCATGGTACCTTAACTTTCAAACTCAGCTTAAAGACATTCATCTTTAAGACGCAAGTTTAATCACTCTGATAAATTATTTTAAATTTATTTTATTGTGATATAATCTGTCTCCAAACCCAACCCAAGCTCCAAACGCTTATGATGACTTATAAGTTGAATATGGACTATAAACATTTTGGTGGTTTTAAATTAGAATTAGAATTTTAAATTAGAGTTAGTAGACAGCATTTAAAAACTGAGGAATTTTATGTAAAAATCCAGAGTCCTGGCTTCTCTTGAAAAATCTAGATGATTTGGTAACACTGGCCACATGTCCCTTCACGGTAGCAATCGGCTGGAGCTAAATAGCAGCAAGGTCCTCTTTCCAGTCCCCCACATTCCCCTTGCTCCTCCACTCCCAACCCACTATCTCCCCAACAATTAGCTAAGTATCAGTTTTCATTGATCACCTTATATTCTATCCATTTGACTTACTTTATTAATTTTGTAGACATCTGAATTTGTAATCCTTATAAAGTAAATAATATGAGAGCAGAGACCTTGTTTATCATGTATACCTTTGTATTCCCAGGGTCTACCTCAAAAAGTATTTAAAATTTGAATAAGAAATTTGTATTCCAAAAGAATACTTTTACTATTAAAGTCTAATTGGAAGGAAAAGCAGATGAATATAAATAATTGTTAAAGATCAAATGAAAAAGATAAAGTTTTGCGAACATGCAAAGTTAGGACTATGAAACCTCGAATACGGGGTCCTAGGGGAACAAAGTTAACCATTTCAAATTAAAAAACAATTAACAAATTCATTTTAAATGTATATACCATATGTGTTATGACACTAACGCATATGTGAGGTGATTGATTATATTTATATATATACATTTATATATAAAAGATGCTTGCTCCTTGGGAGAAAAGTTATAGCCAACCTAGATAGGATATTAAAAAACAGAGACATTACTTTGCCAACAAAGGTCCATCTAGTGAAAGCTATGGTTTTTCCATATAGTCGTATATGGATGTGAGAGTTGGACTATAAAGACAGCTGAACACCAAAGAACTGATGCTTTTGAACTGTGATGTTGGAGAAGACTCTTGAGAGTCCCTTGGACAGCAAGGAGATCCAACCAGCCCATCCTAAAGGAGATCAGTCCTGAATGTTCATTGGAAGGACTGATGTGAAACTGAAACTCCAATACTTTGGCTACCTGATGTGAAGAACTGACTCACTGGAAAAGACCTTGATGCTGGGAAAGATTGAAAGCGGGAGGAGAAGGGAACAAGAGAGGATAAGATGGTTGGATGGCATCACCGACTCTATGGACATGAGTTTGAATAAGCTCTGGGAGTTGGTGATGGACAGGGAAGCCTGGCGTGCTGCAGTCCATGGGGTCACAAAGAGTCAGACATGACTGAGCAACTGAGCTGAACTATATTTAGATTTATAAAATTATTTAGATATATATTTAGAAATGTAATTTATGTATTTAGGTAATAAATGTATTTAGATATGTAATATATATATTTAGATATTAATTACAGATGAAATAAACTTCAGTTTTCCCCTCTTAAAAACTTCACAAGTACACAAGAAAAGCATGCTCATTATAGAAAACTATAAAATACAGAGACCTAAAAGAAAATCTCCAGGCATTCTACTACTTAGAGATAACAATGGATAAGATTTTGATAAACATTTGATAAACATTATATTTTGATAAACATTTTTTAATGAATACATACATGTGTGGTTTAGATTTCTTTATGTGTGTGTATATATATATATACATATACATACACAGACACACACATACACAAACAATTATACTTGAAAATCAGCTAATTTCTGATCTCAGAAAAATTGATTGAATTCAGCAAGTTCTTACAGACTACTAAATGCAAGGCACTATTCCAACACTTAATTTCAAGATGTGGGATCTTTTTTCATATAAATAATTGACTGCTTAAAAGAGCAGATGTTAAATGAGCTAGTCTGTGAGAACAGTTGAGGATAATTACTAGTGACCCTTGAGCAACACAGGTATTAGGGATGATGGCCCTCCAAGCAGTTGAAAGTCCTCCCATAACCTTATAGTTGGCCCTCCATTATTGCAGTTCCACATCTGTGAGTTAAACTGACTGTGGCTTGCACAGTACTGTAGTATATATTTATCTGCATATAAGTGGACCACGGACAGCAGTCCAAACCCATGTTGTTCATTTGTATTGCATTATGGGTCAATTGTATTATGAGAGGAAATATGGCAGAATGAAAAGACAGGACTCAAATTCAGGCTTAGCTTTAAGCAACTGCATGACCTTGGATAAAACTCTTGCCTCATTTATGACATTGAAATAATAATAATATTTACATTAGAATCCTTATGAGAATGAAATGAGACTATGGCTTAGAATGTTTGACACATGATACCTCAATAGTTGTGTTTATTATCACTATAGTGATATTGATTTTAATATACTATCTTAGCAGTAACTTAAGTGGTTGTATCAATTAGTCAGAAATGAAGGTTAAGAATTCAATGAATGCAACTGAATAACAAAAGTTCCCAAACAATTCAATTAAAAATTAGGCAAAGGACCTGAATAGACACTTTTCCCAAGGTATACAGATGCCCAACAGGTACATGAAAAGGTGTTCAATGTCACTAGTTATCAGGGAAAATGCAACTCAAAACACAATGAAAGATCACCTCACATCTATTAGAATGGCTTTTATCAAAAACAAGAGATACAGGGATGTGCAGGGATGTGGCAAAGACAAAACCCTTTTACACTGTTGGTGGGAATGGAAATTGGTATAGCTACTAGCTACTATTCCAAGAGTCATGTACAGATGTGAGAGTTGGACCACAAAGAAGGCCGAGAACCAAAGAATTGATGTTTATGAACTGTGGTGCTGGAGAAGACTCTTGAGAGTCCTTGAAGTGCAAGGAGATCAAACAAGTCAATCTTAAAGGAAATCAATCCACTGGAAGGACTGATGCTGAAGCTGAAGCTCCAATACTTTGGCCACCTGATGTTAACAGCTGACTCACTGGAAAAGACCCTGATGCTGGGAAAGACTGAAGGCAAAAGAAGAGGGCAGCAGAGGACGAGATGGTTAGACAGCATCACTGACTCAATGGATTTGAATCTGAGCAAACTCTGGGAGATTATGCAGGACAGGGAAGCCTGNCTGATGTTAACAGCTGACTCACTGGAAAAGACCCTGATGCTGGGAAAGACTGAAGGCAAAAGAAGAGGGCAGCAGAGGACGAGATGGTTAGACAGCATCACTGACTCAATGGATTTGAATCTGAGCAAACTCTGGGAGATTATGCAGGACAGGGAAGCCTGGCGTGCTACAGTCTGTGAAGTCACAGAGAGTTGGACATGACTTAGTGACTGAAGAACAATTACAAAAAACAGTAATGGAGGTTACTAAAAAATTAAATATAGAACTGCAATATAATCTAGCATGCCACTTCTGGAAATTCAAAGGAAATGAAGTCAGTAACTAAGAGATATCTCAGCTCCCATGTTCATGACAGCATTTTTCACAATAACCAAGAAATGGAAACAAGCTAAGTGTTCACCAACAGAAAAACAGATAAGACACACAGGGCTGGCCCTTAAAGAATCCTAGGGTTAGGGATGTCCACCCTTTATGCAGCTGAAAATACGGATATAATTTTATAGTCTGCTTTCTGTGTCTGTGGTTCCACATCCACAGACCCAACCAACTGTGGATCTAATCTATTGTGGATCATGTAGTACTATAGTGTGTATTTATTTAAAAAACATCCACATCTAAGTGAACCCAAGCAATTCAAACTCGGGGGCAATGGTGAACTGTATATAAAATGGAATGTTATTCGGCCACGACAAAGATGAAATCTTGCTATTTGCAACACATGGATGAACCTAGAGAATATTTATGCTAAGTGAATAAGCCAGATAGAGGAAGATAAATACTGGAGAACTCACTTATAAGTAGAACCTGAAAAAAAAAAAATTCAAACTCATAGAATCAGAGAGTAGAGTAGATTACCACAGGGTAGAGGGTAGGAAAACAAGGAGATCTGGTCGAAGGGTACAATTTATAAGATGAATAAGTTCAGTTATAAGATTAATAATTTCTGGGGCTCTAATGTATAGCATGATGACTATAGTTAACAATACCCTGTTGTACACTTTAAAGTTGCTAAGATAGTAAATCTTAAGCATTCTCACCACACACACACACACACGTAACTATGTGAGGTAGTGAATGTGATAATTAACATGACAGAGGTAATCATTTCACAGTGTATATGTATATCAAATCGTCATGTTGTATACTTTAAATATACACAATTTTATATGTCAAATATACCCCAGTAAAGCTGGTGGGGGAGAAAAGAATTCAACTGACTGAAGATTTTTAGAGAAGTGAGTGAAGTTTCTCACCTCTAAGTTATCTATCTCACAAAACTGGGGAACTTTAAAAAGTGGAATATAAAATCTGCTTAGTTAGGACTTTTACTAGTACTTTATAAACCAGGAGATGAAGAAAGAAATAGGTAAAAATACCTGAATAACTTGGTTCAAATTCTTGTTTGAAGAACTTTTGCAGAGCAAAATAACCCAATAATTTAAATTGTGAGATGTATTTCAGAAGACAATCACTTTACATGAACTTATAGAATAGTATTTATTATAGTATAGTTACTTTTTAATTTCTTTCTACTTTTGTCTTACCATTAACTCAAAGGTAAGGGATGTATCTTAAGCATCTATAGCTCACATTCAATAACTTTTTATTGATTAAAGAAGAAATGAAGAGATTAAAACTCCTGTAGTTTTAATTCCAAGAGAAATTAAAAAGGGGAACTAACCTAGGCCTTTGCCTGGTTATCAAAACAGTAACATCTTAATTACGTAAGTAGACTCTTCATAATGACTCCAGGTCCTGACTTATAAGGATTAGGAAGTCTGGGTTAAGGATATAGGAGGCAAAGTTTAAATGTGAGTGTGTTTAGTAGTGTATCTGTCTGCATGCCTCAATAAATTCGGAAGTGTATAGAAAAGCTTTTAAATTATTAATTTTTATTATCTCCTCAAACCTTCTAATGGAACAGATAGAGAATAAGTTCTGAAAAGAGCAGAACAAGATGGCCGCTATTAACAGAAACATTTCCCAAATACCCTCAGAAAAGTAAAAAAGTAGAGGGCAAAACAGTTTAACCTACCTCTCTCTTTGCAAAGGACAAAAAGGAATTCAGCAGCAATTTGCTTGACTCCCAGGTCAACATGTGTCATGAGGCGCACCAGCTTATTTCTCACAGTTGAGCCAACTTCAGGTCGGTTTGTCACATCCCTCAATGGTGGTAACACCTAATGGCACAAATGCAAAACCATCATCAATCGTTTAAGTGCTAGATTAAGTAAGAATGGTACCATCCAACTAGTCTTTCTTATAATGTCTGCCAAGCTTAGTTTTATAAGAGTAGAACAAACATTAAAAAAATAGCTTCCCAAATAAAATAAAACTAAACAACAACACCAACTCAATGGACATGAGTTTGAGTAAACTCCAGGGGTTGGTGATGGACAGGGAGCCTGGTGTGCTGCAGTCCATGGGGTCACAAAGAGTCAGACACGACTGAGCGACTGAACTGAAACAACAACAACAAAAACAAACCTCATATAATAAATTTCATTTCATGTCTGCAGTGAAATTTCATCTGAAGAGAAACAGCTCTTCACTGACCACCATGATATATTCAAATCCATTCTTGAGTGTTTACTCATCTCAGCACCTTGGAATGCCCCAGCTGCCTCTACCAAAATCCACTTTAAAGTCTGGGTCAAATTTCTCTTTCTCCCTCAGAGACTTCTTTAATACCCTTACTCACTGATTTTTTTCCTTCTTTTAATTCCTGCAACATTTTCATTAGTTACTAAACAAACAAAAAAACCCAAAAAACCCCTGTACTGTTTTCTTTATAATAAAATGGTTATTAATTATTGAGTACTTCCTACGTGCTGCTGCTGCTAAGTCATTTCAGTCGTGTCCAACTCTGTGTGAACCCATAGACGGCCTCCCACCAGGCTCCACCGTCCCTGGGATTCTCCAGGCAAGTACACTGGAGTGGCTTGCCATTTCCTTCTCCGATGCATGAAAGTGAAAAGTGAAAGTGAAGTTGCTCAGTCATGTCCGACCCTCAGTGACCCCATGGACTGCAGCCTACCAGGCTCCTCTGTCCATGGGATTTTCCAGGCAGGAGTACTATAATAGATGATATACATACATTCTCTATAATCAACCCTCACAGTCACCACGCAAGGGAGGTGGTATCAACACTGTCATTCCTATTTTATAGACTGGTCCCCAGAGGAGTTACAAAACTTGCTTGGTTTGTCTGTTTGATAACTCACTCACTCACCTAGACCTTTCCTCTTTTGGTTCTCCTATTATCTTACTGCTTGCTTCATCTTAGCCTCTAGGCCAATTCTCTTTTATTCTCTTGCTCTTTAAAAAAATATTTTTGGCTGTGCTGGGTCTTAGTTGTGGCACATGGATCTTTAGTTGTGGCATGCTGGATATTTAGCGGGAGCATGTGGGATCTAGTTCCCTGATCAGGGATCAAACCTGGGCTCCCTGTATTGGTAGCATGGAGTCTTAGCCACTGGACTGCCATGGAAATCCCTTTCCTCTTGTATTTTAACTGTTGGAGTATTCAAAGGTTGAGTTCTTGGGCAACATTTCTTTACTATTTTCACTCTCTATGTATGATCTCATACAGTTTTATGGATTTATATGGTCTCTATTTACTGCTAACTCCCTAAAGTATATCTCTATCTTGATTTCTTCCATGACTCCCAGACTTTAAAAGCTTCTCAAATTTAGCATGTCCTGAACAGATACTGAAGCTCCCAACAAAGTTGTTTCTTCTACAGTTTTCCATCTCATTAAGTGGCAAGTCTATTCTTCCAACCTGGGCTTCCCAGATGGCGCTATTGGTAAAGAACAACCTGCCAAACCAGGAGACATAAGAGAATCAGGTTCAATCTCTAGGTTGGAAAGATTCCCTGGAGAAGTGCATAGCAACCCACTCCAGTATTCTGGCCTGGAGAATCCCATGGACAGAGAAGCCTGGCAGGCTGCAGTCCACAGGGTCGCAAAGACTTGGACATGACTGAATCGACTCAGCACTCTTCCAACTGTTTACTGCAAACAGCCTTAATTCCTCTCTTTCACATCCCACATCCAGTCCATCAGCAAATTATTTTGGCTCTACCTTTGCGTTATATCCACAACCCGACCACTTCTCACTACCTCCTCTAGTATTACTAAATTCAAGGTACCAATATTTTTCATCTGAACTGTCCCACAGTCTCCTAAGTCATCCCTGCTTCAATTCTGGTCCTTCTATGATCTATTCTCTACAGAGCAGTTAGGATGATCCTTTGAAAGTCAGATCATGTCATTCCTCTTCTCAAAGTCTTCCAGTTCCCATGGCCTCTCATCTCATGCATAATAAAAGTCGAGATCTTTCCAGATTCCCTGGGTTTCACATAATGTGTCTTCCTGCTACTTTTCTGACAATTTCTTGCTCACATGTCTATACTTTCACAGATGGAACTCCTTAAACTGACTACTTTCTTGCCTCATGGTCTTTGCATTTGCTGCTCTCTCTGCCCAGAAAACCTTTTTCTAGAAACTGGCTTGGCTCATTCCCTTACTTTCTTCAGGTCTCTGTTCAAATATCATTTACAGGAAGACAATCCTTGATCACCCTAAGGAATTCACCTTCAGCATTATCTTTTCTCATCCCTTGCTCCTGGTTTAGTCTTCCTCACAGCACTTATCACCACCTGACACAGTATACATTTCTTAACTGTCTACCTTCTTCCATAAGAGTCTGGCAGCAGGGATTTCTTTCTGTTTTGTTTACCACTCTCAGTGCCTGGCACATTACAGGTTTCGATAAATATTTGCTATTTGAAGGAAGAATGAATTAATTCAAGTAACTTTTTAAAAGTGCCTTCTATAGGCAAGGCAGTGTGCTAGGAAATGAAGATAGACACAAAGTCAAGTTATAATTTACTATGCCAGACTCTTTACGTGCACATTATTTTTATTTAATCCATTCAGCTGATTTCCTTCCTTCCTTATCTCTTTCTATATTGAGTGCCTACCATGTATCAGGAGGTGTAAAAAAAAAAATAACAGAAACAAAATCTCAGAAAACTGAATAATCTACCCAAGTATTTACAGAATCCATATTTCAATATCTCTGGCAGGACAGAGTATATTGTTATTTGTGCCCAGTAAGCATAAAATAATTAAACAATAAATTCTTATTATTTGATTCAGCTAACCCTACTGAGTTTATCTCCCATTTCTAGAGAAATGAGACATGAACAAGTGATTTCATGTAGTATGTACCTACAGTTCCAGAGCACAGTATCTATTAATAAAGATTATCACACAAAAATTTTGTTAGCTATGTTTTCGGTTCCTTAAAACAAGCTTTTAAAGTGAAATTTTGTAGTTTTTAAACTGCATAAGTCTGGATCACTTCTGGTGGTGGTAGTGGTTTAGTTGTCAAGTTGTGTCTGACTCTTGCGACTGTATGGACTGTAGCCTGCCAGGCTCCTCTGTCCATGGGATTCTCCAGGCAAGAATACTGGAGTGGGTTGCCATTTCCTTCTCCAATGGATCATTTTTCTCCAAAATTTTTATTTTCCCCCAAATACTACCTTTTATTAAATTTTTTCTTTTGAGAAATCTCGTCCACTTTGTTTTCAAACCCATGGAATCTTCATCTCTACTATGTGCCTCTCCAGACTAATCCAACTTGAATCAGTAATTTCTACCATCTGTTGTTCTCTTTCTACCTGCCCACATACTGAATATTCAAGACCAATTTACTTTGGGTATGCACAAGGTAGATTTAAGCAGGTATTAACCACTGGGCACAATAACTAATTAGCCATGGTTCCATTTACACTGTTACCAAAACTAATCACCTGTTACTTGAGGTTCTGCCCTTCTTGATCATCATAGAATAGAGTGCATCTTCCTCAGAAGGAAAGTTGATTTTTGTATTGTGCCATTTATCCTTCTTTAGTTAACTTTTTACTTGTTATGTCTCCTTTGTACTGTAGTATTTGTTTGAGGACAAGGAGTGGGTCTCAGTCTTTTGTACCTATATACTGTATAGACTAAGGCCTTCATATAAAGAATCTGTTTAACAAACAGGATATATTTGGGGTATCCTGCTTAGAGATAGCAAAATCTAAACAGTTTAGTGGAATGTGGATCTCCTATGTGAAAAGCTAAAATATAGGACACAAAGTATTTTCATGTATTATCCTTCACTAAGTCTTTCAAGTCAGAGTAGATGTCTTAAAATAATCAAAGTTGGAAATGACTTTAATCCAATTATCTAATTTATTTTGCTTAAATGATTATTCATGTTTGATGGTACCTAGTCCTCTAATGGACTATAAACTCTTCAAAGATATGAGTCCCTACTTTCTAATCTCTCCTTATCAGCAATAGCTATTAATATGATCTACACAGAGCAAAGTGCTTATTAAATCTTGACCATAAACATACAGAGAAAAATGAACCTAGTTCATTTATTAAGAGAAATTCTACATGACAATAAACAATGGGGTGAATGGTGGTGCCATGTATTGAATGAGGAAAGAAGGAGAAGATAGAGGGACGGAGGACAGCAAGTCAGGAGATCAGTTTGGGATATGTTAAACTTAAGTTACCTACTACCCATCTAAGGTGAGGAGATGGGTAGGCATACATTATATAAGTCTGGAGAGCTTAGGGGACAAATAAGGCTAGCGCTAGAAATTTGGAAGCCATTGGCAAATAGAAGATTTTCAAAACCAAGATTGTTAAATGAGATCAGCAAGAGAGCAGACATAGAGACAAAGATAACATCATCTTGGGGAACTCAGAACACTGCAAAGAAGAGGTTCCCTGTGTGTCCAAGAAACCAAGTGAAGAAATTACTTCAAAAAGAAGAAAATACTTAATTATATCAAAATGGTATTGGGGAATAAAAAAAAGATTTGAGAACTATTAGATCTGGCAATATTGGGTTGATAACTTTTGATAAATACCTCTGTAGTGGAGGAGAAAGCATGAAAACCTAATTTCAGTGAGTTCACAAGAGAATCAAAATGAGCAAAAAGGAGAGAGAAGGTGAGCACAGAAAACTCTCCTGAGGAACATTCCATGAAGAAGAGCAGAGAAATGGGGAGGCAGCTTGAGAAGTGGGATTAAGGGAAGGTTTTTATGCCTTTAAGATGGGAGATGTGTTTGGGTGCAGACAAAAATGATCCAATGCATTAAAAAAAAAAAAAAAAAAAAGGTGAGAAGAAAGAGAATAGGAGCAAAGTTCTTGAGGTAAGAGGGAAAGGGTTCCAGGATATGAGCACAGAGGCTGGCCACAGAAGGAAGCAGGGACAGTTCTTCCCCTGTGACAGAGGGGAGACAAAGGATATGGTGGTACAGACAAATGCAGACAGACAGTAGGTAGGAAGATGATTTCTTACCATGAACTCTAACTACTACCATCATAACCTTCAGCATCAGTTCTCTTTTGGGATGGTCTTCTCACATCTACTCACACTCCTCTGGCCTATCTAGTAGCCAGAATTTCTTTAAATACAAATGAGGTCACACCACTTCCCTTCTCAAATCTGTCCAATGCTTTCCCACGTCACTTAGAAGAAAATTGAAAGTCCTACACAACCTTACGTTGTTTGATTCTTGCTTACCTCTTATACTTTATCCAGCACTCTCCCTCTGGCATGACATTGACTAGCTTTTCTGCTTTTTCTTAAGCATACCAAAATATCCTCTCATCCAGAGACTCTGAACTCATTCTCTCTGGTACATTCCTCTTCCAGAATATTCCCAGAACTATTCTCAGAGAATATCCTCTTCCAGATATTTTCAAAGATCCTTTTCATACTTACCCAAGTTTCTGCTTAAATTTTCTGAGAGGCTCTTCCTTATTCCCTTAAGTTTTCCCTTCCTCTGTATCTTTCTTCAGAACACTTATCACTACTTGCCACTGTGTCAAGATACTTATTTGTTTACCTTTTAATCTCCCTGCTGCTGCTGCTAAGTCGCTTCAGTAGTGTCCGACTCTGTGCGACCCCAGAGACGGCAGCCCACCAGGCTCCCCCGTCCCTGGGATTCTCCAGACAAGAACACTGGAGTGGGTTGGCATTTCCTTCTCCAATGCATGAAAGTGAAAAGTGAAAGTGAAGTCGCTCAGTCATGTCCGAGTCTTAGCGACCCCATGGACTACAGCCCACTACTATAAGGGAAACTCCACAAGGCAAAGACTTCATTTGTATTTCAAGGCTTAGAACACAGCACACAAAATCTCAATAAACATTTATTGAATAAATGAATGAATGACTTAAAAAATATACAGGGTCACTTATTTCTGGATTAGGAAGATTTCAAAGATTAACACTAACTCTTTTGAGTTTCTGACGTTCTGAAAGGAAATAACTGAAAGAATTTGACTCATTGATTTTCTGTTAAAAAATACATATAAGAAAATTAACTTTGAGATGAAATATCCATTAAACAGTTACCTGATCTTTGAGAAATTTCCTGATGTTTCGATGGGCTCGGGAACATTCTGTTAACAAGCTGAGAACTGGAGTGAGACCCTCTCTATAGCTGCTTCCCTATAAAGAAAACCATACATGCTACATTAGTTTAGTTTCTATCAGTATTACTTTTCTTCATATAACTGAGTATATTAATACTCCTCTTTTTGAGGGGGAGATACTTTATGTTACCAAAGCTGTAAAAACTATTTTAAAAATTATTTTCTTAAAAATATTTCTATTTCATGAGTTATCGTTATGCTTACTAATACTCATTTGTATCCTTGATTTTTCCTACATTTTATAGAATTCTCACTGGCTCATCAGACAATGGGCTTAAAGGCAGCAAAGGTTTTCATGACCGACCCCAACTAACTTTCTGCTTTTTAATATAGTTACTTGACAAAGACAGTGATCAGAAAGGAGAAAATAAGCAGCTTACAGTGGAATTTTCCTTTAAAGATGTCTTTTGGGTGTTATGGAAAATATTTATCATCAATTTTTTTTTGGGGGGGGGNCATCAGACAATGGGCTTAAAGGCAGCAAAGGTTTTCATGACCGACCCCAACTAACTTTCTGCTTTTTAATATAGTTACTTGACAAAGACAGTGATCAGAAAGGAGAAAATAAGCAGCTTACAGTGGAATTTTCCTTTAAAGATGTCTTTTGGGTGTTATGGAAAATATTTATCATCAATTTTTTTTTTGGGGGGGGATAATTTTTACTTCCAGAACTTATATCTACACTAGAAAATTACTTTTTCCTTTGTTTTCAGGCACTAGTCACAATTTTGGTGTCACATCAACACAATTTTCAGCTTTAAACAAATTTCACTTGGTTTCAGCAAACTGTCATTTATGGTAAATAAAAAGCTTTCCAGAGCATAAATAATTATTCAAGGTATCAGCAATAAAAAATTTAGATTAAAAAAATCACATCCTGTGATGTTTGTAAATGTGTACAATTACATTCTTTAAAAGCATCTTCTCCACTTTATCAGAATTACCTTGTCTATTCTCTTCTCCATAAAATTGAGTAAGACATGAATGGCTTCCATATTCATACCATTGTATACCATGGTATTGCTTTTCAAAACTGTTTCTTTCTCAGCTGTTTTATCACTGGGCTGTTCATCTAAAGTTGTTGCTTCTTGGGCTGTTTCTTCATGGGTTAATGGACAAATGAGAACATCCAAACAAGAGACCGGAACATTGCTTAAAAGGTTGACTGCATTGCTGAAAAGCAATTTAAAAAGACAATATTTTAATTTGATTGAAGAGTCCTTTAAAATGCAAACATAGTAAGACTTTTAGGAGTCAATTAAAATTCTTCTTTTTAAAATGAGCCTTTAATATTATTTGGCATTTACTGACTAAGAGACAGAAAATAAAAAGAATTGTTTCAAATACACAAATGGCAAATTAGAAAGAACAGATGTCAAATGGACATACACAATCACATGATGTCATGTCACTTTCTGAAATGCTAAAATAGGAATTAGTGAGCTTTAACGCTAGCTCTTTAATTTTATTATGATACAGTACTAGTCTTGCAGTTTTTCCTTGGGGTTTTAAATCCTTTTGTGGATCCACTGGTGTTTTATTATTCCTTAGATTATAACATAAAGCATTTGAGAAGCACTGTATATAAGCAGCTTATCACGGAGGCAACAGCATTAAAAACCAAATATTGCAGGATTAAGTTTTGTCCTTTCTAGATGTCGAAATACAATTTTTAGATCATCCCCTTTTTCGTAAGACATTTCCAGATAAATGGTAAACAGTGCTTTTTCTCCCTCTCTCATGGCCAGATTTCTTTAAAAGAGGCCAATATAGCTATTTCAAATCTTCATCCCCCTAAGCCTTTCTTGCTATGTATTAATGAAATCACAAGCCTAGTATGTACACCAGTAGGGGGAACCCAAACCTTGTATTTTTTGGTATTCCCTAAAAATTTTGTTCTGCTTCTCAGTGTGTAAGAGATTAAAATGGCATTAACAATTTAAAAATCAGACATGCTCTTATTTAATATATTTTCCTTCATGTATTATTTCATATTTTTTCATTTAAAAGGAGAGGTGGTATTCTGTGCTAACTGGATCTTAAAAGCCTGTGCCTCAGAACTTCCTGATAAACAACAATGCAGAGACAGGCATTACATTTCCTAGTGACAGAGAAGCAGATCTAAAAATAACCACATCCTGACTAAAAATAAACTCTTGCAAATGCAATTTAAAAGTCTAACCACTTGGAAACCAAATTCAGGGCTTAATCTAACTGATGCAATTTTAATTTAGGCCACAGTAGTTTCTTTTAATTTAGATTATAGTGACACCCTCAAAAATAAAAAATAAACAACAAAACAGAAATAAAATACAAAATATTTTCTCTCCTCTACCCTGAAGTGTGGCTGCATTTCCCTAAGAATGAATATTTCTTTTCTTTCTTTTTACATTATAGGAAATATAAAAAAAAAATAAGAACCAAGAAGAAAAATAATTTAACAAGTCCTATGAATGAATGGTTCCTGGTAAAATACAAGTTATTTGGTTCTACCTACAAAGAACCTACTGCAGCTGCTGCTGCTGCTATCACTGCTGCTAATATTAAACAAAGTCCCTTTTTGGTTATTTGTAAAAGATCACAATTGGCTGAAATACCATAGTTTTCCCTCAAACTTTCCTTTTAAAATTTTTGCAATTATCTGTAGATAATTATCTATAGATAAAAATATTGTACTCCTAACTTAAGCATTTGGGAACTATTATTAGATATCATAGACTTACTGGTGGTAAAAGAAAAAAAAATAGAACTCTTCTTAATTAATTCCTAAAATGGTAAAATCCATTTTGAAATGTTACCGGTATTTTTTCAACAGAGGGCAATAGGCTGGAATCTAACACAGAGACCACACTGAAAAGTTTAAGGTGATGCATTACATTATAAAGGACTGCTTCCCTCTAAATTCATCTAAAATTAGCAGTTTCTAAGAATTTGGTAAATTTAAAAAATCAAATGTAGAGTTTGAGTTAACAAATATTTGGAGGTTTCAGACTTTTCAAGAAAAGGTTCCATTTTCTCGTTTCTTATTGAACAACTGGGTTACCAAACAACTACAAAATTAATTTTCTGGCTCACTGTGTTCGAGCTATTCTTTTTAAGTAAGGAAAGCCAGCTTTTTGAGTTCTGTCACTTCTCTGACAGTTTTATTTGTGGTAGAAGAGTGTATGAAATTCTCCAGCTACCAGGAAGTCAGTGACTATGCACAAATCTGCACAATGGTGTTTGCATTCCTACTCCAGGGGGTAGAAATACTGTGTATATTACTCTCCCCTTTTCAGCCTCCTAGAGATCATTAATCACTGGGACATGACATCCTCCCACTCAAGCTCCCAGCCCCCTCCTGATATGCAGATTCAAAAGCAGAGCCTATTTAGAGCTCCTTAATGCTCTGATTAAAGTCTTGTTAGTTGTGGAAGAAGGAAGGCAATCTGAGATCCAGTCCTGTATCAATCGCAGGGCTAAACAGTTTAATACCAGATGACACTGAGGAGCATGATAACAGTATAAGCAGACCTACAGCTGTTAGCAAACTTTCCTGGTCAAATGTATCTTCTGTATATTGGGAGCTCACATACCTTTTTTCATGGCTGGAAAATCTACTTATATGAATCTCAAGCTCTTCAAAAGATTTTCAGAGGTAAATACCTAAGTTTACCTTAATCTAACTCAGTTCAGTAATTGTTAATTACTTATGCCAGGCATTTTTAGACAGGTATTATGAAGAAAAGAGAGGTAAATCCCTCCCCTTCTGGAGCTTATTTTCTAGCATGTCGAGATCAGTCAAAACAAGCTAATTGAGTAGTAGGCGATAAATGCTCTGAGAGTAAAATTCAAGAGGGTAAACGGACATGTGTATGGTGGTTTAGCCACACAAACTTCTTGGCAGTTCTTCACACCTGCCACTGCTCCTGCCCTTGGGCCTTTGATTCTGTGCTATTTCCTAGACCGCCCTTTCCCCACACAAAGGGCTCACTCATTCCCTCACTTCCTTTAAGTCTTTGCTGAAATACCATCTAGGTGAGGTCTGCCCAGATTACCCTATTCAAAACTACAACTCATCAACTTAGTTGGTGAGCCTAAGTATGATCTAATAAAGATCATACTCTTTATTTTTGTTGCCTTTAGAGCTCAACATAGTGTCTAACACATAGTAAGTACTCAGTTTATAAATATAAACCAAATGAAATGCTCCAGTTTTCAAACATTTATCAAAAGCTGCCATGTGTGAGACATTATGCTTACTTTTTAACATTTTGTATTTGTAATATGTGTATCAAATCAACACACTGTACCCCTTAAATGTACATAATGTTATATGTCAATTATGACTCAGTAAAGCTAGGGGAAAAAGACATTTACTTAGCACTGTAATGAGGTGTCATTAGGTACTAAACTGTCCCCTTAAATATGTGAGATAAAATGAATTGGTCTAAACAAATAACAACAAAAAAGCAAGGAAGCAAGTACTTTTTAAATACACTTTGGTACTTTTGGATACAAAAAAAAAAAAAAGAAATCTTTGTAGATGCCAATGTGTTAAGTGAATGAATTAGGCTGAGAAGCTGAAGGAAATTAAATCAGATCTGGTCCTTCTCTCTCCTCTCTTCTCTAGCATACAGGCCATTCCCATCTTCCCCCTTCTCTCCAAAATAAAACAAAACCACAACCACATCCACAAGCAACTCTTTTTTTTTTTTGGCTAAGTGTTTAGCATAAGCTTACTGATTATGGACAAGAGGGCTGAAAATACTCTCAGGCAGATAGCAGAGATAGACAGAATTAGGATGTCCTTTAATGGAGCCACAAAGGTGGATCATACCAACAATTTACTTTTTACCATAAATATAGACAAAAGGAAATGAAATAGAACATACAGATTTTAGAAAGTATATAAAATTCTCATTAATGGTAATAAAGTTGATGTCAAGGTCAGTTGTCTTTGTCAGCTAACTCATTTTATCTCTATGTCCATGTCCTCCTGATTTCTCTAGGGGAAAAAAGAAAGGCACTGTCTTACAGAGACAACATATCAAAAAAAGCTGCTGCTAAGCCATATTTTTACTCATTTGTCTCCTAGAGCACCTTAGCAGGCTCCTGACATGCCTGCCAAGCATCTGGCTTGATAAAATCGTAGATTAACAGAAAAGAGATTTCACTACACAATCACAATATATACAAAGAAAGAGCTTTCTAAACAAAATATCAAAAGTGAAGAAACTTTAAAGAAGAGATTTAGAACGAAATATTGGGAGTTGGTGATGGACAGGGAGGCCTGGCGTGCTACAATTCACGAGGTCACAAAGAGTCAGACATGACTGAACGACTGAATGACTGAACTGAACTGAACTGATTGGATCTCAAAGCCAATATGCTCATTATAATAACAGTAACAGAAGCAGCAGTGGCAGTAGGGTTGTGGTGCTGGCAGGAGCAGCTTCTCCCCCATTTTCTGAGAACTTACTCCATACCAGGGATGGATGGCTTTACTAATTTCTCTCATTGAATAAATGAGAGAAATCACTATTACAAACCTTTGAGTTTGATGACAATGCATAACCATCCATCACACTATCTTATTTCATTACATTTTTCCTCTTAAAAAAAAAAGCAAAAACAAATTTACAAAATAAAGGTAAAAAATGGAACGAGATGTTGAAATATGAAACATTCTCATTATCTTTAAAATGATGCTTTTAACCACACACACACAGTTTTCAGAGCCACTACAACTGGGAAGAATTTAGCAGATATTACAATTCTAATAAGGTTCTTAAAATAACCCTTTGAGGCTGGTACAGTTTTTCTGCATTTAAATAGATTAGCTTAGAGTTACTACTGCTCTAATGATACTAATCACTTTAATTCTGATTAAAGGGACATGCAAGGCCAGTCCAGATAAACTGTTATGTCAGCAGCAACCTCAATCTACCAGGAAAGCCTTTTAGAAATACATATAAATCTGTCTGTGGCTCTAGGGATATTCCTTCTTATTTACAGTAGAGCTAACACATAATTTATCAGAGCAACTTATAAGATAAAAATAAATTTAAAGAAAAACATTTTTTTAAATTTAAGAAAAATAAGTATTTAAAGCAAGTATCATTAGAAAGTAAAATAAAGATATCAGATTATTTTAAAACAAATCTCTTCTTGTTAATCCCTCTATACAGTTTTGCTCTCTTTTGATGAATATTGGGTACTGTTTTAAAATATTAAATTCACTCTTCAGAGAAATCCTTAGCAATGTTTTTGTGACTAATGTAACAACTGCTATCAAAACACTTTCTACTCATATTCTTGTATGAATGTCATTTAACTTATGATATCAGATTTCCAAAATAAAGAAATTCATACCTAGGCTTATAAACTCATTTTCTTTTAAGCTTTAATATCTAGATTTCCAGTGTTTCTTGTTATGAAAAAATTAGTGAGACAAAAATGCTTAATAAAATCTTTTTTAAAGGATTTGAGCTACCGCAGTTAATCTGATTATTTTTAAAGACACAGTTCTATATATTTAAAGGAACTTTTGATCTGTAGCTGCAGAAAAAAGTATACTTTTTAAATGTGAAGGAAACAATTTTTTTGAAGGCTTGCAGGGCAGAGTACATAAGGTAACCTACCAACAAACTGAGTACAATATCAAATGATAAACTGCCAATCATAACTAAAATAATATGGATATGACTGAAAAATAAAAATATTTTATTTTACACTCTGGTTGTATTTCTATACAATTTTACTTGAGCTATATTTTGGATATACCATATATTTTGGATATACTGTATGTGCTGTATAGACTATAAATATAATGCATGTTTTGGATAGTTTCTAAAGATCATTTCTACTATTAGAAGAACCCAATTTTAAATTGTTTTTAAATGAGATTTAATGCCAAAGTTTACAAATTTGAATTTATTTGAATTGTTTAAAATGCCATTTGTGTTCTTACAGAATAAAGCACCATAGACAATCATGTTAAAGTCAGAGGTGCCATTACTACTAATCTGACATAAAATAGAAAGTAAGAGAACTAGAAAAATGCATTAATACTTCTTCAGTTGTTATCAGAGAATGATAACTTTTAACAGCAGTCCATAATAGCTCTAGTAGGCAAGTCACAAAACTTCAACTATTTTTTTATATATTGATACTTGAGACTGTGACCCAATTCTTAAGTTTTTAAAATTTAGTTAACATTGCTTAAGATATACTTTTTGATAAACCTTCTTACAATGAAAATATAGTATTAGTTTTAGTAATTAAAATCAGGGTTCAACCCCAAGCTCTTTCACTTATATGCAATCTCAGAGAAACTGCTTGATTTTTCTATGACTATTGAAAGGGAAAAACAGTACCTACCTCATAAGATTGGTGATGATTAAGAGAGGTTAGTCTTTATAAAGCACTCAACATAATGCTACACACAGTATTCAATAACTGTGTGATATTATTATTGTTGTTCTGGGTTTTATTGTTGAATGCAACAAATGCCAAATTCTCTTCTCTTGCTGAGGGGCTCAAAATAACAAAGTCAAAGGAAACAGAATGAAAATTTCTCATCAGGGCATAGTAATAATTTTCAACCAACTGGCTACCTGATTTACTATAATATTTCCATTTTCTTGTGTTTATAACAATTAAAATCAGATGCATAAAAACAATAAGAACTGATTATGTCTTTCATTGAGATATCAACAGAGGCTACCTACCTGTGTAGCTCTTCTGTTTTGTCTTCAGTTGGACCTACGATTAGTAAACAATGGCGAAGGACAGCTGCCATAACACGAAACTGATGAGACTCACTCTATGGCAAATAAAACAAGAAAAATTGGAGATTGAAAGAATGCCTTAACAAAGAGTCTGGTACATTACCACATTCCTGGGAGTCATCCTATGGCATATCAGATCCCCAAAACACTTATTCTCATGCATACATAATAGACACCAGGATATTCCAGGAACAATTTCCCAGGTAACGCTAAGTGAACAGTCATCTCATAGGAACAGCTACAGCTACTGCCAGAAATGGCTGAAACCAGAAATTGTTGACCTGGCCTCTCCCTTATGACATGTCAGTCAAAGAGAAACACGATCAGATCCATATATTACCTACTCTGTTTTACCTGATCACAAGACTCAATGCAACTAGGGATCTTTTCCATTTCCACAAAGTCTAGATTCTTTTGTTGGATAGTATACTGTTCCAGTTTACAAGTCAGTATAAAAATTCAAACACATATAAGACTATCAGATATTTCAGAAGCAGGTTGTGGGTTCTCAGTAAAAATATCTTATCTCTTAAGTTTCAAAGACAATGGATTAAAATCTACTAATCTACTTAATTTTAATGAATCTTAATCTCCTAGTTCCTCCCAATCTTGCTCCTAGGCTCTCCAAAGTGACAAGCAAGTGATGAAAAACAAGCAATCTGAGTTTAATCTCCTATTTTCCTAATGTTTACTCATTGGTAGTGGTATTTGGTAGCTGAGACGGTAAAGTGTCTGCCTACAATGCGGGAGACCCGGGTTCAATCCCTGGGTTGGGAAGATCTCCTGAAGAAGGAAATGGCAACCCACTCCAGCATTCTTGCCTGGAAAATCCCATGACAAAGGAACCTGGTAATCTACTGTCCATAGGGTTGCAAAAAGTCAGACACGACTGAGCGACTTCACTTTCACTTTCAGTGGTGTTAAAGACGTAGACAGTCAGGTAGCTCAGTTGGTAAAGAATCTGCCTGAAATGAAGGAGACCTTGGTTTGATTCCTGAGTGAGGAAGATCCGCTAGAGAAGGAATAGGCTACCTACTCCAATATTCTTGGGCGTCCCTTGTGGCTCAGCTGGTAAAGAATCTGCTGGCAATGTGGGAGACCTGGGTTCAATCCCTGGGGTGGGAAGATCCCCTGAAGAAGTGAAAGGCTACTCACTCCAGTATTCTGGCCTAGAGAATTCCATGGACTGTATAGTCCATGGGGTTGCAAGGAGTCAGACATGACTGAGCAACTTTCACTTGTCAGAGGAAGGCAAATAATAGGAAATAAGCTAAGCTCTGAATAATCATTTGGTTTACCTCTTTTAGTGAGATCTTGGGCCACTACAATTTTTTTAACCATCTGCATCAAGGTCATACCTTTTTTATTCCAGTTTTTTAGTAATTAAGAAGACATGAAATTAGTGATAATTATCTATTATAATCAGATCCTAGATATGTTACATTTTAGGAAGTTTCCAATTACTTCAAAAGCTATTAAAAGCTTTAAAGTTTTGTTTGTGTGTGTGTGTATATATATATATATATATATATATAATTGATTCCAAGTCTATGTAAAGTGAAATATGGTCACACATTATACATATATGGACTCATGCTGAAGCTGAAGCTCCAATACTTTGGCCACCTGATGTGAAGAGCTGACTTAATGGAAAGACCCTGTTGCTGGGAATGATTGAAGGCAAAAGAAGAAGAGGGTGACAGAGGATGAGATGGTTGGGATGGCATCACTGATTCAATGGACATGAACTTGTGCAAACTCTGGGAGATGGTGAGGGATAGGGAAGCCTGGCATGCTGCAGTCCATGGAGTTGTAAAAAGTTGGACATGACTTAATGACTGAACAACAACATCTTATATCCCTATATATAACTTAGCACTTCTAGAAAGATGTCTTTTATAAAATCTAACAAACAACAGCACAGTTGTATTACTTATAATGTAAAATTTTGAATATCTCAATATTTCATATTTGAAATAACACTATCATGTGCTAATTTGGAAAAGATGAAGGTATCAATGGCATGACAGAAAAAGCACTGCACTTAGAGTCAAGAGTATAGGTTGTGACTTTAGGCAAGTCATATAGCTTCTCTGAGCCAAAGTTTCCTCTATGCAGCTCCACAAACATGAGAATAATGTTTGCTGGGGTTACAAAAGGATTAAAGAAGCTGACATACATGAAAATGCTTAGTACTTTCAATGAAACATTTGAGGGTGAGGGGGGAGGATGAGGTAGGAAGAAATCAAAAGACTGACAGAGCTGAAATGAGTGATGAGGAAATTATTGTGTGTTGGGGAGGGGGGGGGACCAGTGGAATGCTAGAGATGCTAAGGGTTTGGAATGAATGCTATTCTACTTGCCATCCATCTTCAAATGCCTGAATCAAAATTCTCTAATATGCAAATTACTTTTACATACATCACATTACATGAAGCACACTGAAATGCACGTGAAATTCATCTATTACTTAACTCTTGGGCTTCCCTGGTGGCTCAGATGATAAAGAATCTGCCTGCAATGCGGGAGACCTGAGTTTGATCCCTAAGTTCGGAAGATACCCTGGAGGAGGGCATGGCAACACACTCCAGTATTCTTGCCTGGAGAATCCCCATGGACAGAGGCGCCTGGTGGGCTATAGTCCATGAGGTTGCAAAGAGTTGGACACGACTGAGCAACTAACCATAGCAGTTAACTCTTAAAAAGATCATATTTTCTTTGGTTTGGATAATTAACTAGAAATACACTTCCTTTAACACTAGATTTTTGTTTATTTTAAATATCACATCATTCTCTTCTCATGCTGATGTCGACAAGCCTCTTGCAAAACTCCATGCTGGTCTTTGCACTAGTCTTTTCACTTCTACAACTGCAAGTGAAAATCCTACTTCTTTCCATCCCTTCTCCTCCTCTGTCCCAATCTTTGTGACACCAATTCCCAGGTTGTACCTTATGTCTGAATATCCTCTTTTACTGTAAATACACTAAATTCTATTTCTTTACTCAAAATAACTACTGAAGTCCCTAGAGTTTTTGCCATGGTTATTGCTGATTCCTTTTCATCCTCCAGGTCTCAGAGAAGCCCCTTCTTGGACCACCTTATCGAAGTAAATTCCTTCTTTTATTATTCTCTTTCACTGTACCTTGTTATGATTTCTTTCAGGGAATCATAATCTGTAACTTCACATTTATTTATATACTTACATAGGCATTGCTTTCTCCATTTATCTATCACCTTCACAAGTTTAGAAGGCATATGTTTAATAAATGTTCAATAATTTTAATGTAAATAAAACATTAAAAACTGCTAAAATCCTAAGTATACAGCTAGATAAACTTTCACAAAATGAGCACATCAATACAACCAGCATGAAAACAAAGCAATGCCAGGACTGAGAACCTCAGAACCGCCCTCATGACCTCTTCAAATGATAGATCTCTAGCTCTTCAATTATAATTCTAACAAATAACATCATAGGTGAGTGATTTTTGTTGTCATGAATTTTATATGAAGGGAATCATAAAATAGAGACCCTTCTGCATCTGGTTGTGGGATTCATCCACTTTGCTCTGTGCAGTTGTAGTTTGCTGATTTTTATCACTTGAGATTAGTGTTATTTGAAGTGCTGCTGTGCACTGTTTGCCACTGATCTGCAATGCCATGAGTGCAGAAGGTACACTTGAACATTTAGAAACTTCAAGCAGTCTGACATTGTTGTGTAATACTGTATTACAAGAGTTCCATTCTAACATCTAGGGAAAACAATCTGTTTCCTCATAGCTAGGTTAGGAAGTCACTGCTGAATATATTATAATTCACATATCCATCCTACCCTTTTGCTGGACACATGGGCTATACTGAAGAGTGCTGCTATGAACATGTACATACTTTCTTACATATCATTTGGTATGCTGGGTCATATACGTAAGACACACTTTAGGAGGTTCCACAAAACAGTGTTTCAAAGTGTTTATACCAGCTTACACGTCTATCAGTGTGCTCTACAGCTGTGCCAACACTTGGTATTGTCAGCCTTTTAAATTTGCCATTCAGTGGATGTACAGAGGTTTTATTATACATTTTCCCAATGACTGATAATGTTGAACACATTTTTTTCTTATGTCTGTAAGTCATTTGTAGCTCTTTTATGAGGTGCCTGTTCAAGCCTTTCGCATATTTTCCCATTGGGTTGATTGACACTCTTTGTAGAACTTCTTTAAAGCCTTCTAGGTAGAGCACCTATTGTATATAAGTATTACAAATATAATTTCCCATCTGGTAGCTTGTTTTTTTTACCTTCTTCTCTTGACGAACTCATTTTGATGAAAGCCAATTTGTCAATTTTTCCTTTATGGCTTGATCTTTATTTTGTACTGTTTTAAAAATCTTTCGTATTTAAGAAATGTTTGATTTATTTAAAATAGAGTCATGATGATAATCTTCTGCTTTCTTCCAAAAGCTTTTATTACTTTACCATTTAGATTTTAAAATCTCTCACCCATCACAAATTAATTTTTTCTGTATAGTATAAGGTAGAGATTTAAATTTATTTATTTAGTTTTGGCTGTGCTGTGTCTTTGTTGCTACATACAGGCTTTCGCTAGTTACAATGAGCAGGGGTTACTCTCTAGTTATGGTGTGTGGCTTCTCATTGCAGTGGCTTCTCTTGTTGCGAGCATGGCCTCTAGGCATAACACAGGCTCAATAGTTGTGGCTTGTTGGCTCCAGAGTGTGGGATCAGGAGTTGTGGCCCATGGCTTAGTTGCCCTGTGGCACGTGGAATCTTGCTAGGCCAGGGATCAAACCTGTGTCCCCTGCACTGGCAAGCAGATTCTTAACCACTGGACTACCAGGGAAGTCCCTAAATTCATTTTTAATTGATTAAAAAACCCATCTTTTCCCACTGCACTTCCATGTTTCCTGTATCATAACTCAGTTGACTATATATGTATATGCTTGTTTCTAGACTTTTTATTATTAGTCTATGGCTCAATAAATATTTGTCGAATAAAAGCTATCATCTAAAACGTCTTACTTAACAAAGGTTAGAGTGGACATGATTTCCTACTATCGGTTATTCTGCTGGGTGACTACATAAATAAACTCTTTGATCTTCACTGTCCTCATTTGTCAAATGAGATTAATATTCCTCCTGTCTCATATAGATGCTTGATTAAATATAATTGCTCTTTACAAAACAGTATACAAACAACTTATAAATTGTCATTACTTCTTCAAGAGCTTAGATTTGATATCTTTAGGGCATCAATATTTTCTCTTCTGTAATCCTACTACTGGGAAAAATATAAATAACCTCAGATATGCAGATGACAGCACCCTTATGGCAGAGGTGAAGAGGAACTAAAGAGCCTCTTGATGAAAGTGAGAGAGGAGAGTGAAAAAGTTGGCTTAAGGCTCAACATTCAGAAAACGAAGATCATGGCATCCAGTCCCATCATGAGAAATAGATGGGGAAACAGTGGAAACAGTGTCAGACTTTATTTTTCTGAGCCCCAAAATCACTGTAGATGGTGACTGCAGCCATGAAATCAAAAGACGCTTACTCCTTGGAAGAAAAGTTATGAGCAACCTAGATAACATATTCAAAAGCAGAGATATTACTTTGCTGACTAAGGTCCATCTAGTCAAGGCTATGTCTTTTCCAGTAGTCATGTATGGATGCGAGAGTTGGACTATGAAGAAGGCTGAGCGCTGAAGAATCGATGCTTTTGAACTGTGGTGATGGAGAAGAGTCTTGAGAGTCCCTTGGACTGCAAGGAGATCCAACCAGTCCATCCTGAAGGAGATAGGCCCTGGGATTTCTTTGGAAGGAATGATGCTAAAGCTGAAGCTCCAGTACTTTGGCCACCTCATGTGAAGAGTTGACTCATTGGAAAAGACTCTGATGCTGGGAGGGATTGGGGGCAGGAGGAGAAGGGGATGACTGTGGATGAGATGGCTGGATGGCATCACTGACTCGATGGGCGTGAGTCTAAGTGAACTCCGGGAGTTGGTGATGGACAGGGAGGCCTAGTGTGCTGCGATTCCTGGGGTTGCAAAGAGTCAGACACGACTGAGCGACTGAACTGAACTGAGCTGAACTGAATCCTACTATCTCCAAAGACTGATAAGGAAAAAATATCCCTAAGACAAAGAGAGGAGGAAGAAAGAGAAAAGCAAGCAAGCTTGTTGGGATAGCGGAAATCAAAATGAGATAACACTAAAAGAGAGGTAGAAACTCATGAAGATCTTTGGAATATTTTTTTTTGGGGGGGGGACCTTTTTATATAGACTTTCTTTCTTATTTATAGATTCCACTACTGTACCATTGCTTTTTTCTCCTATGCAATCTGTGCAATATTTTCATTTCTGTTTGGTAAAGGTATCAATATCTTCATATCTTTTCACTGAAAGCTTTAACTGATCTAATCAAGGCCTGAGAAAAAGTCTGAAAGGAGAATACTTCACACCAGTGAATCCTAAACAGGCTGTTATCCCAGAGTAGTTCTAATTAGTTCAAGAAGGTTTAGGAAACTAGTCCTATGAAAATTAAATTGCAATTCTACAAAGGTGAAACATAAATACACATGCACACACAAACGTACACATGTACTCTTACCTGGAAATATAGCTATATCCTGGGTAGTATTTCACCCTATATTTTACCCAGGCTATTTTTCAGTTATTTGTCCTTCTAAATTATATTATATTCAAAGATCTCTGTCTCCTTATAGGCAAAGATTAATTATTCTACCTCCACATCTTTTACAGCTAACGTGGTGCTGGGCATAAAGCAATAAATGTTTTTTTGAATTAACTCACAAAGGGAAATATAAATGCTATAAAATAGTGTGCTGTATCTTCAAAAAAGCTAGATAGAATCTGTTCTCTAAACAATGCTTGTTTTAGGTTTCTAGAAAAAATTAATAGTTTTGAAATTTTTAAAGGTATCATAAACTTTCTTTCCTCCCTGTCATTTTGGGCTATTTCTCTTATATATTTCTGTTTATGCAGATTGCACAAACTGCATCACACTTTATTTTTCATAAAACAAATACTCACTAAACATTTATTCTGTGCTAGGTATATTGCTTAGCAAAAAGACTAAGACAGTGAGGTCAGATATACCTCCAAAGATCCATAGAATACATGGCATTTGTAGCATCTATGTACTCTGAGGTAATTCTTTACTTTCAAACATACAGAAAGGGTAGAGAAGAACAGTAAATATGACAAAACTGTTACGTATCCATCTGTTCACATGTCTGATTTTCCTATTGTACTGCTAGTTCTCTGAGGGCAAAAATGCTTTATAATGCATATTGTGTACCTAATATGAAACTCTGCGTATGTTGGGGACAAAATAAATGTTTGTTGAAAAAAATGATTCAGTTAAAAGAGAGAAGCTTTATTTTTAATTAAATAATATCATGTACTTTTTTCACATTTCCTTCAAAGTCTCTAAAATAATTATGGGATCAATCTCTTCTGTTACAATGTGACATTCCAACTGACTCCTAAAGATACTCACTCTCTTATCTCACTCAAACAGCATCCTTTAATACTCAGATACTTGTACTACTTCTCTGTTTGTACTTGGTTGTCTGGCTCTAACATGTGTGCTTGTCCTTGTATTTTTTCATTACATTGCAGGGATACCTAGGAAACACTGCAGAAGGGAACATATGTTAAAAGTAAGGGATCTCTAGAATAACATGCTTTCCTCGAAGAGCCAAGAGATTTAGCAAAGTGTTAAAACAGGAAGAAGATAGGATCGTTTCCATGAACTTTTCCAGAACTGACTCTGTGTCCTATACAAGGAATCATTTGACCATTTGACCTTTTAAAATACACTACTATCAGGAAAGGGAGAGAAAGAGACAGGGAGGAAGGTAGGGAGACAGACACCATACGTGGAAATAAGGCTAGCTACATTTCCTAATGAATGGAAAAGAATCTCCAAATTCTACCAATGGCATTGGCTTCCAGATAGGAATTTAACATTGAGGCATGAATCTAAAATGAACAAATTCTACTAATTTGCTAAACCTCAAGAAAAATTTAATCTTCTGTTTTTGTGAATTATAAATGAACAGTCATAAAAATGCCTACTGGAACAGTTAAAACCAAAACCAAACATATTTTTTGTGACAACTGAGTTGTAAAATAGGTAGATTTAAAAAAGTGAAATGCCCAGGTTTTGAAAGGTATAAACTAGTATTATTCTTCTGAAGGTCAATATTTGGTAACATATACACTTAAATACATATGATACATACAAAAAACCCTAAAGTTTTGAAAAATCCTTTGGTGTAGGAATTTCAGGAATTTATCTACAAAGACTTTGTAAGAAAATTCACTGTATTACTATTTAAAATAGCAAACAATTGCAAAAATCCCAAATTCTTACACATAGGGCATTTGTTAAAGGTTGATGGATCCTTATGAAGGAATACTTTTAAGTATTTTCACACATATACTTGTGAGTGTTCTTTCCTAAGGGCTTCCCTGGTGGCTCAGCTGGTAAAGAATCCGCCTGCAATGCAGGAGACCTGGGTTCAATCCCTGGATTGGGAACATCCCCTGGAGAAGGGAAAGGCTACCCACTTCAGTATTCTGGCCTGGAGAATTCCATGAACTGTATAGTCCATGGGGTCACAAAGAGTCGGACACGGCTGAGCAACTTTCACTTTTGTTCTTTCATAAAGATTTATTATCTTTAACAAATATGAAAAGTGGTTATTAAAATTTATTTTTTTTTGGATGCAGAACTCTATATCCCAAATGAAGTCTAGTTATAACCTAAATTTAAAGAAAAATAACAATAGCAACAGCAACAATCAAAGGTGCTTTTTTTAAAGAAAGGGTGGGAACCTGAAACACTGTCCACTCAACCTCAGAGGTCACTCCTAGGAACTTTATGGCTTCAAGGAACACATCATGTAATCTACTACTCTTCAAGAACATTTATTGTGGAAAAGAAAAAAGCAAGATGATAAAATGACTCCATTTTTGTAAAAAAAAAAGAAGTATATATATATATATGTTTATATATTATACAACAAAGAATGATTAGAAAGATATACAGCAAAAGGCAAATAAGGCTTATCTCTGAGTGGTGGGTTTACAGGTAATTTGTACTTTCTTCTTGCTCATATGCTTTTTCCCTTAGATCTTTGAAGTATTATTTAGCAAATATTCCCTTTCAGAATAAGGAAAATATTATTTTTAAATATGTATTTTAAAGTTGGATTCTTCCATACAGTCAGCTTTCCCACCCCTTTATTTCAGCTGGTATTTTAAAGTATTAACAATTCTTTAGATGATTGCTCACCTGGAGAAAGATGTCTTTAATCTGACAATCAAGTAGATATTAAAATTCAGGTAAATGAACTCTTCCTGACAAGAGGAAAAGTTTCTCTGCACCCTTACTATAGATTTTCTTTATGCCAAGTTGTAGTGTGTTAGTCTCTCAGTTGTGTCCAACTCTGTGAGCTCATGGACTGTAGCCTGCCAGGCTCCTCTGTCCGTGGAATTCTCCAGGTAAGAATACTGGAATGGGTTGCCAGTAATACATCCTCCTCCAGAGGATCTTCCCAACCCAGGAATCAAACCTAGGTCTCCTGCATTGCAGGCGGATTCTTTACTGTCTGAGCCACCAAGGAAGCCCAACTCAGTTTAGATGATCCCAATTTTGTTGGCCACATCCAAAGTATCATAGTCAAGTGTAGACACCTCAATAAAAAGTACTCTATACTCTGATTTCTGTGTCTCTTCACATGAGCTGTTCAATCTCTGAGAAAGGTTTCCTCCCCTCATTCTTTAGAAGGCTGAATCATTCTGTCTTCAGATCTCAGGAGAGACTTTCAGAGGTCTTCTCTAACTATAGTAAATATTCTCCATCATTGTACTATTTCTTTCCTAGCACTTAACACAATTTAAATTACATATTTGTTTACTAATTATCTGTCTCATCAATAGAACTGAAGTTTGCAGAGACTATCTATACTATTCACCAATATATTTCACAATGCTTGGGTAATACCCGGCAATTGTTCATAAATATTTGTTGACTGACTAAATGCTTGCTAAAATTTGAATTTAGAGACTTATGGAGACTCAAATGGTTTATATTAACCTTTCCCATGCATGCGTGTGTGTGCGCAAAGTTGCTTCAGTCGTGTCCAACTCTTTGCGACCCTATGGACTGTAGCCCACTAGTAGTCCAATTCTCTAGGCAAGAATACTGGAGTGGGTTTCCATGCCCTCCTCCAGGGGATCTTCCTGACCCAGGTATCAAACCTGGGTCTCTTAAGTCTCCTGCATTGGCAGGTGGGTTCTTTACCACTAGTGCCACCTGGGAAGACCAACCTTTTCCATACTCAAGACTCTGTTGTCAATACTGTTTACAACTTCTGATAATTTCAAAATAGCCCAGAGGCATATTAACTATATCCATTTACAAAGGTTGTATCAAGTGATCCATGACTCACAAGGGATTTGTTGAGATGTCCACTTCAGGACTACTGATCCTTTATCATGTATCTTTTGAAACATAAACAGTGTATAATACAGAGTAAGCATTTGCCACTTCAACATTTTCTAAAGCCTCTTCCAGCCCTGCTATTAATTATAACTGAAGCACACTAATTAGGACTAATCTCAGTATACTGTTATTTATTACACATCATTCCATACATATGCTGATGTGCAGCCGCCGAACTATAAATCCTTTCTGTCAGGAATCTGAAAGGGTCTGAGCTACTATTTTGGACACAATTTAAATAACAGGGCCTCCAACAATGGCAAACCAACAGTCTCAGAAAAGCTCTTGCAACTAAATGGAGAACTTAAAAACACCAAAGCAAACAGTGTAAGAAAAATAACCATAGAAGGTACCAAATAAGCAAAGAGACATAACATTTTAAATACTTCCAAATATTTGGTTTCAAAGCACAAATGGAGCATGTGGGCTTTCTGCATCTTTTTCTGCCAAGTCCCAGGAAAAACTAACCATACTACAGTCATCTAAAACAGCTGTTAGGACTGATCTTCAAATATTTGGTTTCAAAATATAGACCTATTTGCACTTTAAAACTCAGTTGCCTGCATACTGCTCCTATAGCACCACACTGAGATAATCCTTTCAAAGTAAGGTGCTGGCAAAAACAGACCTTTACTCATGGTGAGAACTGCCTCAAATGGACACGGGAAAATGTTAACTTTAGTCCTAAAGTCAACTGTCAAAAAAGATAATTTGCTCTGGCACCAAAATACTTCTTTTCTTTCTTTTTTTAAGAGAGAGACTAAATTTTATGAGTTACTTAAGGTTAAAGAGAGAGGGTAAATGTGAAATATTAAGACTGTAGAAACAAGGGAAAAGGTTTGTCCTCTTCATTGAAAATTGTTGATTTTCTTAATCTTCTCATTTAGCATATTGTTCTTGTGGTATTCAAATATAAACTATCAAATCTGCCTCACTTTGGGTTGCTGGACGGTCCAAGCCACAGAAAAGGATCTTAGTCTAGAAATAAATCAAGTGGTTTAAAATAACCTTCCCATATTCTGGTGTAATTATACTGGTTTTCTAGGACTGTGTATCAGCATATATCCTAGCTGTATCCTACAATTCTAATAGAGTAATACATCAGGAGCCTGGTATGACAGGTGATAAACAGTGTCTTTTACTCTTCGGAGCAGACATCCATTCTGATTGACTATTTCAACTAGCCTAAATATCTTAATGTTTCTTTAAAACAGAGGCAATGAACATGCCTACACCTTTATGAATTATTGTTTTGTTTTCCATCAACTCTTATAATAATTTAAACCTTGTTTCTGAAAAAGGCACTTAAAAAAAAAAAACAAAGACACATGATAGTACAACTCAGAAAAGGAACTATACTTGGCATCTTACAAAACAGCAGTCCATCCTCACCCTATTCTTCTGATAAGTGTCACACAGATGGAAAGAATAAGAGTTACAAATGGTTAAGAAATGTATCCTGAGTCATATAACTGATTAATGAGGGAATTGGAAACTTCTTTCATTTCCCTGTTTAGCATTCCTTTGTTTCAGGCAGCTCCCAAATCAATGAAATTCCAAGCAGATGAGAATACTCTTCTTGACCTTACCTCTTTATGCACCTTCCAACTGTCTACCGTCACATTGAAGAGAGCTTTAAGGGCCTCAATGGCACAGTCTGTCTCCTGAGGTGAGAGAGGAGGTCCATTATGGTCTATGGCCGATTCATATTCATCGGTCCACTTGATGCTAAAGGCACTTTCCAAGATCTGGGTTAGCAGCGGTAGTCCTTGGAGCTCATAGCGCAATTGTGACCTGATGTCGGTGTGCAAAAGTGACAGGACGAAGAGCAAGCGCAAGTCAAAGCACTTAATGTCATTGATAAATTTTCGGTCCTTGCACTTTCTCAGGAGGTTACAGAGCTTTGCAGCAAGATTAAGTTCCAGACTGAGCTGCTGGGCCATCTGACTGTTGAACACTATGTTACAAAGACATTTTAAGGACTCCACAATAACTGGGAACTCTGACACCTTCTCCAAAGAATCATCCGACTCATTTAGCTTGGCTAGTCGCAGCAGTATCTGCATATTTTCCTTGGTTGTTACAGGAACTAAAACCTTTTTGTCTCTGGAGAGAATGCGGAGAACTTCCAGGCAGGACACTTGACATGTTGTTGGGATGTCCTTTAAAAGGACTTTAAATATGCCTTCACAGAGTTTCTGAAAAACAAGAATGAGTATGAAAAATATGGTTATTTGGCTTAAGTGATTTAAAATGGACTGTTTCTCTATCAATGTATTAAATTGCAGTTCAAGATCTGGCTAGAAAAGATTTTTACTTTTTTAAAGTCATAGAATGTTAGAAGTGAAAGAGACCTTATATTTGGTGCACTTCTTTCACTTTACAGATTTGGAAATTGAGGGCCAGAAAGGTTAAGCTACTTGTATGAGGCCAGAATGAATTAGTGGGTAGCAACAGTTAGAGTATGGGTTTCCTAACTTCCAGCCTAATATTCTTAGTTTAAAAGAGAATTAGTGACTTTATACAGATGAGTTTCAAATATTTTATATAAGTTTGTTTTCAAGAATTTTTAATATCAGACTACATATACTATGAGGATAGAAGGTAATAGTATGAATCACAGCTATTCCCCTCCTGGAAATAAAAATTAATGCCTTGAGAACTGGTTCACACTGGCCACAAGTACAGGCTCTTATAAAAAGACTTAAAGAAGCCTTCATTTAGACCGTTTCAGCCTTGCTAATGTTTTCCAAATTTATAGTACTATGGGCAGTAGTCCCATGTTATATAAACCTTAGAACTCTCTTTAGCTAATATGTAATAACATTTAATTATCAAATGACCCCAGAGAAGATCTTTTGCTGACAACATTACTAACAATTATTCCAAGTACTGGGTTGCAAAGAGGGCTCAGTTAGCATATGTGATTCCTTTCAGTCAATTGCAAAAAGGTGCCCTTCTCCACACTAACTGCAGAAAGTGTTTCTACTGGGTGTCAAATTACCAAAAAAGCCCTCTTCCTCCATGCAGCCCTGTGCCAGGACATATGGCTTAGGAAGCTCAAAGTGTGGGCAGGATCTTAGCTTTCCTTTGTTCTCTTGGAGTAGGGCACAGATTACACAAATATACTAGTAGTCCTGGTTCCAAATCTTGCTACCACTATCTCAGAAACAATTCTTTATTTGGACCCAAGTGTACTCTATCTTGAATTTTCTGAAAAAGTTTTTTCTATCATTGCCAAATTTAAGAACCACTGATAATTCTCTTAAAAGTCAATGTCCAGTTTTCTTCTCCATAAACTGCAGATCTGGGTCTCTGAACCTCAAACCTTGTATGAGGAGAAGTAGGTATAACCATTCCACTGCCAACCATCTCTATGCCCATTACATTTTATAAAAACAAAAGCAACAACTATGACCAATACAAGGTTTTACAAAGTTTCTATTACTCTGTCATCAGACTTTAACGAAAAGAGGCTATCTGTGGGTCAAGAATTATGATCTTGGCAGAAATTTTAGGCCATGTGCATCTTCTCAGTACATCTAAGTCAAACAGCTATGGAAATGTCAATTTTAAATGTACTACGTTCTCTAGATGGAAGTGGAAAAGAAATTAACCGAGCAAGCTAAAAAAAACTTTGTTAACTCTGTCCCTTAACATACCTGATTAACTAGAAGGGACTTCCACTTAATATTTTAATATCATCATAAAAGCATTTTTTTTCATGAATGCTGTTTTGGGATAGAGGAAAGTATAATATGACCATTATTAAAAATATATAAAATAGGAAAATTTCTCCAATTTCAGAGTTTTCACATCCAAGACAAAGAAAAAAAATATCTTTTACACACTATTTCCTACGTGCTATATTCCTGGGTGGTGGAGTTAAATAACCTTTGCTCCCATATAATTTTAACCAAGAAGGAATTATCTACATTCCTATTTAAGAAATACATAATAAATAAGGTATTATAAAACATTATATACGTGAATTTGGAGTTCTACATATCTAATAAAATACAGAAATCTTTAGTTCTTTTCTTTCTAAACCAAAAACAACAATAAAATCTCCTCCCCCCTCTCCAAGTCTGTGGGTAGGAATGACTTCTTTCTTCCTCCACTGTCAGATTCAAGAAAGAAAAAGAGCAAAGTATGAATACAAATAGCCAAGGCTATAAACCAAATGGATTGTTAAAACTCTGGGACATAAGAAAGCTACATAAAAGAAATTAGAGAGGCCTACAAAATTTAGAGTTAAAAACTGCCTCATCTAAAGGCTTGCAGGAAATCCATAACCAAGACTGTTTCAAGCATAGTTTTCAATCAGTTGTTTTTAGACATGTCATTTCTCATCACAGACTTGCCTCACATGACAACTGTTAGGTAGCTTTTTGTTATAATGTCTCTTGAAAAGTAATACCACTTCTTGGACAATGAACTCCTCCCTTTTTTGTATTACAACTTTAAAATAATCAAAGACGTACTCAAAATATAAGAAGTTATATTTAACAGACACATTCTTTGCTCTACTCAATACAATCATTCCTATTTAGAGAATATTATAAAGAAAAATTAAACCATGTATTGCATTTGGATGAATGAGAAGTCTTTCTTTGCATATGAACCACAAGCAAGAACACTGAAGAGGTAGCGTTCCTTACGATTCCCCCATCTGTTGAGTGCATGCACGACTTCTGTTTCAAAGGTGCTCTTGTTTCTTTATTTTGCCTTAATGGTACTTTCCTGTACTGTAACTATTTTTTTCTGTTGATTTTACTCCTTCAAAAACATGCCTTGCTCTCTTCAAATGCTTTCCATAGCTCCCTGTTCCCCACAGAATGCAGCTGAAATAAGCTCAGTGTCGCCTTTCCTATATCTCTGTCACACACATACACCCTCCCTTTTCTTTCCTTTCTAAGTGCTCCAAATGGACTTCCAGTCCCCTGACAATATGTCCTGAACCTTCTCCCACCATTACCTCAGCATGGCCTACCCTGTCCCCATTTCCACCAGTTAGCACCGCACTCTTTTTCTAAGATTTAATTTGAAGACTGAAGGGAACGAAAGATTCTCCAGCTGCTCCCTCTGCTCTCCTTCTATACAGCACTTAGTTTCAATAACCACTTAGTTCCTTATAGAGTGAGATGGATGTTGGGGCATCTCATTCCTTTCATCTATATCCCACTGGCAGGCCCAGGTGTGCTGTAGCTGTATTTAAGTGCAAGATACCCACATTCTCCCAAAGATTATCTGCTTTAAAGTTTACTACCTGACTCTCCAACCCTTTCCAAAGAATAATTCCTTTGTATTCCTCCACCACCAGCCACCTCTCACTATCAAGTCTTCTCTTCCTCTTTGTGCAAGTACAATAAATCATCATTACATAACATTTTAAGTACAAACTGTTTTTATTAACTTTCTAAGTATTTATTTATACAAGCGTGTTATCACGGTTCAACTGATATATTTTTTAATCTGAAAACTATTTTGGTATCTTAGATAACCATGAAACACATAATTTTTTTTCCATTAAAATTGATGGAAATACCTTCTGATTTAAAATCTTTTCACTAAGAGGTAAGGTTTTCAGGAATGAACTAAAGTCATAAAGCAAAGCTTAGGTATGCTCATAAAGTATAATTACTTCAGAGAGGCTGACAAAAAGCCCTTTTAAAATGCTCATTAGGCTGCAGTGCACGTGCTCAGTCGTGTCAGATTCTTTGCAACCCCATGAACTGTAGCCCACTGTGCATGGTATTATCCCAGCAAGAACACTGAAGTGGCTTGCCATTTCCTTCTCCAGGGGATGTTCCCGACCCAGGGAACGAACCCACATCTCTTGTATTGGCAGGTGGATTCTTTGCCACTGAGCCATCTGGGAACCCCCCACTAGCTTAGTAGCCATGGCTATTTCCATAAAGTTAGGCTGTAAGACCTAGCAGCAGAGACTCAAGATTGAGATTCTCAATGTTAATACCAGGTTTTATCAAAAAAATTTTGGTAGCTTGCTCCCGAATGGAAACCCTAGAGTATACTATAGTAATGGTTTTCAGCATGCATCATAATCTCTTAAAGAATTATTTGTTGTTAATTTTATTGAAGTAGAGTTGATTTACACTATTATGCTACTATCTACAGTACAGCAAAGTGGTTCAGTTATACATATATATGTATATATTTTTTTGCATGTTCTCTTCCGTATGGTTTATCACAGGATACTGACTATAGGACTCTGTGCCGTATAACAGGACCTTGCTGTTTATCCATCCATATATAATAGCTGGTCCCAAACTCTCAGTCCTTCGCTTTCCTACTCATCCTCCTCCACGGCGAACCACAAGTCTGTTCTCTATGACTGAGTCTGTTTGTTTCATAGATATGTTCACTTGTGTCGTATTTTAGATTCCACATATAAGATAGCATATTCAAAAGCAGAGATATTACTTTGCTGACTAAGGTCCGTCTAGTCAAGGCTATGATTTTTCCTGTGGTCATGTATGGATGTGAGAGTTGGACTGTGAAGAAGGCTAAGCCCTGAAGAATTGATGCTTTTGAACTGTGGTGTTGGAGAAGACTCTTGAGAGTCCCTTGGACTTCAAGGAGATCCAACCAGTCCATTCTGAAGGAGATAAGCCCTGGGATTTCTTTGGAAGGACTGATGCTAAAGCTGAAACTCCAGTACTTTCGCCACCTCATGCGAAGAGTTGACTCACTGGAAAAGACTCTGATGCTGGGAGGGATTGGGGACAGGAGGAGAAGGGGACGACAGAGGATGAGATGGCTGGATGGCATCACTGACTCGATGGACGTGAGTCTGAGTGAACTCCGGGAGTTGGTGATGGACAGGGAGGCCTGGTGTGCTGTGATTCATGGGGTCGCAGAGTCAGACACGACTGAGCAACTGAACTGAACTGATAAGTGGTATCATATGGTATTTGTCATTCTCTTTCAGACTTATTTCACTTAGTATCATAATCTCTAGGTGAGGACTGTTGAAACACAGATTGAATCAGAGTTTCTGATTTAGTTGGTCTGGAATGAGGACAGAATTGGGACTCTTAACAAGTTCCCAGTTGACGCTGTTGCTGTCAGTTCAGGAGTCATACTCTAGGAACAAATGAACTGCAACTAACAATGGATTGATATGACTTGGATGCTGGGGACCAGGGGTTAACTGAGAGTAACTGACCAGATGAGCACAGAAAAGTAGACAGAGCTGAAAGCCATTAGCACAAACACCGTAACTTCTCCTCAGCTGTCCTAAAGATGTCTCAGGGTGGCAGGAATAGGGATGGGATGTCATTATCTGGTCACATTACTTTTCGTAAATGTTAAAAATCACTTGAGGTGTAAAGTGTATTACTTGTTTAACATCAGTAGTCCTAGGCCTGAAACTTGTTCAAGTTATCATAGACTCCAGAACTAGAACAGTGTTGTGATTAAGGGCAGGGGTTCTGGATTTAAATTTGTGTTTAAAGGCTGACTCTACTCTCTTCTAATGGTGTGATCTTGGAAAGTTACTAAATGAAATCACATATGTAAAGTACTTAGAACAGTGCTTGAAAAGCATTAAATGTTCAGTACTAGTTATCATTTATATATTGTTATAAGGTAAAGATCTCAAATCCTCAGCTTAGCGTTTATGATCCTCCAACCTGCATTTTGAGTCTTCTCTTTCATACTGCTCCCCTATCAAACCCTTGTCTCTAATTATATTTATTTCAAATTATTTAATGTAGAGTTTTGTGTGTGTTTTTTTTTTTTTTTTTTGCTTTCTTGGCATCTCCCTTTTATATGCATCAGTCTTTCTCCTTCTTTGATTATTTAAGTTTTATCCATTCTCCAAAACTAAGCTTAAAATTAACTTTTGATATAAAGTTTTTCCTTACTACTTCAGCCCTTGGTTCTTTCTCTCCAAGTAATGCCCATACCAAAATTTGTAGCAATCACTGGTATTTAGTGACTTCTTCCTGTTTTTTTATGAGTTTGCCTCAGCTACTAAAAGCTCTCTGAAGGTAGAAAGGACATCTTTCTTTTATGAGAGAAGAAAATGTACTGTAGAGGCTTTTAAATCAGAAAAACCTGGATTTAACAGCCAGCTTTACCACTATGATTCAGACATTTTTTTTTAATTCTGTGAGCCTCACTTTCTCATTTGTAAAATGGGAATAATATCACTTATATCTCAGAGGGCTGTTGTGAAAGAGTCTCTGGGATATAACAAGCACTTTTTGAATTGTGACTATTATTATGTTTTATTTCTTTATAATCCTTGCAGCCCTCAGCAGAGCAACAAGAACACAATAAGCACCCAACATATAAACTGACTATACTAAGAAGTTCCCTGAATTTAAAGCACTAGTAGAAGTCAATTAATGTTGTCTGGATAGTTGTCCTTTCTAAGAAGGAATGGGAGAAGCAGTAAAGGCTGTTCTTGTGATTGTACTAGTAAGATGGTTTGTCCTATGGTGTAAAATGTCTTTTTATATGGGAAGCAAAAATCATGTGTCTTCATATAAAGTTCTCTTTTCTGAAGAGTTTAAATTCCTTATGCATGTTCTTTAAAATGTAAAATGCATTAAACTATCAAAGAAAATAGAAAAGACATTTATAATTATACTATGCAGTATTAATATATTTTATATGCAGTGGACAGAAGGATTTATCATTAGTCAATCTACTAGAGTATCAGTAACAAGCACATTACTTCAGTCTACAGAATGACAATCATCATGTGTAAATAATTTTGTTTCTTGTATTTTAAATTTACTTTTTCCACATTGCTATACAGTCCTTATAAACATAATTTTAATTTGAAAGTGAAAGTCACTCAGTCATGTCCGACTCTTTGAGATACCATGGACTATATAGTTCATGGAATTCTTGAGCCTAGAATACTGGAGTGGGTAGCCTTTCCCTTCTCCAAGGTATCTTCCCAACCCAGGGATCGAACCCAGGTCTCCTGCATTGCGGGAGGATTCTTTACCAGCTGAGCCACAAGGGAAGCCCAAGAATACTGGAGTGGGTAGCCTATCCCCTCTCCAACAATTTTAATTTGATGCAATATTAAATATGACTCCTGTTTTCAATAGGAGTTTAGCATGAAATATAGCAGAGTTCAGGAAAAGCAGTGGACTTAGTATCAGAAGGGATGACTTCATAACTTTAATAATAATAGCAACATTGTTTGCTTAAGTGCTTTATAGTTTACAAAAAACTTTCATATACATTCCTCAATCTAAGGAATGCTTACTGAACACTGACTATGCTAAGTCACTTCAGTCGTGTCCGACTGTGCGACCCCAGAGACAGCAGCCCACCAGGCTCCCCGTCCCTGGGATTCTCCAGGCAAGAACACTGGAGTGGGTTGCCATTTCCTTCTCCAATGCATGAAAGTGAAAAGTGAAAGGGAAGTCGCTCAGTCGTGTCCAACCTTTAGCATGGACTGCAGCCTACCAGGCTCCTCCATCCATGAGATTTTCCAGGCAAGAGTACTGGAGTGGGGTGCCACTGCCTTCTCTGGAACACTGACTATATGATTCTTTAAATGACTACCTAAGAACACTTAACTGAGAAATAGAAGGCCAGGACTCAATCCAGATCAACTGATTCCAGTACTATGCTATCTCTCATTTAGCTGTGACCCTCAGCATGTCACTTTATTAGATTTTCTTCTTCCNGGAACACTGACTATATGATTCTTTAAATGACTACCTAAGAACACTTAACTGAGAAATAGAAGGCCAGGACTCAATCCAGATCAACTGATTCCAGTACTATGCTATCTCTCATTTAGCTGTGACCCTCAGCATGTCACTTTATTAGATTTTCTTCTTCCTCTATATCGTGCATCAAGACTCTTTTAGGCAACCTTCTTCCACCTCCAGAATGGTAAGCTTTTCACTATCAATCTGTAAAACCAGGATTAGCTTTAACTTCAACTATGAAACAAACAAAACAGGCTATGACATGTATATGAGCATTCAAATAATGAATCCATCATGATTTATATGCTGTCCTAAAAGTTGATTTCTAAAAATATTTTTAAAAGAGAAAAGTCAAGTTTTATATATACAAAGAAAATGTCTTTGCTTATAATACAGACATCATAGTCAGTCTATTATACTCTGGCAACCCCAAAGAGGTAGTAAGAAAATACTTTTGAGACAAATATTACTACTCAAAAGTGTCTGCAGATTGGTGCCAGTTCACAAACTGTCTGTTATCAGACCATCCCTGGAAGCTCAGCTGGTAAAGAATCCACCTGCAATGCAGGAAACCCCGGTTTGACTCCTGGGTTGAGAAGTTCTGCTGGAGAAAGGATAGGCTACCCACTCCAGTATTCTTAGACTTGCCTGGTGGCTCAGATGGTACAGAATTTGCCCGCGATGAGGAAGACCTGGGTTTGACTTCTGGGTTGGGACAATCTCCTGGAGGAGGGCATGGCAACCCACTCCAGTATTCTTGCCTGGAGAGCCTCATGGACAGAGGAACATGGTGGGCTACAGTCCACGGGGTCACAGAGTCAGACACAACTGAGTGACTAAGCACATAAAAAGTTGAGAATATGTATTCAGAAACCGTTATAGTGATTTGACTTTGCTATCGAAGAATGATTCATTTTTATTGTACTTTCAAAATTACTGGTCTATTACAAATTAGAGGAAAATTAAGAAACAAATAAGTAAAAAACTTGGTCCTTCATCACAAAAAATGTGAAGGCACTGCTCTAGACAATGCATTTTATCCCATATGTTTTCTTCAAATATATAATGAAGGCATTAAATTAACTCAGATCCCAGAGTAATGAGGAAATACTATAATGCCTCATAAACAGACTTTGTTTTTGTTGCTCAGTTGCTAAATCGTGCCCAACTCTTTTACGACCCCATAGACTGTAGCCTGCCAGGCTCCTCCCTCTGTCCATGGGATTTTCTAGCTAAGAATACTAGAGTGGGTTGCCATTTCCTTCTCCAGGGACTGAACCCACATTTTCTCCTTGGCAGGTGGATTCTTTACCACTGAGCCACCAGGGAACTTATTAAGGCTTTAATTATTAGGCATTGTGGTAAAAACTGATAGATGTCCATCAAAATCCATCCTCCCTTTCTTAAACAGTAAGAGAACTGTGGCAAGTTTCATGGCTGCCTGATTACACTCCTCAGCTCTTCTTCATGGTCATATGACTGAACTCTTGCCAATGGAATGTATGAGGACACATTGTATGCCCTTTTCAGGTTTGGGTCATTACAATAGTGGGCATGCCTTCTCTCCTTTCTTGTCCCCTTCTGCAGCCCAGAACCTGGAAGTGGCAGCCCAGTACCTGGAAGTGGCAGCCCAGTATAGGCTAAGACAATGTTCAATGGCAAAGATATGACTTGACAAACCTGTAAAGAAGCTAGGTCACTGAATCAACACATGGAGCAGAGCTACTCACTTGCATGGTTGATCACCTATGAACTGTTATTTGGAAAGGTAATAAATGCCCATATTCCTTAAATCACTTCTTCATTGGGGGTCTTTCTGTTGCAACAACTTGGGTTTACATTTAAATAAGAATGTACCTTTGAAATACGATGTCCTAATGATGCCCCATATAGAACCTCTTTACCATCATTCCATAAGTAACATAAGTGATACTGTACCTCCCTGGTGACTCAGATGGTAAAGACTCTGCCTGTAATTCAGGAGATGTGGGTTCGATCCGTGAGTTGGGAAGATCCCTTGGAGAAGGGAATGGCTAATCACTCCACTATTCTTGCCTGGACAGAGGAGCCTGGTGGGCTATAGTCCATGTGGTTGCAAAGAGTCAGACATGACTGAGCAATTAACATTTTCAATGACTAACCAACTACTCTATATCTAATACCAAGACTCAGACCAACTTGGCCTGTTTGTGCCATGGTTGGTTTGTATATTCATTTGTTCATCTATTTATCCATTCATTAACAATTCACCAAATGTCTGTTTACTAAATTCAAGATAAAATGGGAATGACAGTATCTACTTCATAGGGCTATTGGGGGAATTAAATAAGATAATATGTATGTGCTGCCTTAGAATAAAATACTCAGTTTACCACTATAACTATAATGTATATGCCATAATAGAAAATTTGAGTTGCCAAGTCAGAGACACTTCACTTTGCTATTTTATTACCTGTGAGATCTGAGCAAGTTATTTGTTTTTTTCTGAGCATAAGGTTCATTACATGTGAAATGGGGATAATACCCTATATATTACAGTGCTGCTTATTAAATGATAAGATAGTACACAGTAAGAGACAAAATTGTACATTTCTAAGAACAAGACCTCTAAAAATGGGCCAATGACTGAACAACCAAATCAAAAATGAAATGGCAGTGAACAGAGAAAGTGAACACTGCAAAAGACAAGGACTAAACTAATGTCTGTTTTATTTATAAGAAATAGGAAAATGCAATAACTTTTCAGTTCAACTTGGAAAGAGGGGCAGAGAACACACACAGCAGAGGCAGTGAGTTCAACTTGGCAGTAACCCTATGATAACTACAGGCCAGAAAACAGTCGAAGAGCCAAACAAAATGAGTATAATTTCCAGAATCAGAATATTAAGAGTTATAAAGGGCTATAATGACTACTTAACATCAATAAAGACTAGCAGTGCAAAAGGTTCTACTAAAAAAATGGGTTTTGTTAAAGAATAAATCTGGGAAATTTATAAGGCTTATTAAAATATTAAAGATTCTCAGATGAACTATGGAAAAGAAACATATTTTCTAAGCTGATACTTCCTTTATTTATTTGACCATAGAATCCTTTTAGAAAATAATACTTAAGAACATATTCAGGATGGTGTGTGTGTGCTCAGTCATGTCCAACTCTTTGAGACCCTCTGGACTGACACCCACCAGGCCCCTCTGCCCATGGGATTATCCAGGTAAGAACAGTGGAGTGGGTGGCCATGCCCTCCTCCAGGGGATCTTCCCAACCCAAGAAGGGAACCTGTATCTCCTGTATTGCAGGTGGATTCTTTACCCACTGAGCCAACTAGGAAGCCCATACTCAGGATCAGGGGATTTATTTTATAGATAATGAAGACTGACTCCCAAGGAAGCTAAATGATTTGCTTAAGCAGCACAGAAAGCTACAATGGAAAAGGGGACTAAGATTATTATTAGACTCCCAGTCCTACTCTCTTTTCATTCTACTGGTATCTGGTGACTAAATAAATAAAAAATGAGTGCTACAACATGCAAAGCAATTCTGGGATAAGCTAGGTCTGTGAAAGGAATTACTAAGGACTGATTGTTTTTTCCCCTTAGACAAGTCCTTAAACATGGTTCTTATTATTATTTACTGTTTCTGGTCTTCTATTGTGTGCTGAAATACCTATCCATTCTCCTTAATAGAATTAAATACTTTCTCTTTAATAAGAGTGGATTCCCCATCCCACCCCCACCTTCTTGTCCATTATGTCTGCAATGTTAGCCTCATNTAATTATCACTTTTTAGTTAATAGCTACTGTCCTTGTGAATGAAGTTTTTATGTCACTTCCTTAATTTCACCTTTAGCTCCCCTTCTTGCACATGTACATTTTTTTTCAGTAATATAACCCTTCTGGTTATGTTCTGTATCATGGTGATCCTGTCAAAAGACTGAGAGTTCAAAGTAACAACAATTATGTAAGTTTGGCTCAAGTTTTTTTTGCTAATTAGCAATCCTAAGAAAGACATGATGCATCATCAAGAGTTCATTAACAGATGGGAAAAACAGCTTAGCTGTAAATGAAAACTTAAAAACCAATCAGCTGCCTTTCCCTTCTTGACTGAGGGCAGAAATGGGCATGTCAAAACTTTTAATTTCTCTTCAAATACAGTACCTGCCAACTCTGGTTTTCTTACTACTTAAGCGAGAGTCTTTATTTTTCAGAAAACGTTCTTCACTACCTATACAAAACATATTTTTGTATTTTAAGTTAATATACTGACAAATACAGGAGCATTATCATTTGTTGCATTTTAGTTTGCAAAATAAGAGAACATTATCACATTTAATCTTTACTGAGTTCTCAGCCCAGTCATAGTTTGATTATGTAAAAGCACACTAACAAAGCTGGAAGATGTACATTCTGTCACAACATATACTCTGTATCTTGGTGGCTGGTACAGATTCTCATTCTGTGGATCTCTACAGCTTTTTGTCTTTTTCAGTGTATCAAGTGTTACCTATATAAAGTTTCTCTGGAATTTCTTTGTCTCCAGTGTCATCTACTCCACAATGCTCACCTCTTCACTCTGAAATACTCTAAATCCCTAGATCTCAGCTCTAGTTGCCCAGGCCTCTATAGAAGATAATCAGGGGCTCTGATGGTAAGCTGAAGTTATGGACTAAATATTTGTATCTCCATTAAATTCATACGTTGATGTTCTAACCCCAGTGTGATGGTATTTGGAGATGGGGTTTTGAGAAGGTTATTAAGGTTAGATGGGGTCATGAAGGAGAGGCCTTGGTCTTATGGGAATAATATCCTTTTTACAAGAGACACCAGAGGGCTGGCTCACTCATTCCCCACTTACTTCCTTCTCTGCACAAAGAGGAGGTCAAATGAGTACACAGTCAGAGAGCAGGTGACTATAAGCCAAGAGAAGAGGTGTCAGAAGGAAATCTACCTTACCAACACCGTGATCTTGGACTTCTAGCCTCCAAAACTGTGAGGCATAAATTTGTTTTGCTTATACAACCCAGTTTTTGGTATTTTGTCATGGTAGCATGAGCAGACTAAGATAGCCGAGAATAAGGACAAGAGTAAAGTTGTTTCAATGAGATAGCTGTGATGTTAGAGGTCTTCAAAGGCACAAGAACACATTAGTGATGTAGCAGAAAAAAAGCACATAAACAGTTTGGGTTTTTTTTAATTCCTCATTGGAAAAGACTCTGATGCTGGGAGGGTTTGGGGGCAGGAGGAGAAGGGGACGACCGAGGATGAGATGGCTGGATGGCATCACTGACTCGATGGGCGTGAGTCTGAGTGAACTCCGGGAGTTGGTGATGGACAGGGAGGCCTGGCGTGCTGCGATTCATGGGATCGCAAAAAGTCAGACACGACTGAGCGACTGAACTGAACTAGTTCTATTATTTTTTGAATTTGGATCTGGAGCAATTTATTTATTCTACCTGAAGCTAAATTTCATCATGTGTAAGATATAAATATATCTATTTCACAGAGTTACTGTGAAAGATCTATATTATTAATATTATATATTATTTAACATGAACAGCATCTGAGACAATATATTGTAAGGAGTAAGGCATCTCACAGGTTATTTATTAGGAAACAGTACAACTGAAGTAAGGAAAGCACCTAGGTTCAAACACTAGCTTATAGCTATATAATCTTGGCAAAATTTTTTTAAATCACTGCGCCTAATTTCCTCATCTCTACAAACAGGAATAATGTCTAGGGCTTATAAATATTAAATGAGATGATACATTTTAAAATCTCTAGCACAGTGCTTAGGATAGAATAGAGACTTATGCACATTACCTCATAAAGATGGCCAGATAGAAGAGCAGATCAAGTAATATTAACAGGCACACTCTGCACAAGCACAGTAGGGCTAGGAAATTTTTATCTGTATTTTCCATTTAATGCCAAAGCCACTTGAAAAGGTAAGTGCTGATGTTATAACATGGCAATTTTGTATTATTTTTATAGATTCTGTAGTATCTATTTAGAATCTATCGAGTTCATTGCTGAGCATTTGTGCACACAGGCCTGATACAGGCACGTAACTTAAAATGCTCTGAATTTAAAATTCAAGTACATGCAAACTATTCAAGAGAAATAAATACTAACCAAGTGACAAAAGGTTGAGTTGGGGTTAGGGAGCTATTAAAAGTACATAACTCAAGTTATTTACAATACTACGGAGACTGAACATATGTAAAATGAATAAGGACTGTAAATGTATTTCAATGCATAGCAATTTAAGCTGTGTATTAAAGATTAACGGAATAAACTTCATAGAGAATTTAGCTAGAAAAAGCTTCTTGATAAACGTGTGTGCTGGGTAATAAGTAGGGGAAAAAATGAAAGAGATGGAGCAGGGGAAAGAACGTAGAAGACAAGCTAAGTGGTGGACAAAGGCAGAGGCAGAGAGGGATAAAGCAGGAGGATCAATTAAAGCAGATGTAGAGTTCATACAAGTAAAAACTCTCTAACAGTCATCTAACAGCAAAGTGGCTGCTGTAGAGATCCCATGACTGAAAGTATTCAGTCAGATTCTGGTTGGTTACCCTCAGCACAAAAGACCTTAGAAGGAATCACTGTCCTGGAAGATATTCTGGGTCCCTTACTATACTGTAAGTTCCTGAGGAGCCACCCTGCAATGACAGTCACTGAAAGCAGGAAAGGAGACAGAGGACCTAGTTTGAGTCCCAGATCCTCCACTCATTTTTCATAACCTCAAGTAAGTCAATCTCTCAGTTTTTCATCTATAAATGGGGAACTGGAAATGTCTGTTCAGCCTGGAACTCTTTCAGGTCCTAAGAGTTTTCAATCAGCCAAAGATGTACATGTTATACCCTTTCCTTAGCACATGGCCAAACTGTGTAAGAAGAGCTAATCGCTGAGAAGAAAAAAAATCAAAACCCTACATTTTAGGCAAAATAATAATTGTAAAAGACATCTGCAGCATGCCTACAGGTCAAGTACTGTACTGCTTATGGATAGTTACCCTATCCAGTCATACTGTAAATCCTGGGCTTCTGTTTTCTGTCAATGGTTTTAATTAACTTAGTGTCAAAGTTTTGTTTATGCTCTGCAACAAATTTCAAATTCTGGAGAGAGTTGGAGCCTACAATCAGAAAACAGAATCAATTCATAAGCTATATACAGGTCAACTCAATTATTAATGAGTGGCAGTATGGTGCAGCACAAGGGCTGTGGACCACACTGCATAGGCTTAAATCATGTCCTCCCACTTCACAAGTTTAGGCAAGTAATTTACTTCACTAGTTTAAGCAAGTAATTTCTTTGTGTGCCTTAGTTTCTTCATCTGTAAAATAAGTAAGAAAACAGTACCTCATTTATTAGCTTTATTATTAGGATTAAAGGTGTTAATATTCATATAATGCTTGGAATGATGGGCATGTAGTATTTAATAACAGGTTTTTCAACACATAATTTATATACCATAAATTTACCCTGTTAAAGTATACAGCTCATTGATTTTTAGTATATTCACACTTGCACAACCATCATCACTGTTTAATTTTAAAACATTTTCATCACCCTCAAAAAAACCCCAATACCCATTAGCAGTAACTCCCCCATTCCCCTCTCTCCCTAGCCTCTGGGAAACCAATGATCTACTTTCTGTTATTACAGATCTGCCTACTTTAGAAATTTCATATGAATGGAATTGTACATTATGTGGCCTTTGATGTCTTCCTTCTTTCATTTAGCATAATATGCTCAAGGTTTATCCATGTTATAAGCCCTTACAACAGTTAGTTTTATTCTTTTTTATGGATAAGTAATATTCTATCGTATGGCTATAATACATTCCATTTATCTATTCACAAAATGATAGACATTTGGTTTGGTTCCATTTTTTGGCTATTATGAATAATACTGCTGTGAATATTCAAGTATGCAGTTTTACGTGGGACACATATCTTTTTTGTAGATACCTAGGAGTGTAACTGTTGGGTCATATAGTAACTCTGTTTAATCCTTTGAGGAACTCCTAGATTGTTTTCCAAAGTGGCCACATCATTTTATATGCTGTAATCTATCAGTAATGTATAAGCATTCTGATTTCTCCACATCCCTGTCAATACTTATTATCTGACTTTTTTGATTTTAGCCATACCAGTGAGTATAAACTGGTATCTCATTATAGTTTTGATTTTCATTTCCCCGATGGTTAATGATGTTGAGCATCACATGTTGATTGGCTATGTGTATATCTTCTTTGGAAAAATGTATATTCAGATCCTTTGCCCATTTTAAAATTCAACTGTCTTTTTATTATGAGTTATTTATATATCCTAGATACAAGTCTCTTATCAGACATATGATTTGCAAATACTATCTTCCATTCTGTGGGTTTTATTTTCACTTTCTTGATAGTATAAGCACAAAAGTTAACTTTGATAAAGTCTAATGTATTGATTTTTCTTTGATTGCTTGTGTTTTTGGTGTCCTGTCTAAGAATCCACTGCCAAATGCAGGCCATGAAGACTTACCCTACGTTCCTGCTAAGAGTTTTACGGTTTTAGATCTTACATTTGGGTCTGATCTATCTTGAGTTAAATTTTGCACACAGTGTGAATTAAAGGTTCAATGCATTCTTTTATATGTAGCTAAGTTTTTCAGTGCCATTTGTTAAAATATTCTTTCCCCACTGAATGGTCTTATCACTCTTGTCAAAAATCTGTTGATCACAGACACACTGGTTATTTCTGGACTCTCAATACTATTCCACTGACCTACATCTATATGCAGGTTTTTTTCCAGTAAATACATACAAGATCCACAGTTAGTTGAAACTGCAGATGCAGAACTGTGGATGTGAAAGACCAACTATAAAGTTACACATGGGTTTTTGACTGCTCAGGGAACTGGCACCCTAAACCTTGAGTTGCTTAAAGGTCAACCATATGTATGTTTATCTATCTTTGTGTCACAGTACTCACTGTCTTGATTACTGTTGCCTTGTAATAAGTTTTGATGTTGGGAGTTTTAAGTTCTCCAGGTCTGTTCCTTTCAAGATTGTTTTGGCTCTTCTGCATCCCCTGCAATTCCATATCAATCTCAGAACTGGCTTGCCAATTTGTACAAAGAAGCTACCCAGAATTTTAAGAGGTATCTCATTAAATCTATAGATCAAAATGAGAAGTAGTGCCATCTGAGCATAAATCTTGAACATGGGATGTTTTCTCATTTCTTTACATCTTCTTTAATTTCTTTTTCAGTTCAGTTCAGTCTCCCATTTCTTTACATCTTCTTTAATTTCTTTTTCAGTTCAGTTCAGTCACTCAGTCGTGTCTGACTCTTTGCGACCCTGTGAATCACAGCATGCCATGTCCATCACCAACTCCGAGAGNACATGGGATGTTTTCTCATTTCTTTACATCTTCTTTAATTTCTTTTTCAGTTCAGTTCAGTCTCCCATTTCTTTACATCTTCTTTAATTTCTTTTTCAGTTCAGTTCAGTCACTCAGTCGTGTCTGACTCTTTGCGACCCTGTGAATCACAGCATGCCATGTCCATCACCAACTCCGAGAGTCTACCCAAACCCATGTCTATTGAGTCGGTGATGCCATCCAGCCATCTCATCCTCTGTTGTCCCCTTCTCCTCCTGCCCTCAATCCTCCCTAGCATTAGGGTCTTTTCCAATGAGTCAACTCTTCACATGAGGTGGCCAAAGTATTGGAGTTTCAGCTTCAACATCAGTCCTTCCAATGAACACCCAGGGCTGATCTCCTTTAGGATGGACTGTTTGGATCTTCTTGCAGTCCAAGGGACTCTCAGGAGTCTTCTCCAATACCATAGTTCAAAAGCATCAGTTCTTCGGTGTTCAACCGTCTTCACCGTCCAACTCTCTGCATTTGGCTGTGGTGGGTCTTCATTGCTACATGGGCATTTCTCTAGCTGTGGGAATGGGGCCCATTCTCCAGCTGAAATGCACAGGCCTCTCATTGTGTTGGTTTCTCTTGGTGTGGAGCACGGGCTCTAGGGCATTCAAGTCTCAGTAGTCGCAGTGTGTAAGGGCTCAATAGTTGTGGCTCCTGGGCACCAGAGCACAGGCTCAGTAGTTGTGGTGCACAGGCTTAGTTGCTCCACAGCAGGTGGGATCTTCCCAGATCAGGGATCAAACCTGTGTCTCCTGCATTGATTAGCAGGCAGATTCTTTACCACTGCGCCTCTAGGGAAGCCCTTAGATCTTCTTTAGTTTCTTTCAATAGCATTTTGTAGTCTTTTACAAAATGGAATTATTTTCTGAGTCATTTCCTTAGCTGTTGTTCTAGGACTTAAATAGCTTATATATGTATATATCTTAACAGAATTAGCTTCAAATTACATTAATTCCAGTGAGGTGTAGAAACACTGCTTCTATATGATGCTGTCCCTTTCCCCTCTTTGGTGGCATTATTGTTATACATACCAAAAATGATTACTTGATATATAATTTTATCTTTTGAAGTCACTGAGGAGAAACGACAGCTGGTATATACTTACAGCTTTTGTTATTTTGGCCTTCTTGTTTATAATTTTTGGTTCTCTAGAACCAAACAGTGACTTTATTATCTAGAGTCACTTCCTTAGTGCAGCACAGCTTTGCTCTCATCAACCTTTGTGCTATTTCTGACAAATATATGATGTTTCTGTATGTTACTAGCTGAACAATATATTATAGACATATTGTTCTATACAACTGCTCTTAAGATCACTTAAAAGAATAGGAGAAGAAATATGCATTTATATTATCTTTTATAATTACATAATTACCTTTACTAGTTCTCTTTTGTTTCTTTGTGTGGATTTAAATTGCTGTTTGAGGTAACTTGCTATCTGTTTGAAGGACTTTTAGTATTTCCTGTAAGGTGGGTCTAGAACAAATTCATATTTTCATTTATCTAAAAATGTTTTTATTTCCCTTGCAATGTTAAAAGATAGCTCTGTTGGATATAAGATTCTTGGCTGAGGTTTTTTCTTTGAGCTCTTTGAATACATTATTCCACTGCCACAGGCGTACATTTCTGATGAGGAGTCAGCTGTGTATCTCATTGAGATGCTTTGTAAGTGATGATCCATTTTTCTTTTGCTACTTTCAAAATTTTCCCATTGTGTTTGCGTTTTAGCATTTTTATTGTGATGTGTCTATGAATCTTTTTGAGGTTATTCTACTCGGACATTATTGAGCTTCCTGGATATATAAGTTGTTTTCCAATAAGTTTAGGAAGTTTTTAGACATTTCTTCAAATAATTTTTCTTCCCTATTCTCTCTCCTCTGGTACTCCAGTTATACGTATGTTGATACATTAACATCATCTCATATTTCTCTGAGGCACTCATTTTCATTATTCTTTTTTCTCTTTTTTTACCTTGTATACACTATTGATTTATCTTCATATTTGCTCACTCTTTCTTCTGACAGTTTGAACCCAACATTGGGCCTCTTTAGTGATCTTTTTCCCATTATTGTACTTTTCACTTCCAAAATTTCCATTTGGTTCTTTTTCTTTTTAATCATTTCTATTTTTGTATTGATATTCATTTGTTGTGAAATCATATTTTGTATTACTTCTTTAATTATGGTTTCCTTTACTTTTCTGAATATTTTTCTTTTTTTGTTTTGGCCACACCACACAGCATGCAGAACTTCTGCCAACCAGGGATCAAACCCAAGCACCCTCAAGTGAAAGCACAGAGTCTTAACCACTGGACCGCCAAGGAAGTCCTTTCTGAATATATTTATAATGAATATGTTGAAGTCTGTCTGTTAAATCCACCCTCTGGCTGTCCTCACAGCCAGTTTCCACTGCTTTTCCCCCAGTGTATAGGTCATTCTTTCCTGTTTCTTCACATAGCTTTGTGGTTTTTTTTGAAGCCAGACATTTTAGATAATACATCAACACTGGGTACTGCCTATGCCATTCAAGATCTGCTATTGTTACTTTTCTTATTTGCTCCTTGACTGGATGAATTATTTTAGTTGAGTATATTTTCCTCCTCCTCCCTGCAGATGTAGCTCCTCATGGGTCTCACCCTTTGGTATGCTACAGTCAGCCTGGGATGACAGTGGCTTTGGCAGGCCTCTCTTTGACTTTCTCTTCCCTGACCACACCCAGCTGTTAAGCTCCACTAACTGCAGAATGATTGATCTATTGTCTTCAACAATGTCCTGGGGCATAAATTGCTCTACAGACTGAACCCAATTTATTACAGCTCCTTTGAAGAGATAGTTCCTGAGGTAAGTATTTAAGATTTGTTCTAATTACAGGAAGGTTCCTCCCAGCTGTCTTTCCTCCTTCCTTTCTAGCAAACTAGCTAACTGTCTGGTTAGCCCCATAACTCCAATCAAAATGTCAGTCTCCTCCCAACTCCTTCTCCTTTCACCACAACCCATACCTTCAGGCAGAAAATTCACACTGTAGCAAAAAGTTGGTCCCTCTGGGGAGAGATTCAGAGCTTACTGTTATAAGGTCTGCTTGTTTCTCTTGGCAAAAATTCCTGAACCTTGGTTCTGATGCTGAGGGCAGAGACAACAGCATGCTTCTTTCTAGGTGACACCTCCTTGAGAGTTCAACTGGAGGAGACAGGGGAGTAGCAGGCCCAAAACCCCTCAATTTGCCTTCCAAGGTAGAATCTGCTTGTCCCACCAGCCAGGGCAAGGGCAGTTGGTGCCCCAATATTCTCAATGTTGCTTTACTCAAGGTAGAGCCCATGACCCATGAGTGGGTCATGGGTGAAAGAGGAGAGACCCCATCTCTCAGTTATAATTCACCCAGAATTTTGTCTCAGTGACATGTGGCTGGGGCAGGATGAGAAATGCTGACCTTAGCCCTGTCCCTACTAATTAGTTAGCCTTCCAACAGAGGACTGAGGAAAGTAGGAGCTCTGATCTTGGCTCTATCAGTTTGCTATTGTTCAGTCACTAAGTCATGTCCAACTCTTTGCAACCCCATGGACTGCAGCACTCCAGGCTTCCCTGTCCTTCATCATCTCCTAGAGCTCGCTCAAACTCATGTCCATCAAGTCAGTGATGGCATCTAACCATCTCATCTCATTTTCTGTCATCCCCTTCTCCTCCTGCCCTCAATCTTTCTTAGCATCAGAGTCTTTTCCAATGAGTCAGCACTTCGCATCAAGTGGCCAAAGTATTGGAGCTTCAGCATTATCCTTCCAATAAATATTCAGGGTTGATTTCCTTTAGGATTGACTGGTTTGATCTCCCTGCTGTTCAAGAGATTCTCAAGAGTCTTCTCCAGCACAACTGGAAAGCATCAGTTCCTCGATGTTCAGCCTTACGATCCAACTCTCACATTCACACGTGACTAATGGGAAAACGACAGCTTTGACTATACAGACCTTTGTTGGCAAAGTGATGTCTCTCTGTTTTTTAATAACCTGCCTAGGTTGTTCATAGCTTTTCTTCCAAGGAACAAATGTCTTTTAATTTCATGGCTGCAGTCACCATCCACAGTGAGTTTGGAAGTCAAGAAAATAAAATCTGCCACTGTCTCCACTTTTTCCCCGTCTATTTGCCTTGAAGTGATGGACCAGATGCCATGATCTTACTTTTTCGAATGCTGTTTTAAGCCAGCTTTTTCTTTCATCCTCATTAAGAGGCTCTTTAGTTCTTCTTTGCTTTCTGCCATTAAAGTGATATTATCTGCTTATCTGAGGTTGCTGATATTTCTCCCAGCAATCTTGATTTTAGTTTGTGATTCATCTGGCTCTGCATTTTGCATGATGTACTCTGCATAGAAGTTAAATAAGCAGAGTGATAATATACAGCCTTGACATACTCCTTTCCCGATTTTGAACCAGTCTGTATTTCTATGTCCGGTTCTAACTGTTGCTTCTTGACCTGCAAATAGGTTTCTGAGGAAGCAGGTATGGTGGTCTGGTATTTCCTTCTCTTTAAGAATTTTCCACAGTTTGTTGTGATCCACAGAGTCAAAGGCTTTAGCACAGTCAATAAAGCAGAATTATTTTATAACATTTGTAAAATACTATAAAAACATTTTATAGATGTTTTTCTGGAATTCCCTTGCTTTTTCTATAATCCAAGGGATGTTGGCAATTTGGTCTCAGTTTGGAGGAGGGTTTCCATCTCACTCCACCGAGAGTGGGAAGAAAGGGAGCAAGTCTCAGTTCAAATACCACAGACTTTCACTTTTCTGACTCAGTATATTTTCCTGAATAAGTGTTCCTTCATTGACTTCATGCTTTTAGGACTATTTCCAGATAATTTAAATGGCTATTGTTGTTGTTGTTGTTCTTAAATAACCAGTTTAATTAAGGAGTAGGTTCATAAAGCTCTCACACTGTCATGGCCAGAAGCAGAACTTCTTGCTGAGTTTTTTATATGAGAAAATGGACTGAAACTAAGTACAAATCAGAGATACTACTCTTAACATTCCCAGGCAGAAAATGATCCATACAGAGATCATATATGGACTGTCACATCTAAGGCTTACTAAATCAGATGGCTGTTCTGTTCTTTCTTCCTACATTTGTCCTTCAATACCTTGGCAACATATCTAAAATAAAAAATGGAGTCTGAAATGAAGTCTAAATTATTTTACTTCTGAACTACTGTGAGGTATTCATCCTGGCCCCTGATATAATTCAGCCCTCTGGTCAAGTTTTATGCCAGATCCAGCTGGATAGAAACTTTAAAAATATAAGTTTTAGAATGCATTTGGTAATATGTGTGTTTGTGTGTTTTAAAGAAATCAAGGTGTTAAAAATGATTATTGGTTTGTAAATGAGAACCAAACTTGCATCATATATCAAAGTATTTCCCAAAGTGAGACATCAACTAAAATTTGAGTCAAGTTTGCAAGACACACAAAGCTCATTTTCTTTTAGTGAAAATTGGAGTTTAACAATTTCAAATGACTATACTAAATGTAAAAGGCTTTTAGAACAAGCATTCATGCCTCAAGCTATCCCTAAGCATGGATTCACAGTATACGACTGATGGCTCTATCCTGGCACATTTTCTTTGGGGGACTCTAATATGGAAAATTACCCATTCATTTTCTATAGTCCACAATGGCAACCCTCAGTATGCATCTGTAGCTGAGAAATGCCAAACCAAACACCAAAGGAAAATAGCCAACTTAGGAACCAAGGCCTAACACAGGACCTGGCACACAGGAATTACTGAAAAAATATTTGTGGACTACAGAGATCTCTACTAATATGCCAACTACATCCAACTTTGTGGAAAAAAGAAGAAATATTTCGAACGGTAAAATGGACTTTTGTGTTCAAATAAATTTATTTCACTCCATAAACTAGCTCCACAAGGGATACTATCTCCAAACCTAATAATATTTTTATGTTCCCCCAAAAGGAGTATGTAAGATCATCACAAGGGGCCAATTTTAGAGAGAATAAATGATTTTAAAATGTATTGGTCTTTGCTTACATCCCGAATCATATAACTATGAAAGAATATATTATCACATATATTATCATCATATTCTTATATCTGATATACTGTAATGAAAAAGTTTAAAATATAGAAAAATGAAAATATCATCCACAGTAATAATACAAAGCCACTATTTAGTGAATTTCCTTGTAGACATTTTTCTTTGTATACTTTTTATTAGTTTTACATGGTTGTGATCACTTGTATGAATATTTTTGTATTCTGCATTTTCAGTAAACAACAGTATGAAAAGTGCTTGAGAATCTGTTGCCTACTTAAGAAAATATCAAACTGAAAACCAAACCATATGTACAAGTCATAAGAATTCTGGTCTCCACTTAATCTCCAATCCCTTTTACTCATTTAACTGGTATGTATTGTAGGTGTCTATTTTGTGCCACATGAAATGTCAAGGACTGAAAGTACAAAGAAAAGTAAGCTAGAATTTTTGTCCTCAAAGAGTTCTCAACTCAGTAACTACCTTATACCTTCACAGATATATGAACTTACCTATGCCAGTTTGAAGTTAATGAAATAAATGCTTGAAATTTAACTATTTTTAACTTGATTCTCTTGAGGAAAATAACTAAATACCTAAAAGTTTATCTCAGACAACAATTGAAGTTTTCTGCATTGGATATGGTTGTATTCTTATAGGTGAAAGAGCTGCAATTTTTTAAGTCATTTTACGATAGGTATTTTTCAATATTTATTGCAATTAGTTCTATTTATTGGCCTTGAGATCAGCTGTGCTTCAGAAACCAATATAAGAATTTTCATTTCCTTAAGGTGTAAAATTTCAGATTATTCATCATACCTTCCTCCGTCCTACATATTTGCATGATACATTTGTTTATGTGTTGGTATATAGTCATAGCCATCTATTTAGGTAGAATAGATGTAAAGGCTTCAGTAAGCACAGGTGCTTACATCCAAATATATCATGAGCTACATGCACCTGGAACTATTTGCATTCTATGCACAAATATTAGAAATGTGTCTGTCTTTACTTCTCTGGAAAAATTTAAGCACTCCTAGTTGGTAATTTCCTTTGATATTTTCTGATTTAAGTCTAAAGTCTAGTTGCCTAAATGGTCTCAAGGTATAAGAGATGAAACAAAGTTCTGAGTCATAATTTCAAACCTTCTGAAATATACCTCAAGTGATAATGAGTGGGAGCCATGGAGCACTAAGCAGTGAAGGAGCTGCACATAATAGCAAGAAAATCTGTTCTCTGCTTGAGGCTCCACCACTTACTAGCAATGTGAGTGTTAACAAGTTGTCATTAACATAAGCCTCAGTTTTCTTATCCATAAAATTGGTATGGTGATATTCTCTCCATACTTATTACAACTTTACTACTGAAAAGCAAATCTTCATAAAAATGCAAAATGCTACACAAATGTTAGGAATTAGGTCTAAGGATCATTACTTTATAACCAATTCCTAGAAAGTTCACATAATCAAGTTTTATTTTTTGAAAGGCTCTGTTCCCTTACATCTACTTATTGGTTGTCATAAGGTTTTACATAAGAGAGGTGTGTTTTTCAGAGCAACAGCACCTGTAGTTTATGGAAAGGGGTGATGCTGTTACCAACAAACTGGTAGAAGGCTCCAGAGATGTTTAGGAAAGAGAAAAAGAGAACTAGAGCAGGAAAGCAAATTGGATGATAATTTGAGTTCCTATTTTAAGATTGGGTTTAATGTGGAGACATGCCTATTATTCCATGTCTCTCTACACTGAGAACTTAAAAAGCTGTTAGGATACAGATCCTTTAGAGAAGTCCAATAATTTTGATTTCAAAGTCTTTATGGGCCTTAGGCATGAAAGAGTCACTGATGGTTTTAACCTTTGGAGACTGAAATAGTTTTGTTTGCCAATGTTTTTACATTAATGAAGATTATCTATCTAGGTCCCTAATGACATTTGTTTATATCAGACCTCCTAGGAAGCAGCAATCTATACACTAAGCCAAAATTAACACCAGTACAGTAGTTATGATCAGCAAAAATCTAAAAGGCAGTAAAAGACAATACCTTGAAAATGTTAAGTTTTGCTACTACCCTACAGGAAATAAATATGCTTTACTAGCAACTGTGTGGGAATTTTTCTTCCCTTAACTGAAAGCCGTATGGAGGGAGGGAAATCTCTGTCTTTATGCACTTACTTGGACTAGTGAAAGCACTGTCAAAGATTCTAGTGTCAGATCCACAAGGTACCACAAATCTATGGATATAGTATGGATTCTCCCAACTAAACTAAACAGCAGCTGCCTTCCTAGCTTGAATACCTAAAAAATGTATATATTCATTTTGTAACACCTGGCTTCTTTTTTCTTCTCACTTGACCATCTCTCCCATTAGCACATAATAGTCTCTCTCCTCCCTGTCCCTCTCTCTTTTACCACAGTGCAGTATTTCATTATGCAAATTTCTATAGTTTCTACAAATATTCCCTGATTCCTGGAGGTTTTATTGTTTCCAATCATCTGCTATTATGTACAATGCTTCAATGAGTAACACTGCTTACTTTATTTCAATCTACCCACAGAATAGATCTAAAAGTGACATTGCTTGGTCAAAGGGCAAAATGCATCTATAATTTTGGTAGATATAACTAGCTTCTATTCCATAGGGGCTTGTGTTATTTTCTACTCCCACCAAGTAAGTAAGGTACTTATTTCCTGAAGACCATTTATCAAAATGCACAAGCCTGGATTCCATCCCCCAATTCTGACTCAGTAGGCAGTGATGGGGCCTGAGCAGGCCTGTTGAAAAAGCTCCCCAAACAGCATATCCCTGGCTGAGAACCCTGTTCTAAAAGGTATTCTAGTCTTGTTTACATTGTTTAAATTCAAAAGAAAATCAGAATAAATCTTTAACTTCCAAAGTTTATACTCCTTGTCACTCATTCAATAAAACTTTTCGAGTACCTATCTGTGCTAGGCATTCTAGATGCTGAGGATATAAAGATAAATATTATTGTAGCATCTGTCTTTAGGGAGTTCACAGAGTCTAACAATGAGAAACATACACACACATATAAAACTAAGAAACAAATAATAAGCCTAGGATTAAAGATTTACATAAAATTTTATAGGAATACTGAAAAGGAGCATTTCACCCTAATAGGAATGCCAGAGGTTTCCTGAAGGAGAAGCTCCTAGAGCTGAGTAGGAATTAAACAGGTGAAAGGGTGAAGAAATATACAAGAGGACATTCCAGGCAGAAAACAACACATACAAAGATAGGGAGTAGGAAACAGAAGGGATGTGTATGTGTACATAACTGGAAACATTTCATGTTGCTAGAGCATAAATTACAAGGGACAGAAGTAAGCAACAGGCTGCAAAAGTAGGCAAACTTCAGATCACTGAGTATCGAGGTCATGATAAGAAGCTTGAACTTTATCCTATAGACAAAGAAAATCACTGAAGGGTTTCAAGGTTGAGAGTGACACAATCAGATTGTTGTTATAGAATTATGGACAATGGAATTATGGAAGGGCCCATAAATGGAAAAAGAATGAACAGTTAGGAAACTGGTATAGTAGTTCAGATGAAGGTATGAACAAGGGCTGGGCTAAGAAGGGAATGTATGGAGAAATCTTAAGAGGCAAAATGAGCAGGATGTTGACATTAAATATGGGGGTAGACATGAAGAGAGGGATGATTTCAAGGTATGATCAAACCATTACCAGCAAAGCACTGGACTTAAGCTATTTTTCCAGCAGCAATCATGGGTTTACACAGATTCAGTCATGCTCTCTCACCCGGTCTTACTGTTTGTAAGGCCAAGGATAGAAGTACAGGGCCCAGGAAACACTGAGGCAGAACTGGTGAGCTTCTCCTTGAACATCATGTTCTAATCAACTAAGTAAAGCAACCACAAGCTACCCTGACAGGCCAATGTGACATTTCATGATCTGATCTCTGATGCACCCTCTCTCATAATAACTCTTCTAGTGATGAGCCTCTTGATCCCATTTTCCTCTTTACCAGTGAAGTCAGTGACCAAGATGATTGCTGGCTACAAAAAAAAAAGCTGCCAGCATAGAGAACAATATGTGGTTGAGGCACACCAGCATCAATAGCTGTTTCCCCAAAGCTTAACCCAAAGCCAAGCTTGGCTTTACAATATTAGCAATTAGCAATTTTTGGCAGCCTGCAATCCTGCCATCAAACAAAGCCAATCTCTGCAGAGGAGAAGATATGGGGAAGGGTCCCCTCTGAACCCCTCCCATCCCCTGGTTTATGTAAGTGTAACAGTCCTATGGGGATGGAGCAGGAGGTTGTTGTGTGTAATTCATACTAAACCTGGCACTTGTCTTTCTTCTCAGAGGTCCTAAAAACCAAACACAAGGGAAACTGAATACTAAACCATCAGATGAAATCAAGACCGCTGTTATAAAGCGGACTTTATGAATGAAAATACATACAGACACACACACCACACAAAGTAACACTAAGGCTTACCTTTCTTTTATCTTCATCTGTTGATTCAAATTTGAAAGTAGCCCTATGCTGAAGAGGGAAAAAAGGGAAACAATGTCATTTTAAATATACAGATTTTTCATTTTGGCTATGTTAAAAAATATCTGATGTCTATAAAAAAAGTTGTCTTCCCAAATCACCTCAATATTCTTACTGAAGAAAAAGAGAAGTAAGCAAATAACTATAAAGCAGTACAAAAAGACTAAAGCAAAAATATATTCAGAAAAGAACAGAGTACCAAGCCACAAACTGCCCAGGGAAATCTGGAATGCTTTGCATAGAGTCTAGAGCATTTGAGGTGGACCTTGAGGGATGAATAGGAGTTTGCCAGGAGGCAAATGAAAGCATTCTAGGGACGGAAACAAAGGCTCATGTGTGAAATGGTATGATATATTTGTGAAATAAGTAGCTCTGTTGGAATGAAACACAGGACACGTGTTAGAGGATGACAGGAGTGGAGGAAGATAAGAATGGGAAAGTAGACTGGACAGAGATTTGGAAGGATCTTCAAGTGTTGTTGAGGAGCTTATACTTTATCAAATGCAATAAGAAGTCATCAGAGAATTGTACATAGGGAAGGACAGTAATTCTGTAAGAATGAGAGTTTAAACCATGGTTCCACCACTTATTAGTTAAGCAAGTAACAAATTATAACTGTATTTCCCATGTGAAAAAAGGGGTGCCTACTTCACAAAGCTGCTGTGAGGGTTAAAACAGCTAAGGCATATAATGTACCATCTGAGTAAACATAGTAAACACTCAGTTAGCAGTAGGATGATTATCATTAGGATGATAATGATGATGATGCCAATGATATTGAGAAAAAAATAACTGAAAGAAAAAGGAGGGTCACGACTCTCCTGAAATTACTGGCAACACTATTTTTTCTCTGTAGCTGAAATAGAGAATGGAGTAAGTTGTCCTCTGTCAGAGAGTGGCAGTACCCCAAAAAATAGAGCATAAAGTTCTTCATTCTCTTCTCAAATTTTATTCAAGAGAGCCAAGTGTGCTTAAGAATCCTCTAAGTTTTCCTTTAAAAAAAAAAAAAAAACAAAACCTTTACTGAACATCTCTCTTCCTTTCCTTTGTATTTCTCATTGGCAACACTGACAAACATTTATTGGCAATCCATCAGGAGTTAAGTACAGTAAGTACTAAAGATATTATCATTACAGGTGGTTCTGCATTGACAGCTTTGTAGAAGAACTGATTTTTGAAATTAAAAGAGATTGAGAAATGTTGACAAAGAAGCAGTTCTGAAGTGCAAAATAGTCAGAGGGAAGACTTAGAGGTAACAGAGAAGGGCCATTTGAGGAAACCTAAAGAGAAGCTGCCTAACATATGGCTTGCAAAACAATTAAAATGGATGTCAGATGGTGAGGGCTTGGATTTAAAAATTTATACCTGAACTGACATAAAGGTGACAGGCCACCAGGGGAAGACTCTGAAGGAGGTGTAAACAGTAGCTTATTCTGGAAGAATATTTTGAGCAGCAGCCTACAGACCAGATCAAAGGAGAACAAGGCTGAGGACATAAAGCTCTCTGAGAAATGGGCTTCAGTAATCCACGTGTAATATTGCTGGAGGCAGTATAAATTGACACCATCTTCAAAAACGAAAGTGATTTGGCAACACATAATAGCAACCATAAAAATATTCATATCCTTTGACCCAGAACGTCTACTCCTAGAAATTTATCCTAATGAAACCATCCAGAGGAGATAAAAATTATATTCACTGCAGTGTTACCAAATGTTACAAAAGAGAAAAAGAGATAACCTAAATATCTAACAACAGGAGACTGACTAAGTAAATTACTGTGCATTCATCTGAAACATTATCATACTGCAGTTTTTTTAAAGATAGCTAAAAAGTTCTATAACATGGAAAATTATTTTATGACAATAACTATAAAAATAGTAAAATATCAAATTGTATGTCTATGTTGACAGTACCTATATCAATCTATGGATGGATGCATTCAAAGGCTTGAGTGTTAAAAATGCAAAAATAAAACCTATACAGGGTTGGTGGAATTTCTGGTGGTTTCTTTGACAAAACTTGTTGATATATTGTTATTATTAAAAGAAAAAAATTAACAGGTAAGTGAATTGAACAAACAAGGAAAGAAAGAAGAAAAGGAAGGAAGAACAAAAGCTTTAACTTAGAAATTTACAGATCCAAGGTTTAGTAAAAACTAACACTGAACAAAAGATAAAGAATCAGTAGATTGTTCTGTTGGTTATAAACCGAAGCCTAGTAAAGGTTCACTACAAATGAAAATACGTAATTGCATTTAGAACTAAGAAAGCTTAATTTTTGCCATCATATGTGAAACATTAATTCCATACATTATCTGGAATAAATGTACCTAGTTGCCAGTATAACAGTCCTCCTAAACTTTTTTTTTTGGTTTTTTTTTGCATTTGTGGTAAGGAAACAGAAAAAGAAATCATCTTTTAGAAAGACCCTCACTAAGTTATAAAAATAGTTTTAAAAAGGTTTCTACATAGAATTAAATCTTTTAAGGTGATAATTTAGAATAGTACCAAGGACTAATTTTTCTTTTGCTTTTTAAATGTAAAGTTGATCCTGTGATAAAACTACAATATTTAAAAAGAAAGAAAAGAAGGGAAGAAGGAAGTGAGGAAGAAAAGCTTTCAAAAGCCCTGTCTTACTAGCATAAGGACTTAATTTAATTAGTTAATATACTGGTGTTGTGAGGCAATAAACTGAATTTAGAATATGCCAATCTATTCAGAAACTCAGACCCCTACGGTTGTTTGGATTCAAAGATGTTGACTTCTCTAAGGCAGGCTTCTCTTATCCAACTTAGATCATACCTAATCTATTCTGTACTGGGCTTCCCTGGTGGCTCAGACAGGAAAGAATCTGCCTGCAATGCAGGAAACCTGGGTTGGGAAGATCCCCCAGAGGAAGGCATGGTACTCCACTCCAGTATTCTTGCCTGGAGAAAAGCCATGGATGGAGGAGCCTGGTGGGCTGCAGTCCACAGGGTCGAAAAGCATCGGACATGACTAAGCAACTAAGCACAGCACACCACAACTCCTGTTCTCTCCCCTTTTTAAGGCTGAAAAGGAAGGGAAGGGAATCCAGCATTTCTGGCTGCAAATGCCTTTCTAGAACTGCTGGCCAACAGTCAACCACTTCACCTTCTTTATATGCTTAATTTCCAGATGAACAGGAGCAAATATGAACTGAACAGTAAAGCTTTAGGGACCAAGTAAGTTAGTAACAGCTCAGTAACACATCCAGCTCTTGAGGACTCCCCCCACCAGTTTCACATCCCATGAACAGGCTAGGCTCAACAGTCAGAAAGCACTGGTTTGAGTCCAGTCCCATTGTTTACTGAAAGTGTGACCATGGTCAAGTTATTCAACTTTACTACCTGTCAAGAGTTTCCTTATCTTTGTGTATAGCATCTTGCACATTGCAGGTGTTCAATAAGTAGACACTACTGTCGTTACTGCACAGTCTACGGGGAGGCATCCAGCCAAATACAGATCCACTAGACAACTAGGATTTATTTCATAGATTTCCAAAGATATACTCAAACAGTACCAATGCAAAGGAATCAACCTAATTGGAATGGTGTCTGTGTGTGTGTGTGTGTGTGTGTATTGTGCTGTGTTTTAGGAACAGAGATTATTTCTAAAATTAAACCCCAGTAACTGAGATTATATAATCCAATCTGGAAATAAGAACATGTATAACAAAGAACAGCCCACTACACACGCTCATCAAAAATCTGTAGAATGAACCCAGAGTTAGAACTCAACCTCAAATTGTTAAACAAAATGTCCTCTTACATGGTCCAGGATGTTTATACACCCTATTCAAATGTGGAGGCTGTATTTCTACAACTGTCTCCAAATTAGGTCCCTATCAATTGGATTCTTATGGCAATCCACTCCAGTACTCTTGCCTGGGAAATCCCATGGACGGAGGAGCCTGGTGGGCTGCAGTCCATGGGGTCACAAGGAGTCGGACACGACTGAGCGACTTCACTTTCACTTTTCACTTTCATGCACTGGAGAAGGAAATGGCAACCCACTCCATATTCTTGCCTGGAGAATCCCAGGAATGGGAGCCTGGTGGGCTGCCGTCTACGGGGTCGCACAGAGTCGGACATGGCTGACGTGACTTAGCAGCAGCAGCAGCACATAAACACACCTCACTACTATCAGTGCTATTTTCCTCTCTTATGAGGACTCATCTCAGAGATCTACCTACCTGTCTGTATCTTCAATAACTTTTACCTTTCATTTGGCCATAAACTTGTCATACTTACATAATAGAATTCTGCTGGAGCTTGCCAAGGGGTAATCATATGCCCCGGTGGCCTCTATGGCCGCAAACTATCTCTCTAGTTATCATCATAGTTGATGATGATGCTACACCAGTTTGTTCTCCTGTTAATTCAGAGTATTGGACCCAATGATCTTTGAGGTTCCTTCTAGTCCAAATATCCTGGATTCAAGGAACTAAGATACTTTTATGCATCTCAAGGCCCCAGATCACTGTTTGTTGTTGATAATCATAATGAAGGCAAACAATATCTCTACTAAATCTGTTAAAAGAACAAAATACATGGCACTCAATACATGCTAACAGATGAATTGAGAGGAAAAGGGCAATACTTTCCTACACTGAGTCAACTTGCATTATGCCCTTGAGAAACAGCCAAATGTCCTTTTTAAAGGGATAGATCGATCGATCTTCCTTCTCCCCAAAATGACAAGATCAGTGAATAAAAGGCGGCAGCCTGAAAATTGGAATCTCCTTAACACAGTAGAAATTAGATATTACCTGGAGCCAGACAGGTAAATGTTGCTTTAAACATGGTACAAAGTATTTCGCCAGCCATTAGTAAGTGCCAAGGGTCAAGGAAAAAGAAAAACTGAAGTATATTCTCTATTTTTTTTTAAATCAGGCTACGTCAACTCCATGCCACAGGGTTAATCCCTGACTTTTTCTGTTTAGAACAGCTATGGGTTTTTCTTCAGTGCCAGGCGCTGTTCTGATTTATACATATAACTTATTTAATCCTGACAACAATGTATGATGCAGGTACTATTATTATCTGTGTTTGGCAGATGAGTGAACTGAGGAACAGTAAAGTTAAGTACCTTGTTTTATACCACATGGATGGTAAATTGTGGATCAGAATTCAGGCAATCTGGCTCTAGAACCGGTGCTCTGGCCACAGGACCTCTTGAGAAACTTGATCATTAGGGAATGCCTCCTAGATGCCTTGTACAGTATTTGGTATTATACATCAGTTAATTTAGACCTCATAATAACTCAGGTGATGGAACCTAAGTTACAGATAAGGTACATATCTGTACATAGGTACGTATCTGTTACCTATGTTACAGATAAGGTACATATCTGTACATAGGTATGTATCTGTTACCTATGTTACAGATAAGGAAACAGACTCAGGCTTAAAATAACTTATCCATAGTCATGAAGCTAATAAATGGTAGATCTAAAGCAAGATTTATCTGATTCCAAATTCAACCTTCTTTCCACAATACTTGAGCTTCCTTTTGAGAACAACAAACTAATCATTCTCTCTATATATCATTCATTTCCCTTCTTGGTTAGACTCTTTAATGCCTCATAATCACTTCATTCTAAACATTTCTCATCCATTTTTCCAGATAAAGAAAACGAGGCACATAGTAGACCCAGGCACATTTTTAGGATTTCAGATTCCATTTCCCAGAGAGTGGGACAATTAATTTGACCTCCTCATTCTTATTGCCAGACCACTGCAATCATACTTCCCCTTCTTCTTCATCTGCCTCTAATGTCTCTTCCCTTGAGGGCAAAGCCCCACTTGCCAACATGAAATGCAGCTATTTTGTTCTCTGGATCTACTGTAATCAGCATTAAACATGAAAGCTCTTTTCTGAAGGAGTTGGCCGACCCAGTTCACATCAAGCCACAGCATTCTCAAGGCTGGTCCCCAGAATACCAACCCAAAACTACACACATCGGGCATTGCAACTCTAAAACCATTCCCAATGTGAAAGTTCAGAACTCACACTCTGATAGCACTTGGCCAGGAGTAGTAAATGAAACTAACCTGGAGGGAGATCAAGGAAAGGAAGAGATAAACTAGAGGAAGCAACTCTGGAGTTCTAACTACTTTAGTCGTGAAGAGAAGGAGGAATATTGAAGGAGGTGATAAGATCCAGGTAGAGGTTTTTTCCTCCTCCCTTCCCACAGAAGAAAGTTTCTATTTATTGCTAGATACCTGGGATATAATAAGTGCTAAATAAACACTAGGTGATTCAACACAACAGCCAAGTTTTCTGTTGCATATTCTTTTGAAAACCTGTTTGTAGCTGCCTCAAGTCTTTTTTGGAAAGCAATTATAAATCAAGTTGCATGAATATACCATCAGGCCTCCATACCTGCAGGTTCCACATCCATGAATTCAGTCAACCATGGATCAAAAGTATTTGAGGGAAAACAAAACAAAACAAAACTGAAGAGTTCCAAAAAGCAAAAGTTGAATTAATGGGCAACTAGCTACATAGGAAATAGATGGGGAAACAGTGCAAACAGTGTCAGACTTTATTTTGGGGGGCTCCAAAATCACTGCAGATGGTGACTGCAGCCATGAAATTAAAAGATGGTTACTCCTTGGAAGGAAAGTTATGACCAACCTAGATAGCATATTCAAAAGCACAGATATTACTTAGCCAACAAACATCTGTCTAGTCAGTTCAGTTCAGTCGCTCAGTTGTGTCTGACTCTGCGTCAAAGCTATGGTTTTTCCAGTGGTCATGTACGGATGTGAGAGTTGGACTGTGAAGAAAGCTGAGCACCGAAGAATTGATGTTTTTGAAGTGTGGTGTTGGAGAAGACTCTTGAGAGTTCCTTGGACTGCAAGGAGACCCAATCAGTCCATTCTAAAGGAGATCAGCCCTGGGTGTTCTTTGGAAGGAATGATGCTAAAGCTGAAACTCCAGTACTTTGGCCACCTCATAGGAAGAGTTGACTCATTGGAAAAGACTCTGATGCTGGGAGGGATTGGGGGCAGGAGGAGAAAGGGACGGCAGAGGATGAGATGGCTGGATGGTATCACCGACTCGATGGACGTGAGTTCTCCAGGAGTTGGTGATGGACAGGGAGGCCTGGGGTGCTGTGATTCATGGGGTCGCAAAGAGTCGGACACGACTGAGCCACTGACCTGAACTGAACTGAGCTACATAGTATTTACATTGTATTTACAATTATTTACATAGCATTTACATTGTATTATTAGCAATCCAGAGATGATTCAAAGTATAAGGGAGGATGTGTATAGGTTATTCCCAGGTGGTGCTGGTGGTAAAGAATCTGCCTGCCAATGCAGGAGACACAAGAGACGCAGGTTCAATCTCTGGGTCAGGAAGATACTCTGGAGTAAGAAATGGCAACCTACTTCAGTTTTCTTGCCTGGAAAGTTCCATGGGCAGAGAAGCCTGGTGGGCTACAGTCCTTGGGGCTGCAACAAGTTGGACATGACTGAGTGACCGAGCACAAAAGCACACATGCCATTTTATGGGCTTCTCAGGTGGCTCAGTGGTAAAGAATCTGCATGCCAGTGTAGAAGATGCGGGTTCAATCCCTGTTTCAGAAAGATCCCCTGGAAAAGAAAATAGCACCCCACCCCAGTATTTGCGCCTGGAAAATCCCATAGACAGAGGAGCCTGGTGGGCTATAGTCCATGGGGTCACAAAAGAGTTGGACATGACTTAGCAACTAAGCAACAACAACATGCCATTTTATATAAGTGACTTGAGCATCCATGAATTTTGGTATCCACGAGGGAGGGAAAGGGTCCTGGAACAAATCCCCAGCAGATACCACGGATGACCATAATCTCCACAATATGTACACCTGTGCATTAAATGAATTTCTCCTAAGTTAAGCAGATATGCAACAATAAAGCATATCAGAGACTGAAGAAGCTAAGATATGAATATAACTGAATCCATGCAGCCTCCCAAAGAAAACAGCATAGTACTGTAAAAGAGCAATCAGAAAACCTAGATTTAAATCTCAGCCCCATCTCTCAAAGACTGTGTGAACTTGGGGCAACAACATTCTAAATTTTCTCATTTGTGAAACAGGGAATACTGTCACTTTCCTCACAGGATTGTTGAGAAGATCAAACGGGAGTGAAGCTGCCTGATTTTTTTAGGGCAGAAATGGCATACTGGCAGCTCCATAATGCAAAGCATAGGTTAGTGCAGTGGTGGGCACATAGCAAACACAGGAGAAATTAGGAATGGAAGCAAATGGAAGGAAGGAAGATGTTATATCTAGGATGTGACATGGTGCTGGGTGTGTTTTCACAGAAGTCAGTCATTTCTATTAAGTAGTCTTCTAAATGGAAGAATAAAGGTGTGGTATGTCACCTTTAGAAGCGAGCTTGTACCATTCTGGAAGGAAAAGTAACGGAGAGCTAACGGTTCTNTGTTATATCTAGGATGTGACATGGTGCTGGGTGTGTTTTCACAGAAGTCAGTCATTTCTATTAAGTAGTCTTCTAAATGGAAGAATAAAGGTGTGGTATGTCACCTTTAGAAGCGAGCTTGTACCATTCTGGAAGGAAAAGTAACGGAGAGCTAACGGTTCTTGAAGAGACCTTCAGAGAAGTGACTGGGATATAAAAGAAGATACTTTTTTAGTGTAGAGTTGTAAAGTGGAAAGAATAATGAATGGTTTGAAGACCTAGGTTAGAATCCCAGCTCAGAAGTATGACCTTGGGCAAGTTACTTAACCGATCTAGAATCTCAATTGCAAAACGCAGATAAAACCTCACAGGATGGCTGTCAAGATTAAATAAGATAATGGATGGGAAAGCTGATAATGCGATACAAATAACAGGTATTATTAGCAGTTAGTCTCCTCCCAGGTACAACACAGTAGGTAGGTCCATGACCTTGGCGTGATTTCAGCTCCTCGTACCTCGGTTTTCTCATCTAGAAAATGGGAAGGATGATACTATCTACTCTACAAATATTTTGAGAATTAAGTTAGACCATATATGAGACATCACACCTTGAAAACTGTACAGTGCTATACGTCTATAAAGAACTGCCATCGTGGCCGATACGTCTTAAGCATGTCAAAGACCGTGTTTATGCAAAGAAACACGTATTTTTATGCTATGCAGGTGAGGAAGCCTCGCGTGCATTTCTGCATCCAAGAGTAGGGCACAGGGCACAGACGGCACAGGGCACATTCACCGATTTCGGGGGTGTGACTTGCACACTTGGGAAGAGGACCGTGGGACAAGCTGCTGGGCCAGAATCAGAGTGGTGGGAGCCAGGATGGGGGCAGGGGGGATACAGGATGCGCGGATGGAAAAGGCTGGGGGCACAAACACGCATGCCCGAGCCGGAAACGTTTTCGGGGGAGAGCAATGCGCATCCCCGGCGTGAGGGGGGGTTGGGAGGGATGCGATATGCAAGCCCGTGGGGGGCGGCCCAAGGGTGCTATACCGCACGCCCGGGGCCAGGGCTCTTTACCTTATCGCTGTAATCCCTCAGGACCCGCTCGATAGCCCCCGCCTCGCCGGCCCGGACGATGTAGAGGGCGCGCTCCTCATCCATGGCCGCAGGTGCGGGGGAGCCGCGGCCGCTCAGCGCGCCCAAGCCGCTGCCTCCAGGTAAACGCCTCGCGCCCCCGCTCGCTCGCTTCTTCCCAGCTAGCTTCCTTCCTTCCCTCCTTCCCTCCCTCCCTCTGCCTCCAGCCCGCCAGCCTCCGCCCGGCAGGCCCGACGTCACCGCCCCTCAACTTTCACCCCGCGACGTCACCGGTCCCCCAGCAACCGGCGCCTAGCCGCCAGCTCTGACAAGGCCCAGTACTCGGTAGAGGCCTCGCGGACGGCCTGACGTTGGGGGTCAGGCCCGAGACCCTGCTTGCTCCCCTGCCTCTCCCTCCCTCGGAGAAGAGTCCAGCCTTTCAAGTGGGCTTTCACAGACAGAGCTGTTCTTCTCTCCTGACCCTCCTCTATGAATCATTCTCCTCAGCTGACGAGAGCGACCGGGCTCTTCCCCGCCCCTCTAAGAGCCACCAGCTAAATGGACTACAATTCCCTGCGTGTGACGGGGTCATTCCACTCTTCCATCTAATCTACTGGAGTGCCGAATGGCATGTCGGGACTCGTAGTCATCCAGCGGGAAAGACTTCCTGCCAAAGGCATGCTGGGAACTGTGGTCCTGTAAAGGGCGGAAAAAGGAGTCCAGCGGCCGCCTGAGGCCAGCGGCCAGGAGACCGTTAGTGGGACGGTCCAAACGTCGGCTCTGCTTCCTTTTTGTTCCTTACCGAGCTGACGGTCCTGTCGAGCCCTGGCTGGTCGGACTGGTTGACAGCCGCGGAAACTGGCACCCCTTGGTGGGAACTGTCAGGCACCGTTTTAATTCCCTCTCTTCTCGTTTAGCGGTTTCGGTCTCTTTGAAATTCTTTCCTTCCTTCCTTGTTTGCGGTCATGCTCTGTATTCAGCTACAATAATGTGGGAAAATGGTAGACAGCTCTCGGATAAAAGGGGACTCGGCGGGGTTTTTTGCCTTCGTAATAATAATAATAGCCGCCGTGTATCGCGTGTTAGGGACTCAAGACTCAGCGTTAGGTGATTTCTCAGCACTGAGATTTTTGTGGAACCATAGGAATCCGAATAGGTTAAGTAATTTGTCCAAAGTCAGATAGCCAGTAAGTAGGGAATTCGATATTTGTATCTACGTCTTTCCCCAAAGGCAGGTCCTCTACGACCGCTAGTAAATGTAATAATATGAATATACTAGTAATGGTAATGACGATGGTGATGATGACGGAATCTCACATTTGCTGTGTTCGCTACATGCAGACATTCTGTCACATACTTTACCTATGTTATCTCAGTTTCTCACAAACCAAGTCAACAAACATTAGAGACTCTATGCTGTGCCAGACACTGTTCAATACAGTACAGTACAGTTCAGTGTGTCTACAGTGGACCCAAAATGAAGTCCGTACTATTACGGAACTTCCATTTTAGTCGGTAACCTTATGCTCAGTTGCTTCAGTCATATCCTACTCTTCGTGACCCTATGAACTGTAGCCCACCAGGCGTCTCTGTCCATGGGATATTCCAGGAAATGATACTGGAGTGAGGTGTCATGCCCTTCTCCAGGGGAGCTACCCCACCCAGGGATCAAACCCACATCTCCTGCCTCTCCTGGACTGCAGGCAAATTCTTTACTGCTGAGCCACTGGGGAAGCCCTAAGCTTGTGCTGCTGCTGTTAAGTCGCTTCAGTCGTGTCCGACTCCGTGCGACCCCATAGGCGGCAGCCTACCAGGCTTCCCCGTCCCTGAGGGAGGTACTATTCTTAAGATGAGGAATCTGAGTCTTGAAGAGGTTAATAGGTTAATTTACTGAGATGGCAGAATTTGAAAATTGAATTTGAACTAGGATCCTATCTCGGCTCTTTCTACTCTCCCAAACTATTTGCTACAGTGTGGATGAATTCTCTAAGTAACTTTCAGTTTTCCATTCTAAGCTACCTTTACCAGAATCATCTTCCATGCCAGCCCTGCTTACCTCTCCCTCTTGAGCTGTGCTAAAGAATTAGAAGGGGCAAAAATTTATTCATCTAATAATTATTGAGTTTCTTCTATGTGTCAGATGTGTGCTAGGATCTGAGAACTTAGAAATAAGAAGTATGGAATCTGAGCTCATGGAGCTTTTGGTCTTTCGGTGGATCGTGCATTTCATGCAGCAAACCTTTATTGAGCATATTTGCTGAGCCAGATATTGGGGTAAGTGCTGTATCCATAATAAAGTCAGATTTTTGTCTGTCTCTTGAAAAAGCATCTTCTTAGGCCACAGTTTAGTAATATCTTGCAGTTATCTTTAATTGTTTACAAAGCATTCTACTGTACACCGTCTCAGTGGATCATTGAGCGAGGTATTCCCGTTTACATATAGGAAATCAGGCTCGGATTAGTTAAATAACACCAAATGAGACTCAAACCGAGAACTGTAACATAAAATATTTGGTTGCCTACTCTCCAGTATTGTACTACATGGTTTTCGGGTAACCATATATTTATTTTTGGAGCAACTGCTCCTGGACAGGATACTAGCTAGCATAAAGTATCTGAGTAGAGACATTTATTTTAAAGAGGGTCTTATACACATGTGTTTGAAATGTCTGTTTACCAGAAATAGGCTTATGTTTTTAGGCTTCAACCCTCTACTTCTAAAAAGAGATTTTTAAAATGTGAAACCACATGAATTAATGGCTTGGGAAATTGCACTTTGGTAATTTTAATTAAGCACTAATATTCTGATTTTATAAATCAAAAGTATCTTTGACTCTAATTCAAGTCATCCTTTGACCACTGACGAGACTCTGGTCCCAGAAAAATTAAGTGACTTGTCCAAAGTCAATAGTTAAAAGCAGACTCTGGGACTAGAGCCTAGACTAGCTAAATTCTGGATCACTACATCACTTTACCTCCCTGAATAGTTATGTGATACTTTCAGTGACTAGAGTTTCTAGTTCAGCAGTAACTCCAGTTCCTGTTGATTCTTGCCTGGCTTGGTGCCAAGGAATTGGGATTTAGAGTCTGGGTAATCAAAGCAACAAATATTTATTCACAAGTCACTGCTCTAAGATATAATGATATAATTCTGTATTTATGTTTGGATAGTGCTGTACTGTTCTCAAAATATCTCCACATAGATCATCTGACTTAATCCTTTTAATAGCTGGAAAATGCAAGGTCAGTAGGACAGGTACTATCTTCCTTTTTATAAAGAAAAGGGAAGTTCAGTGTATGGATTAGCTTGCTCATGAGCAATAAGTGCTTATAAGTGGTATAGTTAAGGGCTAGAAATGCTCTGGGCTCTGATAGCATAAAATGCTACGACTGTATGGGTCAGGGCCAGTGAAAAACCGTGCAAATAGATACTAGTCATTTATTTTGGACTTTGATATATCCTGTGCTGGCATTTCCTCTGCCATAACAATGGACTGGTCAGAATGTGCCAAATTAAAGATCTTACAGAAGTACCTGGCGGTAACAGCTTTTAGAATCTAAGTCTTTCACATGTAATATTTTTTATACATTTTCCTTAGAAGAAAATTAAAAACTAAACAGCTTGGCCTACTCACCACTGTTCCACAGTTGGACTTCAGAGAATTTCACTAATTCGAGATACAAAGTGTCACTCAACAACCACCACACCACCATGTGAGGCTACCCTCTCAATGTCATCTGCTGTCCTTAACTGTAAAATAAAGGAACTGATCCAGATAGAGTCTTGGTTCTCTCTCAGTTCTAACATTCTATGATCCAAGGACAACAAAAGCATATTTGAACATGCTCATTCTTTAGACCAATTTATTAACGAGAGTGAGGTTTTACATATAAATATGTGCAAATCAAATTATGATGTATGCAAATCATGGCTTGGGCATACCTGCAAGGATTCTGATTTAGTTGATCTGTGGTGCAGCCTAGGTACTGGTAGTTTTAAAAGCTTCCTGGTTGATAATCACTGGACCAATATTCTCATAGAATATCAACCACTAAACGAATATAATTTTTTTGTAGACTAACAAACTGATAAGCTTGTGACTCATTAATTAGTCTTTGAGAAATCAGAATAATCTAGGAGGTTAAAAGTTACCTTAAATTCATTTTCTATTAAGAATGAAGTTTCTTTTTTGTAGCAAAGTTATTTGACATGGTTTGTACCTTTAACAAATAATTTGGGGCTCACTGGAGCATTGCATTGTCTTCAGTCAGTTCAGTCATTCAGTCATGTCTGACTCTTTGCAATCCCACGGATTGTAGCACACCAGGCTTTCCTGTCCATCACCAACTCCTGGAGCTTACTTAAACTCATGTTCAATGAGTCAGTGATGCTATCCAATCATCTCCTCCTCTGTTGTCTCCTTCTCCTCCCGCCTTCAATCTTTCCCAGCATCAGGGTCTTTTCCAATGACTCAGTTCTTCACATCAGGTGGCCAAAGTATTGGAGTTTCAGCTTCAGCATCAGTCCTTCCAATGAATATTCAGGACTGATTTCCTTTAGGATGGACTGGTTGGATCTCCTTGCAGTTCAAAGGACTCTCAAGAGTCTTCTCCAACACCACAGCTCAAAAGCATCAATTCTTTGGGGCTCAACTTTCTTTATAGTCCCACTCTCACATCCATCCATGACTACTGGAAAAACCATAGCTTTGACTAGATGGACCTTTGTTGGCAAAGTAATGTCTCTGCTTTTTAATATGCTAAGTTGGTCATAGCTTTTCTTCCAAGGAGCAAGCATCTTTTAATTTCATGGCTGCAGTCACCATCTGCAGTGATTTTGGAGCCCAAGAAAATAAAGTCTGTCACTGTTTCTACTGCTTTCCCCATCTACTTGCCATGAAGTGGTAGGACCAGATGCCATGATCTTAGTTTTCTGAATGTTGAGTTTTAAGCCAACTTTTTCACACTCCTCTTCCACTTTCATCAAGAGACTCTTTAGTTCTTCTTTGCTGTCATAAGAATGGTGTCATTTGCATATCTGAGGTTATTGATAATTCTCTCAGCGATCTTGATTCCAGCTTGTGCTTCATCCAGCCTGGCATTTTGCATAACGTACTCTGCGTATAAGTTAAATAAGCAGGGTGACAGTACACAACCTTGACATACCCCTTTCCTGATTTGGAACCAGTCTATTGTTCCATGTCCAGTTCTAACTGTTGCCTCTTGAGCTGCATACAGATTTCTCAGGAAGCGGGTCAGTTGGTCTGATATTCCTATATCTTTAAGAATTTTCCATAGTTTGTTATGAAAAACCACAATCACAGGAAACTAACCAAACTTATCACATGGACCACAGCTTTGTCTAACTCAGTGAAACTATGAGCCATGCCATGTAGGGCCACCAAAGACAGATGGGTCATGGTGGAGAGATCTGACAAAACGTGGTCCACTGGAGAAGGGAATGGCAAACCACTTCAGTATTCTTGCCTTGAGAACCCCATGAACGGTATGAAAAGCATTGTCTTAGATAACATAAAAAATAAAAACAAGTAAAATCAATTGATCCTGTTCTTTGGGAATATAAGAAGCATCCAGGCAGTTGGCAGATCTTTTCTACCGTTGCTGCTGCTGCTAAGTTGCTTTAGTCGTATCTGACTCTGTGCGACCCCATATTCAGCAGCCCACCAGGCTCCGCCGTCACTGGGATTCTCCAAGCAAGAATACTGGAGTTAGGAAGGAACAAATTGAATGTAAATATTATGCAAATCAAAGCAAGATAAACATTTATGGGAAGAAGAGTAATCAGAGAAGCCTTCTTAGAGAACTATATAGAAAATACTACAGAGAGCTTAGAGGGCTAGCAGATGGGGGAAATGCCAAGAGAGAAGTTCGAGAGGCCAGAACTAATGAAACACTTATTAAGAAATGAAAACCAACTTAGCTGAATTTGAAAGCCAGCAAGGGGGATTTAGAGGTCAGTTGGTCGAGTAGGATAAGGAAAAATTAAATCTGGGAGACGTCATTATCACTGATGACTCTATGTAACCATCCAATCCAGTTTCAGCTTACAAGATGTTCCATTCTTGAAAACTACCTCACAATACCTTATGACATAAATAGAACTGGGAGATAGGAAAAGGTCTGTTGTTGACTGGTGTCAAACCCTTGTGTGTGTTATTTTCATTTCTCTGGATCTTATTTATAAAATTAGAGTTTAATTAGGTGACTTCAGAGGTTTCTTTTTAAACTCTTTGAAATTTATGATTACTTGATCCAGCCTTTCAGAACCTGTACGAGATTCCTCTGTAATATTCCTCAGCAGTATTCTAATTGCTAAAATTGAATCCATGCTGTTAGTCCTTGGCAAATGTACCTGTAGTTGTTTAATACTGATTGACTGACCACAGTGGGGCTCTCAAATTAAGCACATGAAATGGGCTCTGCCCTTTAGGAGTTTTTATTTATCCAAGAGCTGGAATGTGGGTCAGACCTATTTGCATCTCGCTGGCTTGGACTCCCATCCAAACACCTCTTGGGAAAACCCAGCACTTTGGGTGGCAGTGCTGTAATGTGGCGAAAGAGCTGGACTGGGAATTGGAAAACCTGGTGTTTAGTCCCAATTCACTGTGTGAGTCTCAGAAGCCCATCATTTGTCAAATTCCTTAAAACCGTTCTGGCAACCAGTTTTTTGTATCTCAGAGGAAAACTTGAAAGCCAAAAGATTCTACTTGCCTTCTTTGAACATTGATTTTCTCAACTGTGACGAATATGATAATACCTACTTTGCAGGATGTCGTAAGGGTTAAAAGAGATGACTGTCCGAGTGGCCAGCGTAGCAGTCCTGGCATGGAGTAGCCACTCAGATGTTAGCGGAACTGGAATGAAAAAGGCAACCTCCCTCACAGTGATGCTGTAAGATGTGTGGATAAAGGTCATGTTATTACTATTGGTGAACAAATGCTTGAGTTTTTGTTGTTGTTGATGTTTTTAACAACAGAAAAGTAATTTTAACATACCGCTTTGATCTTTAAACCTTGAAGTTAATGTCTTTAACACTGACATGCTTTGACAAAAGAGTTTGGGGATAGTGACTGTCCTTTGTTTGTGTATGTAAATAAGGAGGCTAAAACACTACACACACATGTGCACACACACACTCTATACCAATGTCTTTGTAATTAAGCTTTTGAGAGTCACATATCAGAGGACATACATTTTCACAACCCTTCTTCCCGCCACTTCCTTTTTAACTCTTAATGCAGTAAAGCATTAATTTACTTACCAACATTTGATTAAACTCTTAAGGTTCAACCCTAGGAGGAGGTGGCAGTGGACAAAGGATTATTGTCATTCATCATCACCACTTTTTAGTCTTCCCCTCCAGTTGCCTATGAAGGATTAGCATTTCCCTGAAAGGAGGAGGACAGAATAAATTGCATCTCCCGCCAAAGAACTGCCAGCTCCTTTCAGCTGGGGGCACATACCGGGAGCTTTTCCCATATTAGTCAGCTTTATCTCAACTTTTGGGCACTGCCTACATCTGACTTTCATGGGTTTCAGGGTCAGTCCAAACAGAATTGTAGGGTTGTTGAGGTCAGAGGCCACTGCTGTCAAAGGGTAGTGACCTGAACAGCAAGAGGTAGCCAGCACCCCTCCTCCACCCCCTCCAATGACTTCATTCTAGTGAATGCTTGGCTCATTGCATCTCTCCCGCAGAGCTTTTTTTTTTGACCTAGTAATAAAAATTCTCCTGTGCCCTGCTTTTTTTTTTTTTACATTATTATTGATTTTCTTTTGTTCCTGTTTCTCTGTAGAATGACCAAGTCTTGATTCTTGATAATGTATTGGTTTGTATGTACCCTGGGAAGCGATGGAGGGAAGCTAGTGTCTGCTGTGAACTTACAGTGAGTGGATGCCACCTTGGGTGTGGGAGAAAGAGCTGGTGCAGCTTAGAAGCTGCCTTCATTGAACACACACAAATTTCCCAGAACTTCTGAAACTCTGTTCAACCCCAGCAGGTTCTCTTACCACGGTCAAGGCTGATTTATAAACTGCAAAGCCACTTAGGAGAGAGGAATGGGGGCGGGATGGCATGGAAACAAAAGTAGGAAGGAGGAAGAAGGCAGGGTGCTGTAGCAGAAAAGACAGTCTGGAGTGGAACAGTGCAGTTGGTATATCCCGGCTCTGGCAGGACACTAAACCGGTCATAGCCTCTGTCTCTCCACCTGTAAACAGAAATGACTACACCACTGACACCTCAAGGAGGTTATAAGAAGTGGGAAAGATGCTTCTGATGGGGCTAGCATGTTGCAGACCTCCCAGGAACAGGAACCTCTAGAGCTGGTTCAGGAATGGACCATGCGTTGCTCAGTGTGAGAAGAAGACAGTGTGTCTCCTCATGTAAAACTTGGCCTTCGGTTGTAATTACATTTCAGTCCTTAAGAAGACATTTGGCAGGTTCTTGTTTCCAAGAGGTGTAGCACAGCCTGGGACGTTTAGGATACTGTCTCTGGTCAGGGCACCGTTTGGTAGTTCTTGGAGAATTCACTCTTAGAAACTTCTCTCAGTGGCTTTCCCATCTATCAGGAGACTGTTGTAAACTTCAAGGATCAGCACTGCAGCTGTTCTGAAGCTGATTCTCTCACCCCTGCTGTCCCAGTCAGACCTTATTATTTTTCATAATAGTTCTTAAAACAACTGGTTTTAGCTCTGGAGGCATTTATGATGACAAAGGGAGGAATAAAACTGGGGAGCCCTATTTCTCCCACCCACCCTCTCTCTTCACCCACACTCTTTTCCTAGCAACAGCTCTTTTCTCAACTCTTGAGCCTACATCTTCCGTCCCACCTACACCAGTAGCAGCAAAATATGGGGGTGAGAGGGCTGGCAGGATGGGGGGAGTCGAGATGCAGGAGGAGGGATGGAGGAAGAGCTTCAGGGAGGAGGCTGATGAAGCACAAAAGGTTCTGACCTCCTTGGAAGAAGAGGAAACCACAAGGGCTGGCTTAGCTTGGGAGGCTGCCAAGGAACCGAAGCAGAGAAGGTCCAGGTTAGGAGGGCAGGCAGCAGAGTGGTAGGGAGGTGGGCTGGGCTGAAGCGCAAACAAAACAGTGCTGTCAGGGAGAGGTTTGTCAGCTGGGGGAAACTATAAACAGTGTGGATGATTGGTGTCTGCCACTCTGGACAGACCGGAACCTTATAAAAAGGAAACTTGGGGTACCTATTCAGGGGAGAGCAGTCCCTGGATCTTAGAACTTCAAGGTGGCAGAGGTCATGTTTCTCAACCTGGGCTGCATATTAGAATCATCTGGAGAGCTTAAAAGATTTCCCCATCACATTCTAGGTCAGTTATTGACTGTGGGTGAATCCTACACTTCCCTATTTTTACAAAGTTGATAGAGTAATGCTAACGGGCAGCTAGAACTCAGAACAGATGACGTCTAATCCTACTGAGAGTAGGAATGCCCCTTCTACATCATCTCTGGTGGAACCAATATTTAATCTTGGTTCTACTTCACTTTGAAGCCAGTGAGGACATCCCTCTATTTTTCCTTTAAGCTTCTGACAATGATGATTTGCATACTTAGGCCCTTGACCAAGTCTGAACTCTGTTTCAGGAGCTCTACAGCTGCCCCACCCCGACACTGTTTCCCATGTGATAAAGGGAGTGTTTAGCCCTTTCCTAGGATTTAATTTTTCTTCAATCTTTCCATTCTGCCTTTAAGAGGTATGAAAAGCTGGGACAAATAGCCTGTTCATTTTTGCTCTTTTCTTCTCCAGATTCGCTTCATTTTGATTGATGTCATGTTAAAGCAAATAGGACAGATCTGCAGGATGGGGGAGATAGCAGGAGACTACTGCCCCAGTGGAGTCGTGAGAGAGTGAGTGGGATCAGATACGAGGAAGGAGTGTTGCTTGGTGATGGTGGTGCAGGGATATGGGCTCAGCTCGTGGATGTGAACCTCAGGCCATTTCTTTAGCACCAGCTGGTGGAGCCATCGCCTTCTCTCTTGTGGCTGCTTCCCTGAATCACTGCCCAGCTGCCAGTCTGTTCTTTGTTTTCCCTAAGCTGTCCACCCTCCTCACCCAGATCTGCCTGCCCTGGTCCATCAGCACACAGACTGTAATTCAGGATGTCATAGTCATAGAGCAGGCTCACTCAAGGCCCAGAGTGGGGAGGTGACCCCTCTAAGGTCACCTTTCCATGATTTCAGGCCTTCTCTCCAGTGAGATTGGGCTTATTTGATAATGCACATTTTTGATTGGTCTGTAACCAGGCTGTGGTCTCCGAGGGGCCACAGCTCGCCTTTCTTCCCAGACCTGGGGTATGCTAGAGGCCTGACAAGGGCTCAGCAGGATGGATGCCTGGACTCCACAGGCCTGCGATGTGGGTGAGCCATCCTGGCTGCCGTTCATGACTTCAGCTAGTTTCAAGCTGGCAAAGTCCTTTTCAGAGAGTGTCCTGAAGAGGGGAGGGTCCCTTTATTGCCAAGACTCCTCTGTTCTTCCTCTGACAAGTGGCTGGCCCCACTCCCAGTGGCCAACCTTGCCCATTCCCATCTTGGTGACTGGCTAGGAACCGTCAAGAGGGAGAGAAGGTGCAGCTGAGTCATGAACTCACAGCAGTTGTTTTCTTTTCTTACTCATATCCCTCTCTGTTCTGAAGTGGAAGCTTTAGAACAATTGGGAACACAGGTAGTCCACTAATCTCCCAAGAGATGGGTACCTTGTGTTCTGGAGAGAAATGCCCAGGGGCAACTTGCCTCACCTGAAGCTGCCTTCTTCCTGCGGTGCTGATGACTCTCGGTTCCTGGCTGTGTTGTGAACACATTCTTTCCTCTGCAAAGTTCTTAGAGCAATCATTGTATTTTCCGGGATTCAGGCCCTTGTTGGTTGTGACTATTTTTGCCTAAATATCTGTGCATTTAAAGAGCTTGTGGTTATTACTTGTGTACATGGCTGTCGTTTATTTCAATATTATATACTGCTGCTACCCCACTCCAGTACTCTTTTTTTTTAAATATAAAGTTATTTATTGTAATTGGAGGTTAATTACCTTACACCACTCCAGTACTCTTGCCTGGAAAATCCCATGGACGGAGGAGCCTCGTAGGCTGCAGTCCATGGGGTTGCCAAAAGTCGGACATGACTGAGCGACTTCACTTTCACTTTTCACTTTCATGCACTGGAGAAGTAAATGGCAACCCACTCCAGTGTTCTTGCCTGGAGAATCCCAGGGACTGGGGAGCCTGGTGGGCTGCTGTCTATGGGGTCGCGCAGAGTCAGACAAGACTGAAGTGACTTAGCAGCAGCAGCAACAGCTACCTGGCCAGAGAATTTGGCAACTGCTTAATTTTTTGTGCTTAGTAGGTCAAAAGTCAGACTTAATACACCCATTCATTTCTGGAGCATTAGCTTTGGATTGTAAAGAGAGCAATAGGTCTGGTTATTCTCAGGCTTATTTTCACTGACTAAATATGAAATTTCATCCTTCCTCTCCCTTATTTTCCTCATATAAAGCCAACTAATGGACCTTGGCAGAAAGATCCAACTAATTACCATCAGAGAGTGAAATCCAACATCTGCTTTCTTTTGGTAGAACAACACAGCCAATTTTCTTAAAGGGGATACTATATAAAATGTATAATTTTAATCCCCAAAGCATTTTCAGGTGTACATATGTTATGTAATAGCAAGTAAGAGTCTGGCTTTAAAAATAAACCTTTTAAAATGCAAATTGAGTTGTCAAATTCTCATGCCTTTTAGTTAAAATAGTCAGTACTGCCATTTCTGGAAATCTGTGGCTCTGAATTTCTCATAGATCCTAGACTCTTTAACATTTGGGCAAAACGTTTAATAATTTTGCCTCACTTTCCAGCCCTAGAATCAAACTGCAGTCCTGGAAAAAAAATCTGTTGATATTTATTAACTATTTAACAATATTACTGTCCTGTTTCAGAAGTTTATTAGCATTTAAACCACTGTGCTCAAAATATCTTTACACCTAGTGATCATTAAAGCATAATGAACTGAGTGTCAGGGGACCTCCTAATGATGTTGGCATTGAAGAATAATATCCTCTGTAAGAGCTGAAAGGCTTTGCTCTTTGCTGACACTGCTGCTGCTGCTGCTAAGTCGCTTCAGTCGTGTCCGACTCTGTGCGACCCCAGAGACGGCAGCCCACCAGGCTCCCCTGTCCCTGGGATCCTCCAGACAAGAATACTGGAGTGGGTTGCCATTTCCTTCTCCAGTGCATGAAAGTGAAAAGTGAAAGTGAAGTCGCTCAGTCATGTCCAACTCCTTGCGACCCCATGGACTGCAGCTAGCCATCATGAAAACTTCAGGTCCATCCTTCTATGTNCAGGCTCCCCTGTCCCTGGGATCCTCCAGACAAGAATACTGGAGTGGGTTGCCATTTCCTTCTCCAGTGCATGAAAGTGAAAAGTGAAAGTGAAGTCGCTCAGTCATGTCCAACTCCTTGCGACCCCATGGACTGCAGCTAGCCATCATGAAAACTTCAGGTCCATCCTTCTATGTGGGACTGCTTCTTACAAATCAGGTTGTAGGTGCTAAATCATTTTTTAAGGACTGCATGTGTGGCCTATCCACATTTTAATATTGACAAGATCACAAGGAACTCGATAAGAACAACCATAGAAGACCATTTATTTTTGTTTTGCCTACTTACACCCTAGGTATTTAGAATGTCATATATATTACACACACAAAAAAAACCACATGTGCACACACACACACACAGGTCATATCAAATGCAAAATGAACAAAAAGAAAGCAAGTCATTCCAATACTTTTTATTTGAGTGTGAAACCATTCATATCTTGCACAACTGTACAGATAAAACTATTTCCATTTTAGCTGTAGACATGATTATCACACTGAGTGGTGTGATCAAAGATTTTATTTACAGAACAATTGCTAAAACATCCGATGTCATATTTCCACTTATTTCTTACCCATAGGGTAATAGGTCCACCATAATTTCTTGGTGTTTTTTATAATACAGAAAGAAAACCTATGTTAATCTCTAACAAACCTCACAAATTGCTACAAATCTGACAGAAAAATGCCTATGAAAAAATTTTCCAAAAGTACAATACATTTTTTTTTATTTCCACACATACACAGTATAGTATAGGCTCAAAGGCACAGCTTTGAATTTTTTCTATCAAAGTGTCGGAAATTATTATAGTCTTATGAAGGAACCGCGAAAGTCATCTTCACACTTGGTGCTTGGTAAGTTAAAAGTTTGGTCCGTTCAGGTTCACAAAGTTAATACAGCAGAGCTGAGTGTGATACTCAATGCCATAAGTCCGCATTCTCACAGAACTTTAGAAAAGCCTCTTCTGCCTTTTGCTGACACTAGCCATTGTGCAAACTTAAGACAAATACTTGAATGTAGAAGAACCGGTCCCCTACAAACCTCCATCTACTTAAGGCATATGGAACAGGCCTCTTCCTTCCCTCTCAACAGTGCTTATGTCCCAAGACCAGGCAGGGACAGTGACAGTGTGAGTGTAACAGGGACTCTAGGGTTTCTGGACACCTCCATTTAGCCCTGGTGCTCCAGGAAGCAGTGCTGACACCACCAGCAAGTTGGGATGTTTAAGACACCTCTGAGGGCTGTTCATTGTACAGTAAGATGACAGCCGGATGGAAAGGTGAATGCTCTTGGTCAATTATGTGCCCATCCAAGAGCGCCAACCAGATTCTGTCTCTAGTATCCATCCTTCAAGACTAAAGAGTTTTTGTCAACAGGAAAATAAGTGGTTTACTGGGAGTGGTTGTGAAGTCATGGAATAGAGGGAAATGTCACGGGTCAGCCTGCCTGAGATAGTGCTCTGTACAAATAGTCAAGTCTGGCTTGGATACGGGAACCCAATCTCACTGACTCTTGGTGAGCGCTGTTTCAGAACTAAAGTTTATTCATCCCGCACTGAATCCCAGCCTCATGTTCATTAGGAAAGTGGATGCCTAGGAATAGTCCAGGAGTTACGATGTAGAGAGATAAAGTCTTCTGGGGGTGGGTGGGTGATGGGTTTATTATTATTATTATTTATTATTTTTAATATTAAATATGGATTCCTATGAAAGCAGTCACTTAGCCCATCCTGTGGAGGCCTCTCCGTTGATGTAAGCAAAGCCAGGAAAGTGTTGCATGTGCTCGTACTCAGAATTCCTGCGCGTGGTCAGGGGTGTGTACATGTCACCAGAGTTTCCATACCTCGTGGAATGCACAGACGGGCTTGTGTAGCACGTGTTGGCTGTGGGCACCTCTGGCCATCGGGGGGTGACTGGGGTAGGATGCAGTCTGGGAGTACTGCTCATCAGACAAGGTTCCATCCGGGAAGTGGGGCTATTAAAAGGATACTTGTTGAGGGGAAAGAAATTCCACAAAGTTAAAATTAGCTTGAAGTTGCACGTACACAGTATCAGTCATGTTCACAGTTTACGTTAAATTCTTAAGACTCTGTTAATGAAAGTTGGTGGAAGTCATCAGTGAGATTCTGCAAGACTTGTGGTCTAGGAAGCATCCGGCAGGAGAAGAGCAAAACATTTCATAGCCAGAGGTGGGCTGATATTCATTCAACCAGTCATACAGACTTTGTGCTCTTCATCTGCAATGTTTGGGGAAGTCAAACCCCAAAGAAGGAATAACCCCACTGGGAATATAGGAGAGAGAAAGAGTGAGTGCATGTATACCTGAGTCACAGTATGTCCAAACAGACATGGATGGATGGATGGATGGGTTTGAGCTGTATCATTTTATCATTTATGGAGTTGTGATAGGTCCCACTCCATCAACCCAAGAGAACAATACTGCCAAGAAGAACACAACGACCTCATTAAAAATAGCATTTTGCAATTGAATCCACTTATGAACTGCAGCCTAAAAAAGCAGGTTTTTGAAGAGGAAGCAAGTCAACAGTGTTGAAGGTTATTATTAGTGCCTATCATTTAGAGAACATCTCTTTTGAGTTCATATTCACTGAAGTCCTAGAAGATAGGATGGCGAGTCATTGGCCTTGGTATGAACCTGGAAGGAGTCAAGATAAGCCCCTTAGGGGAGGAAGGTGCTTTTATGCAGGTCAGGAAAAAGGGTGTTAATAGCTACCAGAAGAGGACAAAAAAAAAAATTCTAGAAAGAATCAGAAATAAGAGGAGTGCCCCAAAGTGCTGCTTCGTTTACATTCTATTCAGTTTCCAAGACAGCTTTGCAAACGAGCTGCTTTTAGTAGATCAGAGGGGAGGAAGGGGAGGAGTTCTGGGCTCCTTTTGCTAGAGCTCTCCGTTTACAGGCTGGTCAACACAAAGATTTCCTTGCTGTGCTAAGGGCCACGCCAACATGAACAGGAGCCAGTCAGCCAGGATGGCAAGGGCAGCGAGTAGGGAGAGAGTCTGCCTGCGAATGTGCTGCGAAGTCTTCTGTTCTCCCATCTGTCTTCCCTGACAGTTGGAGAGTGGAGCCCCAAGGGATTAGGTGGGGCTCCCTCCCTCCTGCGAGGGAGACAGACAGTCTGAAGCCTAGACAAGCCAGGAGAAGGGGTTCTGACAGCAATGGCTGCTCTCTGTTGTTGAGGGGGCCAAATGAACTGTTCTCCGCCTTTTGAGTGGGAGCCTGAGGGGCAGTGGGGGAAGGCTGTTAGGCCTAAAGCAGGCGAAGAGAACCAGCTATTCACAGGTGAAGAAGGAGGGCTCCAAGGTCTGGTAGTGAGGGCTTGGTCTTCCACAGGACAGAGAGCTTGCCTTACACAGTCAGAAGAACAGGTAGGAAAAGAGTGAGAAGGGTGGAGGTGGTATCTGGAGCTCAGGGGAGAGGAGGCACCCAGGGCTGTTGCCAAGGAGACCACGGGGAGCCTCTGGAGGCTTTCATACTCCCCAAAGCAGCTGTGTGTGTGTGTGTGTGTGTGTGTGTGTGTGTGTGTTTGTGTATGGCAGCCCCTCTGAACCCCAAAGAGACCATGATAAGACTGGGTCCTGACCAAGATAATGAGCCCCCAGGTACTAAACAGGTAATATTAAAGCATATTATTACAAAATGGTCTTTAATTTTTCCCAAAAGTTTTCTCCCCTCTCCCAATAGCCTCTCTAAGTAAACTCCTCGGATACATGTCCCCTCCCTAGCATAGAGACCTCCTCTCTGGCCCTCAGGCATGCCAAGCTGGTTCCCATCCCAGAGTATTTTGTCCTACCTGTTCCCTCTGCCTGGAGCATATCTCTCCCACTCCTCCCTCCAAGCCCCTTCCCTGCTTGCCCTTTCATCATTTTTCAGGTCTCAGCTCAAATGTCATCGCCTCAAAGAGACTTTTCTGGACATCTTGTCTCTCCAAGCCTAGTGTCCCACCTTTACTTCTCAGGGCAGGAACTTAGCATCCTGCTTGTCAGGTATCTCTTCCCACTGGCTTGTATTCCTAAGCTCCTAAGCTCCCCACCGTGTTCCCAACATCTGGATTGATGCCTGGTACCTAGCAGGTGCCACATTACTATCCGCCAAATGAACCCTAGGTTGTTAACGCTAGAAATAACTGCAGGGGCCATGTACTCCGACCCCACGCTGCACTGATGAGACAGCTAGGATCCAGCTAGGATGAGGTGCAGAGCCCATGGTGAGCTAGTGGGTGAGCTGGCAGGGGAGCCTGGGCCTGGCCTGGCTCTTTCCCCCCACGTCAGTCTGGCCCAAACAAGGCAGGAGCCACCACACAACTGAAGTCCAGAGAATTCAGAGAGGAAGACTCTCCTTTGGAACACAGCGCATTAAACTTGAATCTCTCTGTCACTCTGCCTTTAAGTACCTTCCTCCCACTGCAGACCACAGGGTCTGGTAACCCCAACCAGGCCTCCGCCTGATGCTCCTGAGAGGCGCCTCGCTTGCCTGGCCTGCATAGGGACTGTATCACCACGTGGACACGCAGCCTCCTCCCCATAGAACCCAAGAGAGTGTGGCTTTTGTGCCAAATCAAGGCCCCTCAATGCAGCTGTGCCCAGGGGTTGTGTCACAGGCTCAAAAGAGTAATTGCCTGGAAATGAGACGGGCTCAAAATATCTCCAGTGTGACAATAAAATTCTGTTACCACAGGATCCGGCCTGGAAAATTCTGTCCTGTTAGGTCAGCTAATTGCAAATGAGTCAGTGCCTCATCTTCCCCTTGGTGAAGAGACCATTGAAAGCTGAGAGGCTGGAGTGCCGGCTGTCTGGCCCGGCCACTAAAGCCACCAGTGAAGTTGCTCTTCAGTCCGATGGGAGCACCCGCCTCACCTCTCACACTTCACATCCGGGTTCACGGGGCTCCTCCAGATGCTGGGCACAAACCCTGGGGTCCCCAGAGCTCTGTCCAGGATAAAAGTGCTTTTTGTTGAAGGCCCTGACTGGAAGTTACCCTTTTCTAGGTCAGATCAAGGACTGTTGCTACTGATGTGAAAACGGAGGTGAGTCCCCAGTCTCCACCCTGTGGGAGGTGTGTGAGGGGCGTCTGTGGGCATGTGTGGGTGTGTGTGTGCACAAGTGGGCAAAGATTCCCTCAAGGGACCAGGGTGTGAGTCCAGCTCTGCTGAGACTGACCCTGAGCCTCTTTGGAACCATATTAGGAAATGCTATTTTGAGAAGTGACTTCCCACACCAAGCGCGGACTTTCCTGCACGTGGAGAGAGAAGAATGAGCCCTTTATCCCTGACCTTCACCAAACAGTCCTCTACTGGAGAACGGGTGAAAGGTGGCCCCCTGTTTTCCCATGAAAGGCGGCTCTCACTGCCCAAAGTGCCGCCAACAGGCATCCCCCTCCCAGGACACAGCTCCCCCAAATCTGTGCCACACAGTCCACATCTGCTGAGCTTTTGGGGTCAAGATTAAGTGAGTGCATGTGAAATACTTAGAGCTTCCACACAGTGTGTCCGTGCATGCTCAGTCACTTCGGTTGTGTCTGACTCTGCGACCCCATGGACTGTAGCCCGCTAGATTCCTCTGTCCATGGGATTCTCCAGGCAAGAACACTAGAGTGGGTTGCCACGCCCTCCTCCAGGGGATCTTCCCGACCCAGGGATCAAGCCCATATTGCATGTCACCTGCATTGGCAGGTGGGTTCTTCACCACTAGCGCCACCTGAGAAGCCCCAGAGCTTCCACACAATAAGTTTTCAAAACATAGTTGCAATTATGAATATTATTCTTCCTTGAGTCATAGGTTTGTGGTCCACTAATGATAGGAAGAACCTTAAGTGACTGACCATCTGATCCCACCTCTCATTTTACAGATGAGGGAACTGAGGGCAGGAGAGGGATAATTGAACTTCTTGCGGTCACACACAACTTACTGCCAGAGTAAGGATCCATTCATCCCTTCATTCACTGACCATTATATACTGAGGTCCAACCAAGAGCCAAGTCTGTTTTGGGTCCTGGAAATATAATGGTCAGATGGGGAAGGACCTAGACGCCCTTCACCTTCACAGGGCTAGTATAGTGAGGGAGACAGATATTAATTCTACAGTTACAAAAAATAATAACTGTGGTGTTACAAAGAATAATCATAATAATGTACACAAATAGTATTAACTATGAGCCAACCCCTGTCCTAACGTTTGTTAAATCACTCAACCCTCACAACAACCCTATGAAATAAGTACTAGAATTATCCCCATTTTTCAGATGAGAAGATTGAGGCACCAAGTTAATCAGAGGCCGAGCTGAGATTTGAACTCAGGAAGCCTGGCTCTACAGTCAGAGAAAATCTGTTTTTCTATTTTTACCTTTGGCCCAGGATGCTACCCCAAACTGGAGCATGCTAAGCAAACTTTGAAGCAATCACTGTGCTTCTGAGATCAAGGACTTACTGGATGTGGTCCACTGGAGACACTGTGAGAGCTGTGTGACCAGCTGGTAAGGCTGGGTCTTGGCTATACAGCTGAGCAATGAGCAACAACTTTCTGGTTCACTGTAAGTGTCTTTCCAGCCAGCTTGCTTATGGTTGGTCTAATGGCTTTTGAGCTGAACAACTCGGTTCACATTCATGGCTGCGGACAGGTAGAGGTTCCATGTTTGTTTTCTTTCTGGTTGGGCATGAGGATGGGGCGCCTGGGAAGGGGCCGTTGATACTATTCCTTGTTCACTTCTGATGTGGGACAAGTGCAGCATAGCAGCAAGAAGGGTGTTTTTCTGGAATAATTCAAGCCTGTGCAGCCTCATCCATCTGGACTTGCTAATTGAGGAATTATGAGCATTCAAGCAGGAGTGTGGAGGTTTACCTTTGTAGTACTCATAAAGAAAGCATGTCTTGTACAAATGAATAGTAGAAACAAGGGCACACGGTACCATAGTTCAAAAAACAAATGACTTCACATTATTTTGAGAATATAAATCCTAGGATGTCTGCAATTACTAGACTTCACAAAGATGTTGTATTCGTTCTTTAAGACTAACATGGTAGGCATTTATTTGCAGAAAGTAGTGTCTTGTGTTAATGACCAGTTGTATTCTTTAACCATATTTTATCATTATGATTTTTCTTCACTTCAGACTAATCTTTTCCCCGCTGAGTCTGCTATAATGAAGTGTGATATTTGGTATTCAGGATTGGAATGGCTTGACCTCTGCTCTGGGAAGCTAAAACTAATTAGGCCTACAGTAGATTTTCCCCTGCGTGCTCAACCTTAAACCGCAGTACCAGGAAAGGAAAGAAATACAGTATCTTGGTGTGTGTTTTTTCTCTTTGGGAGCCTGGAGCTTACTGAGAGTAGCTGCAGTAACCTCTTGAATTTACCTCCTGCCCTCCAAAGCACAAGCCCTGTAAGTGTTCAGTGCCACGGCCTTGGGGTTGAGATTGGGAGAATTTGCCTTTGAATCTGCTTGGTCACTTACTGAATGCATGACCTGGGGCAAATTGCCTTCTGTGGTTTTCCTCATCTTTAAAAAGTGGGGAAAATGCCTTCTTTGGGAGATTGCTCTGAGATTTGAGTGAGCCTATGTATTTCAAAGTGCCTCAGCAGTGCATCAGTGTGAATGGGGAAAAAAAAAAGGAAGGAGTTAGAAAGTACTACATAGTACCTTCCCCGGGAGAAACCCTGACCTCATCCATCAGCCTGGGCAGAGACGTGTTGTAACTAAACATCTCCTCACTCCACTTTACAAATGGAGACAGAGGCATTAACCATAAAGTGCAGAGTGAGTATGTGGTCGGGGTCAGAGGTTGTAAAAGGACCTACGAGTCGCAGAGCATGGTGGTGAAGGGGCTGGAGGACCCTGTGGCCTCCCACAGACAGTCGGGGTTCAGTGGCTCCTCCATGGGCATTCATTTAGTCCCTAGCTCTCTAATTAGGATGAGTGATTAGATGATGGTGCTCCAGCTGGGGAACATTGTGGTTTCCAGAGTGGATGCTACAGCCTGTCTTGGACCACTGGGGGCTGTGTGGGCATTTAGGAGCCCGTGGCTTCTTTTTATGGCAAAAGGCTTTAAAAATTTAATACCTAGAAAAACCAGCTCCAGAAGCTTCATGAGGAGAGATGAGAGGGTGAAGAAAGAAGGAAGATAATGCCAGGAGCTGTGGCTTGGGATCTTAGCTTGGTCTCGCCAGGGTCTCCTACTGGAGTGGAAGCGCTCTCAAAGCAGGCTTGCCTCCATCTCCTTCTCCCTTTATTCTCACAGGCTAGGGCAGTGCTTGCCACATAGTAGGTACTCGACGGCCCTGGGGGAATGAATGAATGGTTGGATGGATGGGCTCCTTATACTGTGAAAGTGCGACCCAGTCTATGGCAGCAGCTCTTAGTCATTTAGAGGATCACCATGGGGAGCACAGACCCTGTCCCAAGAGAAGCAGGACCTAGGGAGTGGGTGTCTCCGTGTGACGCAGATGGAGACCTATAATAATGCCCCAGGTAATGGTTTAGAGGAATCAACTTCTTGGCTTGTCTGGGGATTACCTCAGGGCTCCCCTGGGACTGCGGATAGAAATCAAAACAGACGCCTGTTTGCCCCAAGTGCCCATCTATTGTGGATACACTCTGCTCGGCGCTCTCCCTTGGAGGCAAGTCTGTGCTGACAGCTGATGTAATTGCAGCTTCTACTTCAGCTCACATCCTGCCACCTCTGTTCTAAGACTCCTGCATGTGCTTCCTTGGCAGCCTCCCTGCTCTCTTCCTCTCTACTTCCTGGTCTCACCAGTGCCACAGAAGCTCTTTCCTAGGCTGAACTCTCATCATGTCTCCCAGACCTACCGTGGCTCCCTCCCTGCTTGCCTCACACCACAGTTGTCTCTGATGACCCACCTCCTGTTCACGCCTCTGTTAAATTAAGCAGCGAGTGCTCTCTCTGAATGGTGACAGAGGCTAGGGCTTAGGAGCCTGTACAGCTGGGGTCACACTGCCAGGGGTTAAGTCCTTGACCAAGTTACCCTCACTTCCTTTCGGCAAGGGTTACCATGGGGATGTGGAAGGTGCTTGGCACAGGACAGTTCAGTAACAGTTAGCTTTTCTTTTTGATGAGTGCAGTGACCTGAGGATCCTAGACTTAATTTCTGCCTTCAAGAAGTTTTGGGGTCTCTTGCAGGTATCAGGGAAGTCAGTAATGAGAAGTATACTAATAGTGGAAAGCCCAATGCACCATTTGAGTACAGAGGAGTGGCATCTAATATGGTCCTGGAAGAAGACAAGGACAGTGTCAGCAAATGGGATGCTTGTCCTGAACAATAAGCAGAAGAGGTTGAGGAAGAGAGTCCCAGCCCGAGGCAACAGCATCTGCAAAGACCCGAGGGAGCTGCACATGAACTGGCATGGAGAGACAAAGGTGGGGTGTGGATGGTAGGCCAGAAAGGCAGGCAGAGCCCAGATGGTCATGAGTCTTGAGAGACGTGCTAAGGAATTGAACTTGACCCTCAAAGCGATGATATGCAAAAGAGGAAGAGTGTTGTGGCCAGGTTTTTGTTTTGTTTTACCCAAAAGATTCTCTCAGCTGCAGTACTGAGGATGGACCAAGGATGGGACAAGTTACTGACACAGAGACAGACAGACGGGAAGGCTTTGGTCATCGTCTAAGTTAGATAAAGACCTGATCTGAGGCAAGGATGGTGAGGGTCCAGAGACACCAAGGAGGCAGAACTGGATGGAACTGGCAACACTTGTGCTTGGGGCCAGTAGACAGCAAAGCATCTGAGGCATGGAGAGTGCCTAACACTGGTGTAACAGTGGCAGCCACCATCCTCATTCACCAAGGCCACAGAGGATCAGTGTGGCTTGTGAGACAGTGAAGAGCCAAAGGCCTGAGAATGATGTGTTAGGGGTCCATTTCAGGAAGACTCTTATACTAAGAGTCTGCGGTTGGGCTGCTGGACAGAAAAGGAACAGACGTGAAACTGAGAGACCAGTTAGGATGATGCTGAGATGACCATCCTGACAGCACTTGATGAAGGTCTGACTGCACCAGGAAGGAGTGATGGGAGAGGAGACAAAAGATCCAGTCTGAAGGTGGCCGCCCAAAAAACGGGTAACAGACCTCACTGCTGACTGGCTCCCAGGAGAGAGGTCAAAGGGAGGACAGAACTAGAGGCACATGGTTGGTACCCACGTACATGAAAGCAAGTTGGGATGACGCTGACTGAGCACCCACTGTGGGCAGCCACGGGAGGGACAAAGTGGCACGGAGGAAAAGACCAACCCTCCCTTGGAGGCACAGAAGTTGCACACACAGTGTGCAGAAGGTGCTTATTGTGTTGACTAGACCTGGCACCAAGCTCACCAAGGCCTGGGCAGACAAGCAGGACCACCAACTCACCTGCGCAGAGCTCCTGTGGTACGGGGAATAGTGGAGCGGTCCTGAGATAGCTGTGTCGTGCGGGAGAGCTGGGTACTGGCTCTGCATCGGGGGAGGATGCTGGTTACCATAGCTCCCATAGTTATAGCTTCCCGTGTATCTAAAACGCAGGAGACGCATGGAGTATTGTGAGTAATGGCAGGGAGAACAAAGCAGTTTGACGCCTTTAAAAATCAACCTCATCACTCCTTCTTTTCTTTTTGTTTTTCATTTTTCTTTTTCTTCTTGTTTCCTACCGTCTCCACTCTATGGCTTTGTTGTGATAGTGTCAAACTCCCAGGTGGGTCTTCCTTCTCGCCTCAGCATACCTCCCTCACCACCCAGTGAGTGCTCAGGGAATGAAAATCAGCCCTGAGCAAAACATCATTAGTGATGGAGACCTTGTCTCCTGTTGTGGTAAAAAGCCCCACATTATAGCCTGAAGTCAAATAGGAAAAAAAGAAGAAATTACTTTGGGACTTATGTTTTTGTTTTGCTCAATCCTCTGCTTCTCCATCTTGGGGAAGGATGCAGTGTGTTTCTCTGAGCTCTCTCCTGAGGAAAACAACATGGCCAACCAGCGTCAGCCTCTGGCTCCACCAGCTCCCAGCTGTGGGGCCCTGGGCTACCTGCATCCTTGTTTCTCACATCTGTAAACAATGCTGCACCTGGCTACTCTGAGAGTTGTATATGTGTGGAAACATAGAACACTGTTACCACTGTTCTTAATACCATCTTTACATCAAAGATGCTGGTGTATGACCACGTGAGTGTCTGTGCTGTCATTTCTGCAGAATTGAAAGCTCTCTGAAACAATTCTAAGTCGATTTTGAATGTGTGGGGAAAATACTCTCAGGGATCCCCTGAGAAAATAATGGCTGTCCCACTGACTGGCAGGGGCACCTGAGCCTTTGGATTTAACTCCAAGCATGCCCACAGTCAGGCCTCAGTTACTGAGTGGAAGGGACCTGGGTGGTCCTCCTCCCTCCCCTCCTGTGTCCCCCACAGCTGGTCTGTTGGAACCTGGTTTGTGAGGCTCACTGTGCCCTCAGAGCTGAGTCTCACCTTCTCGAGAAGGAGGGCCCTTTATAATGCCATCAGTGTTTCTCAGATCAGGGCACAGTAGACACTGGAGGAGGAAGGTCTTTTCATAAAGACAATGCAAAATGGCAAAAAGCTGCTATGATTCAGGTTACCCTTTTAAGGGGATTTGTAATTTATAGATCACAGTAGCACCACTACAGATTTGGGGGAAAATATGGGCAAAAAAATGATTTATTTATTCAGGGTCCAAATCACCACTGGAACCCACTTGGAGGTTGAACCCCATGAGTAAGCCCTGTCCTCCAGGGACCCCCAGCCTTGGGTGGGGAAGCCTCCTGCTGATTGAGACTTGGGCCCACCATGAAGCTGTATGTTATATGCCTATAAAGTAGCTACCCAGGGGAGCTGGTGAAAGGGACTTTTCCATTTTCTTTCCTAAAAGAGGCAGACAGAATCTCAGTCAGCCCCACCCTTTGCAGCCATGTGGCCTGAGGAAGTGAACTTAGTCCAGCCTTAGTTTCTTCATCTGTCAAGTGGGTCACCTGCCCACCTCATCTGGTTGTTGAGGGGACTGCATGAGATAGTCGTACAAGGTGCGGGCAGACCTCAACAGAGGGCAAGTGTTTCTTGTCCTCTGCAGAAACCACTGCTGAGTAAACCCTGTCCTTTCAAAGCAAAAGTAAAACAACATTCCAGTAAAGCCGCCTACCCGTGCTCCTCTCTGTGAGGATAAACTGGTATCCTGTGTGTGACTGAAGAGGAAGGCACGTGTGTGCTTCGCATACAGGGCAGCTGTTGAGAGTTTTCAGCCGGGGACCCTGCTGCTGTTGTCACCGTGTACGTTAGAGACCACGTGTACGACTGCATCGCTCCTGCAGAGATAAGCGAAGATGTATCATCACCAGCAGTTCTCACTCCCCCAGTTCTTCCCTAGCATGCTAGTGGTTTCCCACTGCTCTCTAGCTGAAAGCCAGAATCTTTACACATCCTGTGTCTTGGTTCTTGCTGACCTCACTAGAAGCATCCCTCACTCCCTGCTTTTGTACCTCTGATCCAGCCACCATAGCTTTTTTTTTTTTTTTCATTTTTCCAGAATACCACAATCCCCAGCACCACAAGGCCTTTGCACATGCCTTTGCACAGCCATTTCCACTGCCTGGAACCCTCAGTCTTCCCTAAATACCCACTCATTCTTCATATTTCAGTACAAAGAAGCTGTCTCCTAACCCCAGATCCCATTAAGTCTAGTCCCATACAGCATGATTGTGCCTACTACAATTTGTAACCTTACATCCATTCATGAGTGTGATTGAATTAGTGTCTGAACCCCCTCCCCACCAGACTGTCAGCTACATGAGGGTAGGGGCCTTGCCTATATTACCCACCACTGGGTTACCAGTGTTTAGTACAGCGACTGGTGGCCAAAGGGTTTTCAATGAAAATTTTAAAAGAAAAAGGAGAATCCTTGCATCCCTGGGATAAAGCCCACTTGGTCATGATGTATGATCTTTTTAATATGTTGTTGGATTCTGTTTGCTAGAATTCTGTTGAAAATTTTTGCATCTATGTTCATCAGTGATATTGTCATGTAGTTTTATTTTTTTGTGGCATCTTTGTCTGGTTTTGGTATTAGGGTGACGGTGGTCTTATAGAATGAGTTTGGCAGTTTACCTTCCTCTGCAATTTTCTGGAAGAGTTTGAGTAGAATANTGTTGAAAATTTTTGCATCTATGTTCATCAGTGATATTGTCATGTAGTTTTATTTTTTTGTGGCATCTTTGTCTGGTTTTGGTATTAGGGTGACGGTGGTCTTATAGAATGAGTTTGGCAGTTTACCTTCCTCTGCAATTTTCTGGAAGAGTTTGAGTAGAATAGGTGTTAGCTCCTCTCTAAATTTTTGGTAGAATTTACCTGTGAAGCCATCTGGTCCTGGGCTTTTGTTTGTTGGAAGATTTTTTATTACAGTTTTGATTTCCATAGTTGTGTGGATCTGTTAAGATTTTCTATTTCTTCCACATTAACAAATTGAAAGATAAAAACCATATGATTATCTCAATGGATGCAGAGAAAGACTTTGACAAAATTCAACATCCATTTGAGATAAAAATCTTCCAGAAAGCAGGCATAGAAGGAACATACCTCAACATAATAAAAGCCATATATAATAAACCCACAGCAAACATTATCCTCAATGGTGAAAANAGATCATGGCATCTGGTCCCATCACTTCATGAGAAATAGATGGGGAAATAGTGGAAACCGTGCCAGACTTTATTTTTGGGGGCTCCAAAAATCACTACAGATGATGATTGCAGCCATGGAATTAAAAGACGCTTACTCCTTGGAAGAAAAGTTATGATCAACCTAGATAGCATATTCAAAAGCAGAGACATTACTTTGCCAACAAAGGTCCATCTAGTCAAGGCTATGGTTTTTCCTCTGGTCATGTATGGATGTGAGAGTTGGACAGTGAAGAAAGCTGAGCACCGAAGAATTGATGCTTTTGAACTGTGGTGTTGGAGAAGACTCTTGAGAGTCCCTTGGACTGCAAGGAGATCCAACCAGTCCATTCTAAAGGGTGTTCTTTGGAAGGAATGATGCTAAAGCTGAAACTCCAGTACTCTGGCCACCTCATGCAAAAAGTTGACTCATTGGAAAAGACTCTGATGCTGGGAGGGATTGGGGGCAGGAGGAGAAGGGGACAACAGAGGATAAGATGGCTGGATGGCATCACTGACTCGATGGACGTGAGTTTGAGTGAATTCCGGGAGATGGTGATGGTCAGGGAGGCCTGGTGTGCTGTGATTCATGGGGTTCCAAACAGATATGACTGAGCGACTGAACTGAACTGAACTGAGCACACACATATGTAAATAAATGTGGTGATGCTCACATCTAAATTTCCACTGAAGAGGAGGACTCTCTCCAGCTGTGGACCCAAAGTAAAACCACTGCTCCATCTAATGCCAGTTTTGGACAACCCTGCTTCCCATCACTGCTCTGAAGAACGATTCTCCTGAACTGTCCCTGATGAAGGGCCACCGGGATGGCTAGCACGTTTTCTGTCCCTGGCAACGTGGAAAAGAGGGCAGGCACCTTATAGGCTTTAAGCATCTGCTCATTTCCTCTCTGAGTAGCTCCGGCTCTGGAAACATTTGGGAAAGAAGTAAACAAAAATCTCCTGGGATATATATTAATTCTTGAAGTTCCCTGAAAATGACATGCTGTCTCTTGCCTCCAAGCCTGTGCTTGGAATACCTTTTCTCTCATTATTTGGCTCCCCAGATCTTTCAAGCACAGGCTGGAGGCTCCGCTTTGTGCTCCCTAACTCTTTGACCTTCCAATTCAACAGTCATTACCTTATATTATAACTACTGTCTTGATCTTCAGAACCCTGTGCTGTGCTGTGCTTAGTTCCTCAGTCATGTCCAACTTTTTGTGACCCAATGGACTGTGTGTAGCTCGCCAGGCTCCTCTGTCCATGGGGATTCTCCAGGCAAGAATATTGGAGTTGGTTGCCGTGCCGTCCTCTGGGGGATCTTCCCAACCCAGGGATCCCAATGTAGGTCTCTCTCCAGCATTGCAAGTAGATTCTTTACTGTCTGAGCCACCAGGGAAGCCCAAGAATACTGGAACGAGTAGCCTATCCCTTCTCCAGGGGATCTTCCCGACTCGGGAATTGAATCGGGGTCTCCTGCATTGCAGGCTGATTCTTTACCAGCTGAGCTACCAGGGAAGCCCCATCAGAACCCTGGCATCTAACAATAAACTCCCAGGGGCAGGCACCACAGTTCACCTGTTTGTATCACCAACTTCTGAAGTGTTTAGCTCATAGAAGCCACTTGAGAAATATCTATTGAATCAGTTCAGTTCAGTCTCTCAGTCGTGTCTGACTCTTTGCGACCCCATGAATCACACACAGCACCCCAGGCCTCCCTGTCCATCACCAACTCCCGGAGTTTATCCAAACTCAGGTCCATTGAGTTGGTGATGCCATCCAACCATCTCATCCTCTGTTGTACCCTTCTCCTCCTACCCTCAATCTTTCCCAGCATCAGGGTCTTTTCAAGTGAGTCAGCTCACATCAGTTGGCCAAAATATTGGAGTTTCAGCGTCAACATCAGTCTTTCCAATGAACACCCAGGACTGATCTCCTTTAGAATGGACTGGTTGGATCTCCTTGCAGTCCAAGGGACTCTCAAGAGTCTTCTCCAACACCACAGTTCAAAAGCATCAATTCTTCAGTGCTCAGCTTTCTTCACAGTCCAACTCTCACATCCGTACATGACCACTGGAAAAACCATAGCTTAGACTAGATGGACCTTTGTTGGCAAAGTAATGTCTTTTCTTTTTAATATGCTGTATAGGTTGGTCATAACTTTCCTTCCAAGGAGTAAGCGTCTTTTAATTTCATGGCTGCAGTCACCATCTGCAGTGATTTTAGAGCCCCCCAAAAATAAAGTCTGCCACAGTATCTACTGGATAAATGAATAGATAAATGGATAGACATGTGACTGAATGAACAGATAAAAGAAACTAAACATGACAATCTCATCCTATTTGATCTTCACAAACATGTAATTTCGTTCCCAGCACATTTGAATTGGAACTGTGATGTAACTAAGCCCATGTTATGAGGGCCTGGAGCAAGACTCTAACCTGGAGGGAACCCAGCTCCAGAGTCTGTGGATGCCTGTGGAGGGTGGGAAAGGCCTGAACCTAGTGGCAGCAGTGGACTGGAAATAATGGTGGGTCAAGGTCTGGGTTAGAACAACTGGCCTCAGGAGATGTGGAGGAGAATGCCAGCTGTCTCCCCCAAATCTGTCCCTCTTCCCGCCTGGGGGCTCACTATCCACATTCCCCACCTCTGTGTGCAGGTACATGAGGCCATGTGACAAAGTCCTCACTGAGAGAATGGAAGCGGAAGTGGAATTGGCACGTGCCGCCTTCAGGCCAGGGCTTTTATCAATGGCTTTTTCCTCCTTCAGGTCCACTTTCCATTTCTCTCAGCTGGTTGCAGACTTAACAAAGCCCAAAGCCAGTGGTCCTCAAACTAGTTGGCCTCACCATCACCTGGAAGCTTCTTGAGGAAATGGCTGGGCCCCACCCTAGAGTTTCTTTTTTTTTTTTAATTATTTATTTATTTTGCTGATCCAGGTCTTAGTTGCAGCACTTGGGATCTTTGATCTTCGTTGTGGTGTGTTCAGGATCTAGTTCCCTGGCCAGGGATTGAATCTGGGCCCCCTGCATTGGAAGCATGGAGTCTTAGCCACTGGACCACCAGGAAAGTCACCACCCAGACTTTCTGATTCAGTAGGTCTGTGATGGGCTCTGATAACAAGCATTTCCAAAAAAGTTCCAAGGTGATGCTCACACCACTGGTCCATGGACCACACTTTGAGAAGCAATGCCCTGGGGTATGGTGGAGCCCCACATTGAAGGAACATTTGTTTCCAAATGGCTGTATTAAAGACAGCCTCCCCTCTGACTAAAACACCCTGTGTGAAACAGATTCCCATCCTGTTAACTCCAGCCATGTTTGGGTCTGTTACAGTGTCTTGGCCTACCCTAGCTAATCCAGGAGGAGTTGAGGGAGAGGAGAGCTGATTCCCAGATTTGGTACTTGGGCAAATGGCAGAATAGAAGAGCAGATTTGGGTGGAAAAGATAACGAGGGACTTCCCTGGTGGTCCAGTGGTTAAGAATCCACCTTGCATTGCAGTGGAGGCAGGTTTGACCCCTTGTCAGGGAACTAAGATCCCACATGCTGCAGAGCAACTAGGCCCACTCCACAACTAGAGAGCCCAGGTGCCACAACCACTGAGCCCACAGATCATGACTGGAGAGTCCGTGCACCTTAACCAAGATCTCACGTGCCACAGCTAAGGCCTGACACGGCCAAGTAAATACTTTAAAAAGGACAGATAATGAATTATTTTCACAGACTGACCAAGCCCTCCACTCCACAGTCTGGTCGGTTCCCCCCCACCCTCACCCAGACCCATCCAGCAGAAAGTTGTCTCTGCCTTTCATTCCTGTGTGCTCACTCTTCTATTAGCTGAGTCCTTCTTATCTTTTGAGGCTGCCTTTGAGTTTCATCCTTCTCCTGAAAGCTTCCCTCCTGCCTGCCCGGGGTTCTGGTGGGATGGACAGGATCTGCTCCTCTCTCTGAACTCCTACAGTGCTCTTGGCCACAGCCCTCATCTTATAAGCAATCCGAACAGTAACCACTTCTGTCTAGATAGCACTGTGCTGTTAACCAAGCACTTTGACTTTTCTTACCTCATCTAATTCCCATATTTCTAACCACGTGAGAAAACCTAGAGGTGCACACAAACACACACCCGTACACACACGCACTCTATTCATTATTATGTATTACCCAACACTTACTGCATATTCCACATACAATATATCTGTTCCACAAGTCTTGAGAGCTGGGACATTTGCTGAATGACCGAATGAATACATTTGTTTATGGCAAATGCTGACTCTGGTGCCTGCCAGGACCGGGAATTTCTTTTCCACCCTTTACTTTTCCTCCTCCATAAAATGGGACAGTAGTTAACCTTGTAATTGAGTAAAACAATTATGCTGAGGGTCCTTTGCTCATGGTAAAGTAACACTTAAATATTAGCAACTAGCTATGATTATCCTTGTAACATTTCTTCCATATTCAAACGTCTTGGCATGCAAGATCCTATGGGATGTGACTCGAATTTACCTTCCCAGGCTTATAACACGCCTTCATGCCCGCCCATGTTTTAGGCAGTTTACCATTCCCTGAAAGGGGCCCACACTTCCGGCCCCTGTGCGTTTGCATACACTGTCCTCTGCCCAGAGGCCTTTCTGTAATACCTTTGTCAGTTAAAATCAAATGTCAGCTTCCCTTCCCGTGTGAGGTCTCCACAGCTAGATGGACTCTCCCCTTCCTTGGGGACCCACAGCATTAGCTTGAACCTTGCTTACTGCCCCGCCTACCTTCATACGGTCACAGCTTATCATCTGGCTTCCTGTCTCCCCATTTTCCAGAGATACCTCTCCGTTTCTGGTTCATGGAGAACCCTTTCTCATTTTCCAGAATGTCTGTGTTCTGTGTTATATCATTTCAATCATTTCAGTGACTTAGTTTCTCTTTTTTGGTGGGGGAATCTGGAGATTTTATCATGTACTTAATCTGCCAACTTGAAAACAGAAGTATCAGGAATATGAGCAGACGAATAAATGGATAAATCCAGGAGGATACTCAGATGTTGGCACTGTTCTGGGAGGGCGCTGGAGGGAGAATGTTTTTCCGTAGAGCTCTGGCTTTACACATCATCTCCCGACTCAGAGCCTTGGAGGGATGTTCATTACCTGTAGTGCTGAGGCCAGTGTATTCAGGCGATGGGTTGCTGACAGGGGAGGAGGCGGGCGGCACTTCCACCGACGCGGCAGACTTTGCTGGAGAAAACGATGGCACAGGTGAAGGGGTTGGTGGGGCAGCCTCTGTCAGGATTATCTCTTCTCGGACTTCTGCTGTGGGAAGAAGAAGGGTGGATTCTTAGAGCCAAAGGTCAAGGCAAGTTATCCTTAAGGGACTTTTAAAAAGGAAAAGTTCTTGTGGTTTTTATCAAGTCATGTGCATGCTGTGTGCTCAGTCACTTCAGTCATGTCTGACTCTTGGCAACCCCACGAATTGTAGCCCGCCAGTCTCCTCCGTCCATGGGATTCTCCAGGCAAGAACACTGGAGTGGGTTGCCATTTCTTCCTCTACGGGATCTTCCTGACCCAGGGATCTAAGCCACGTCTCTTATTATCTCCTGCATTGGTAGGCAGGTTCTTTGCCACTAATGCCATCTGGGAAGCCCCTGTCATGTCACTCTTCTGATTAAAATCTTTGATGGTTTCCCATCACCATGGGGGCACACAAGGCAGTTCCTGCATACACACATCCCACTCTCAAGAAGGAAAAGACAGTGTTGGTTTCCCACCATCTGACCTGTTCACCAAAACTAAATTCTCTGGGATGTGGAGCTGAAGAAACACAGAGCACAGTTCAGTTCAGTTCAGTCGCTCAGTCGCATCTGACTCTTTGCGACCCCATGATTCGCAGCACGCCAGGCCTCCCTGTCCATCACCAACTCCTGGAGTTCACTCAGATTCACATCTGTCGAGTCAGTGATGCCATCCAGCCATCTCATCCTCTGTCGTCCCCTTCTCCTCCTGCCCCCAATCCCTCCCAGCATCAGAGTCTTTTCCAATGAGTCAACTCTTCGCATGAGGTGGCCAAAGTACTGGAGCTTCAGCTTCAGCATCATTCCTTCCAAAGAAATCCCAGGGCCGATCTCCTTCAGAATGGACTGGTTGAATCTCCTTGCAGTCCAAGGGACTCTCAAGAGTCTTCTCCAACACCACAGTTCAAAAGCATCAATTCTTCAGCACTCAGCCTTCTTCACAGTCCAACTCTTGCATCCATACATAACTACTGGAAAAACCATAGCCTTGACTAGACAGACCTTAGTCGGCAAAGTAATATCTCTGCTTTTGAATACACTATCTAGGTTGGTCATAACTTTTCTTCCAAGGAGTAAGCGTCTTTTAATTTCATGGCTGCAGCTACCATCTGCAGTGATTTTGGAGCCCAGAAAAATACAGTCTGACACTGTTTCCACTGTTTCCCCGTCTATTTCCCATGAAGTGATGGGACTGGATGCCATGATCTTCGTTTTCCTAATGTTGAACCTTAAGCCAACTTTTTCACTTTCCTCTTTCACTTTCATCAGGAGGCTCTTTAGTTCCTCTTCACTTTCTGCCATAAGGGTGGGTCATCTGCATATCTGAGGTTATTGATATTTCTCCCAGCAGTCTTGATTCCAGCTTGGGTTTCTTCCAGTCCAGCATTTCTCATGATGTATTCCGCATATAAGTTAAATAAGCAGGGTGACAATATATAGCCTTGACGTACTCCTTTTCCTATTTGGAACCCGTCTGTTGTTCCATGTCCAGTTCTAACTGTTGCTTCTTGACCTGCATACAGATTTCTCAAGAGGCAGGTCAGGTGGTCTGGTATTCCCATCTCTCTCAGAATTTTCCACAGTTGATTGTCATCCACACAGTCAAAGGCTTTGGCATAGTCAATAAAGCAGAAATAGATGTTTTTCTGGAACTCTCTTGCTTATGAGGTTCATGACATTGTACAGGAGACAGGGATCAAGACTATCCCCATGGAAAAGAAATGCGAAAAGGCAAAATGGCTGTCTGGGGAGGCCTTACAAATAGCTGTGAAAAGAAGAGAAGCAAAAAGCAAAGGAGAAAAGGAAAGATATAAGCATCTGAATGCAGAGTTCCAAAGAACAGCAAGAAGAGATAAGAAAGCATTCTTCAGTGATCAATGCAAAGAAATAGAGGAAAACAACAGATTGGGAAAGACTAGAGATCTCTTCAAGAAAATTAGAGATACCAAGGGAACACAGAGCACAGACGTAAGGATACAAGTCAATGTGAGAAGGAGGGCACGTCCCAGTGAAGTGCCAGCTTACCCGTGCTTCCTTCTCCCTTCATGGCTCGCATGAGCTCGTTGGCCCGCTCCTGGCAGTGCAGCGATTCTAACAGGTAGAGCACGTAGTCATCAAACATCAAGTGAATTAGATGAAAAGACCCTGGTAAGAGGAGATCCAAATGAAAGGTAAGCCATCTCAGCTCAGGTGTGCCCTCTGGTCTGGTTGACAACACATTGAGCGGTGCTCTGACCACCTGTCCCAGACCCTCATTTCCACTCAGGTACGAATCACCTTGTTGCCAAGAGTTTGCTCTCCTTTGCCATCTCCTCTCCTACCCTGGGGTTTAGCATAAGGTTAAGCATTGGAGAAGACTCTTGAGAGTCCCTTGGACAGCAAGGAGATCCAACCAGTCCATCCTAAAGGAAATCAGTCCTGAATATTCATTGGAAGGACTGGTGGTGAAGCTGAAACTCCAATACTTTGGCTACATGATGTGAAGAACTGACTCATTGGAAAAGACCCTGATGCTGGGAAAGACTGAAGGTGGGAGGAGAAGGGGATGACAGAGGATGAGATGGTTGGATGGCATCACTGACTCTAGGACATGAGTTTGAGTAAGCTCCGGGAGTTGGTGATGGACAGGAAAGCCTGGCATGCTACAATCCATGGGGTCTCAGAGTTGGACACGACTGAGTGGACTGAAGTGTCTTGATTAATAAACTGAGCAAAGGAGTCTCTTCCTTGCTCAATTTATTAATAGGACATCATCAAAAATGGCACCTGTTGAGCCATCTGTCAAAACACACCTGAGCTCTTCCACTCACACTGCCTCATCCTCATCCAGGCATCTTCACTTTGTTCAGCATTTCTGGACATAGTGTCTTGCCTTTTCCTCTCCTCCACAAGCTTCTGATTCCCCTGACTAGACTGTAAGGATATACACAGCAGGGACTTTGTCTTCTAACTCACTGGTGTCTACCAACGTATGTGGCATAATTCTAGGAGCATAATTGATGTTTTAAGTTAGCAACAAATGAATTATTTCCTTGAGAGTTTCTGAGACCTCTGTTTACCACATGGTGCTTACAAAAGGTGTTGCTTGAAAAGATTGGGTATCCTCAAGTAGTAGTCTTCATCTTAAACTGAGAGTAGATTATTTCATTAAAAGGGATATGAACCATCATTTTGGAAGATTTTTCTAATGTGTCAGGCTTTGTTCTCAAAATATTCAGGAATTCAATTTCCATAACCATTTTATAAAAGTAGGTGCTTTTATTTCTGTTTTGCAAAGTCAAGTTGTTCAAAATGACAGCATACATTACTTCAAAACCCTCATTTCTTGCATGTTGTGCTGCCTCCAATGGACATGGAACCCGCATGTGGGAGGGTACTCCATGTCTGCAGTCGGAGAGAGGGGCCAAGCCCTCATCTCTAGTCACATGTTTCCACCTCTCAAAGGGACATTTCCACAAGGATAACCTGCTGTCTCAGGAAGTGTCCAATACTTCTCACTGACCTCTCCTTCCCCCATTCACCTTGCTTTTTTTAGAGGCCTTCTGAGACTCCCCAGCATTATTTATCTCGTGATCTGATCATCATCAACACCACTATGACTGTCATCACAGATTTATTGAATGCTCACTATATGCCAAGGACCTTGCTAAGCACTTAACAGCAAGTTCATTCTTTCAACAAAACTGTGAGATAGGTGGTATTATCCTCTCTTGTGCTGTACTCATTTGAAAAGACCCTGATGCTTGGAAAGATTGCAGGCAGGAGGAGAAGGGAACGAGAGAGGATGAGATGGTTGGATGGCATCGCCAACTCAATGGACATGGGTTTGGATGGACCCTGGGAGTTGGTGATGGACAGGGAGGCCTAGCATGCTGCAGTTCATGGGGTCGCAAAGCGTCAGACATGACTGAGCGACTGAACTGAACTGAACTGTGCTGTACTTAGTCACTCAGTCATGTCTGACTCTTTATGACCCCATGGACTGCAGCCCACCAGGCTTTCCTGCCCATGGGGATTCTTCAGGCAAGAATACTGGAGTGGGTTGCCATGCCCTCCTCCAGGAATCTTCCCAACCCAGAGATTAAACCCAGGTCTCCTGCATTGCAGGTGGATTCTTTACCATCTGAGCCACCTGGGAAGCCCATTATACTCTCTTATGGATGAGAAAATGAGTCTCTCCATTGGAATTAAGCAGGGATTGGTCTCTGGTTGGTCTGGCTCCAAAACTCTGTTCCCCTTTCCCATACAGATCCATCCAGTTCAGTTTCCTCATAGCACAGAAGGGAAGATTGAAGGATTTGGTCCTCAGAAGGGCCATGTGAGCTGGGTGCTTTGCTTTTACAGGTCTCAGAAATAAGTTGATAAGGGCCAGTTGGGGGCTTTAGGATGGCTCCTTTTAGGTGGAATTTATTTTCTCCTTTTTAGTTGTACCTGGGTTCTTTGTGCACGTGCACACACAAACACAACACCTTTCAGTTCAGATAGATTGATTATTTTGGTCCAGAAATGCTACAGAACAAGATTCCTGGATTAACACTGAGGCCCCTCAGATGCCCCCAGGTCATGCACATCTACTCCAGTCCCTCCACAGAGCTCCAGGACCACATCCCCCATCCTGAACTTGGTCCCCATTCTTCCTCCATTCCCAGGGTGCTGTGTCTGTTCTTTGACCCCATTTGGAGTTAAGAACTTTCAGGTGTTTTTGAGTCATTGTGAGATGCAGACTTCCACAACTAAACTTTCCATCCAATTCCCCAGAATGAATCCTGTGAGCCGTAGGTAGAGCACAGTGGGTAACCACGTGGGGCTGGATCAAACTGCCCAGGTTGAACTCCAGCTCTGCTACTTAGTAAGACTTAGTAAGAGCTGGATGAGTTACTCCTTGGAAATGTTGGAAACAGAACCAGCTATTTACTGAGCTCTTGCTCTGTGGCAGCCACTGGTTTAACTCTGGAAATTTATTACTGCATTAATCCTCATCACCACCATTTGAGATGAGTGATACCCTCCTTCTACAAAGGAGGAAATTGAGGCTCAGATGGGTAAAGTTAACTGTCCAACGTCACACGGTTATTAAGTGTCAGCATGGGACTTGAACCCAAGTCTGACTGATTCTGAAGTTGCTCTTCAATCAGTCATGCAATAAGGTTCTCTGAGAGGGGAATAGTCAACTCTATTTTACAGAAGTGCCATAATGACGAAAAGTACATGTGCTTAGTGAATAGTGGCTAAGGTCTCTTTTGCTAGTAATGTTCTAAGATTAGAACATTCTAACATTCTAAGTCCTATGGTGTGACTGTTTAATTCACAGAGTCAAAGAAGTCAAAAGACAGCATATACCAAAAAGTTCCAAAGGGTCTCCACAATGAAGAAGTATTTGCTGAGATGTGGCTCTATGTCAAGAAGAATAGAGAGAAAGACATTATGAAACCAAATTAGAATGGAGAACCCTAAATAATAAAAATGGGCTTAGTAGTTTTAGCACAGACAGGCACTTCGGATCATCGACACAATACTCCTGTCTAATAGATAAAGAAACAAGATCTGATGAAGTGAAGACACTAAGATCACCCTCTTAGAAAATATCAGAGCTGGGCTTGGAGGCCAGGACTCCAGGGGAGGTGTTGATTTGGGAATTCAAGCTCTCCTCCTAGTGACTCTGATCAGCTACCCAAATGGTCTGATAATTTCAACCATCCTTCAAACAAGGAAAGTTTGTAGAGCTACTGCTGCTCACTCACCACTGTGATAAGTGCTTTGAGTACAAAGGAAACTTCAAGTTCAGTCACTGACTCCACAAAAGCTACAGTGTCCTTGGTGAGCAGAAATCCATCCTTAAGAATATTAGGCAACAAGCAGTTTGGTGCCGGGGTGTCATGACCATGGGAGCAGTTCAAATAGAAGGGAGGAAAGCAAAAAAGGAGACTCAGAAAGACTGATGAGAGGAAGAAGAAGAGGGGAGGGAGAAGGAAAGATAGAGGCATCAAAGACAGGAGAGAGGCAATTACAGCTAACATTCCTGCTTTATTTCTTCCCTTAGCACTTAGCACATCTGCTATTCTATAGACTGAATTTATTTATCTTTATTATGTGCCTCCCTACACTAGATTGTAAGTGCCATAAAAGGAGGGAATTTTATTTTATCTACCCCCCCCCCGCCCCCCGCCACTGTTCTCTACTGGGCATCTAGAACAGTGTCAGGCACAGTGGAGGCTCCATGGTTATTTGTTAGACAAGTGAATGAAATGAGTAAGCACTGACCACTTACCATATGCACTGTGCTAAGCCCTTTTAACTTTCCAACAACACTGTGAAGAAGATATTTTCTTCAGTTAACACATGGGGAAATGAAAGCTCAGAAGATTTTAAAGCACTTGCTTAAAGTTACAGAGCTATTGAGCACTGGAGTCTGTTATGGAAAAAGGTATTAGGATACAGACAAAAGGAGACTGTTGTTGTTATATGATGACATAGTTAATGCCATCTTATAGAATCAAAGCATTGCTTTTTCTTCTGAAAAATTTCAAACATACAGAAAAGTATAAATAATTTTAAGAGAATTCCCTGGCAGTCAGGGGTTAGGATTCCACACTTCCTGTTCAGAGAGCGTGGGTTCGATCCTTGGTTGGGCAACTAAGATTTCACATGCTCCATGGGAAGGCCCCCCCAAAAGAAGAGAGAGAATTTTAAAATGAACACCCAGTGTACTCAACACCAAGCTTTATAAAATTTTAACATTTCACATATTTGAATTTTTTAATTGAAGATAAAAATGAAGCCCCAGTGTTCCCTTCCTTAACTTGCTCTGACATAGCATGCACTTATGCAATCACTGTCTCAAATCTGCCATTTATTGTTCAAACACATCTCTACATACATTTATATATCCACAAAGGCAAATGATATTGTTTTTTATTNTCACCACCATTTGAGATGAGTGATACCCTCCTTCTACAAAGGAGGAAATTGAGGCTCAGATGGGTAAAGTTAACTGTCCAACGTCACACGGTTATTAAGTGTCAGCATGGGACTTGAACCCAAGTCTGACTGATTCTGAAGTTGCTCTTCAATCAGTCATGCAATAAGGTTCTCTGAGAGGGGAATAGTCAACTCTATTTTACAGAAGTGCCATAATGACGAAAAGTACATGTGCTTAGTGAATAGTGGCTAAGGTCTCTTTTGCTAGTAATGTTCTAAGATTAGAACATTCTAACATTCTAAGTCCTATGGTGTGACTGTTTAATTCACAGAGTCAAAGAAGTCAAAAGACAGCATATACCAAAAAGTTCCAAAGGGTCTCCACAATGAAGAAGTATTTGCTGAGATGTGGCTCTATGTCAAGAAGAATAGAGAGAAAGACATTATGAAACCAAATTAGAATGGAGAACCCTAAATAATAAAAATGGGCTTAGTAGTTTTAGCACAGACAGGCACTTCGGATCATCGACACAATACTCCTGTCTAATAGATAAAGAAACAAGATCTGATGAAGTGAAGACACTAAGATCACCCTCTTAGAAAATATCAGAGCTGGGCTTGGAGGCCAGGACTCCAGGGGAGGTGTTGATTTGGGAATTCAAGCTCTCCTCCTAGTGACTCTGATCAGCTACCCAAATGGTCTGATAATTTCAACCATCCTTCAAACAAGGAAAGTTTGTAGAGCTACTGCTGCTCACTCACCACTGTGATAAGTGCTTTGAGTACAAAGGAAACTTCAAGTTCAGTCACTGACTCCACAAAAGCTACAGTGTCCTTGGTGAGCAGAAATCCATCCTTAAGAATATTAGGCAACAAGCAGTTTGGTGCCGGGGTGTCATGACCATGGGAGCAGTTCAAATAGAAGGGAGGAAAGCAAAAAAGGAGACTCAGAAAGACTGATGAGAGGAAGAAGAAGAGGGGAGGGAGAAGGAAAGATAGAGGCATCAAAGACAGGAGAGAGGCAATTACAGCTAACATTCCTGCTTTATTTCTTCCCTTAGCACTTAGCACATCTGCTATTCTATAGACTGAATTTATTTATCTTTATTATGTGCCTCCCTACACTAGATTGTAAGTGCCATAAAAGGAGGGAATTTTATTTTATCTACCCCCCCCCCGCCCCCCGCCACTGTTCTCTACTGGGCATCTAGAACAGTGTCAGGCACAGTGGAGGCTCCATGGTTATTTGTTAGACAAGTGAATGAAATGAGTAAGCACTGACCACTTACCATATGCACTGTGCTAAGCCCTTTTAACTTTCCAACAACACTGTGAAGAAGATATTTTCTTCAGTTAACACATGGGGAAATGAAAGCTCAGAAGATTTTAAAGCACTTGCTTAAAGTTACAGAGCTATTGAGCACTGGAGTCTGTTATGGAAAAAGGTATTAGGATACAGACAAAAGGAGACTGTTGTTGTTATATGATGACATAGTTAATGCCATCTTATAGAATCAAAGCATTGCTTTTTCTTCTGAAAAATTTCAAACATACAGAAAAGTATAAATAATTTTAAGAGAATTCCCTGGCAGTCAGGGGTTAGGATTCCACACTTCCTGTTCAGAGAGCGTGGGTTCGATCCTTGGTTGGGCAACTAAGATTTCACATGCTCCATGGGAAGGCCCCCCCAAAAGAAGAGAGAGAATTTTAAAATGAACACCCAGTGTACTCAACACCAAGCTTTATAAAATTTTAACATTTCACATATTTGAATTTTTTAATTGAAGATAAAAATGAAGCCCCAGTGTTCCCTTCCTTAACTTGCTCTGACATAGCATGCACTTATGCAATCACTGTCTCAAATCTGCCATTTATTGTTCAAACACATCTCTACATACATTTATATATCCACAAAGGCAAATGATATTGTTTTTTATTTTCAAACTTGATAGAAATGGTACTATATTTTACCGAGTATTCTGCAACCTGCACTTGATACCTTGGGTTTGTTTTTGTTTTTAATTTTACCATGATACAATACTAACATGATTTTATTTTAAATATTAATATAATAATATAGTATTTGATTTTATGTATTATATACTTACATATGTTTTAAATATATGGGTATACATATTAATATTTGCTAAATGTCATTAATTTGCATGGGACAGTAGCTGATTTGCAAACCTTGGGTTTTTTAAGATCTGTCCACACCCAGGCACACTGCTCTTGTTTAATGGCCACGGCCATTGTGTGACCACAACACAATTTATTTGTCCATTCTCCTGTTGATGGAATTTAGGTTATTTACATTTTTGACTATTGGAAACTGGCTCTAATGAATCTCTTTTTTAAATTTTTGTACCTGTTGCCTCGTGTTTAGCACCAGAGGTAGAATCTCTGGGTCCAAGAGCATCTACATTCTTGAGTCTTATGAGGTAGCGCCAAACTGCTCACTAACACTTTTCACATCCTTACTGGTAGTGTAGTTAACACAGTATTTGCCATCTGAAGGGTGTGAAATGTTACTGTCTTTATGTTGCAGTACCCTAATTTTTAGAGAGGTGCAACCTCTTTCCATATGAGTATTGCCATTTGAATTTACTTCTGTGAACTATCTACTCATACTCTTTGCCCATTTTTCTATTAGGGTATTTTTTTTGAAGATTGTATTTAAATTATTTATCACATATTATTTTCCAAACATGAACAGGGTACATGTAAATAATACTTTAAAATTTTTCCCTTGAAGGCCTTAAAATAATTTTTTTCAGAATTATTTTATGGACACCTTTCTGTTGCTATTATGAATGCAATGTGTAGATATGGACATTTAGACTGATTCATAGAGATAGCTATTTTCTATTTCATGGTAAGAGTGCTAAGGATTTCTTTAAAAACTGAAGTCAGTAACCTGCCTGAATTCTTGTTTTTTCTATTAGCTTGTAGACTATTTTTTGTCAGCCATCGTGACATCTATAAAGACAATTTTGTGTTTTCCTTTCCGATTCTTATATTTCATTTCCCTTTCTTGCTGCATTTGCCAGCACCTCCAACACATAGCTATCAGAAACAGTATTAAAAGGCATTGTTTCTTATTCATGACTGAAATGGGAAAACTTATAAAGTTCCACCACTTAGTACATTGTTTCCTGCAGGTTTTTAAAATACTCTTTAGCATATTAAATGAATTCCCTTCTGTTCCGAGTTTGCCAAGAGTTTTTAAAAGTTACACTTGAGAGCTGAATTGTATCAAATACATTTTTTCCTCTGTATCTATAGATGTTCATATGATTTTTCTCTTTTAACAGGGAAGACCTTTAATTTGTAATGTCTGTTAATGAGTAATTTTCTGACTTTGAATCATACTTGAATTCTTGGCATCGTACTCATCAACCATGATTTTTTTTAAAATTTGCCCTGGTTTTGATCTGCTAGTATTTTATTCATATATATAGACGAATATTTTCATCTATATTTATGTGCGGTTGAATCATAATTTCCTTTTCCTCTACAGCTCTTCTAAGTTTTTGAAGCTGAGATTATATCAGCTTCATAAAATTAACTGTATAGCTTTCCTTCTTTTGTTATTATTCTCGAAAACAGTGATTTTCATGTTAATTTTCATAAACTAAGGATTTTATGCTTCTTAAAGGTTTAGTAAAAGTTGCAGTTGATGCCTGATTTTTTTTTTGAGGGAAGAGATCTTTTCATTTACTGTAATTATTAGTTGATCTTATTTCTAGCATCCTATTTCATATTTTGAGTTTACTATATATTTTTTCTAAACTTTCTTTATTTTCTTAATTCCCATCAGTTAAATTTTCACATTTTTCTTTGGCAAATTATGATTCTATTCTTCTAGTGATGATTCTATATCCTATACATCTATTAAGTCCAAACTATACATTCTTTTCAACAAAATCTAAAGTTATATAGTATTTCAAGACAAAGACCTTTAGCATGCTCTAACTATTCCTGAAAGATTCTCTCCCCACTTCCCTGTGTTTTATTGTTTCCTACAGTTTGATTTTACCTTTTTAAAACACACAACAAAAGTTAGTTTTTAAATTACAATCACAAGTTACTTAAATTTGCTTATATATTTTAAAATTTCTTTTATCTTAAAGAAGGCCTCCAAACTCTTTAACAAGACTTCCTAGGAAAATTGTGTGTGTTGTGCAGGAGGCGGGGGCGGGGGTAGTGGGGAGTGGGTGGGGGTTTGGTCTATGCNACTTTGTTTTTCTTATTACTATTTGGCTGAAGAAAGTTAGAAGAAGCCTTAGCAGTGTGGCCCTAGCAGGAGATGTGTATAAGAGACAGGTAGTGGGGAGTGGGTGGGGGTTTGGTCTATGCACTTCCTTCAGTCTCAGTAGGTTTGTGACTGCTTTGATCACCAGAGCAAGGGTACTGACACTTTCACTTCTGAGACAGTTGTAAGAGGCATTGCCGCTCCCTCCTTGGCACACTCGTTCAGGGGGCCTGAGCCTCCATGAGAGAAGTTCAACTGTTCAGAGGCCACCGTGCTGTGAGCACACAGCATGGAAAGTGAGCCACACAGAGAGGCCATTTGAGTGCACCCTGATCGGCTGTCCTAGGCTCCAAGTCATCCCAGCCCAGGCACCAGACACCCAAGGATTCCAGAGGATTCCAGCCTCCAGCTGGGTGAGCTCCAGCTTTTGAGTCCTCCCATCTGAGGTCCCAGATATCACAGAACAGAGGCCAGCCATCCCGGCTGGACTCTGAGGTCCCAGACATCATAGAACAGCTACCAGCCATCCCTGCTGGATCCTGTTCACATTCCTGACCCATTGAATCTGTAGGCATAATATTGTTTTAAACCACTACACTTTTGGTAAACAACAATATCTAGAACATTGCTGTTTCTTGCATCCCAGAACTTAGTGATGGTTTTATTTTCCTTCTTATTGAAATGCACCCTTTAATTTTTTTAAGTGAAGTTCTACGGGCGCCACAGTTCTCTGAGTTTTTGTATAACTGAAAATATATTTGCTTTGTCCTCACTTTTCCATAATGGTTGACAGTTCTTTGTTCTCAACACTTGTCTTCTGGCATCTCTTATTACTCATGATCATCTAATTATTGTTCTTTTCTCTCGTAGCTTAATTTCTTTTTTTTATTCCATCAATATGGCTTTAGAAAAACCATCAACGAGGGGTAAACAGTTTAGCCTTTTTTGTGCCATGCATCTGAGCCCAGAATGTTTGTCTTAATTATGGTAATTGAGAAATCGTGGCTTTGTGGCAAGGCAGATCTGATTTTGAAACAGAGCTCTGCCACTTACCGTATTGATTGTCTGCCTTGCAGAGTCGATGTAAGAATTAAATGGTACTGTGTGCTTCCTACACATTCGTCAAAAACAGTAGCATTATCTTGCTTTTGCTTCCTGTTCTATCACAGCTTCCTCGTCTGTTATATTGAGGGCACTACTAGTGGACCGCATAAGTTGTGAGAATTCAATGAGAAAGTGCCTAATATTGTGTCTAGTGTATACTAGGCCCTGAGTAAACATTANTCTAATTATTGTTCTTTTCTCTCGTAGCTTAATTTCTTTTTTTTATTCCATCAATATGGCTTTAGAAAAACCATCAACGAGGGGTAAACAGTTTAGCCTTTTTTGTGCCATGCATCTGAGCCCAGAATGTTTGTCTTAATTATGGTAATTGAGAAATCGTGGCTTTGTGGCAAGGCAGATCTGATTTTGAAACAGAGCTCTGCCACTTACCGTATTGATTGTCTGCCTTGCAGAGTCGATGTAAGAATTAAATGGTACTGTGTGCTTCCTACACATTCGTCAAAAACAGTAGCATTATCTTGCTTTTGCTTCCTGTTCTATCACAGCTTCCTCGTCTGTTATATTGAGGGCACTACTAGTGGACCGCATAAGTTGTGAGAATTCAATGAGAAAGTGCCTAATATTGTGTCTAGTGTATACTAGGCCCTGAGTAAACATTACTTTGTTTTTCTTATTACTATTTGGCTGAAGAAAGTTAGAAGAAGCCTTAGCAGTGTGGCCCTAGCAGGGGAGCCCCTAGTGGCGGAGCTCAGCTCAGTTTGCTGTACATCCTGGGCAAGCCCCGTCTCCTCTCTGGGCTTCTGCTTTTTCTTTCCAATACAGGGAAAGCAATTCATGCCACCTGGTGCTTGGCGGGGTTGTGAGTGACATTTTGAAGGTCAAGATTCTACAGTTTAGTAGGTTCTGGGTAAGGGAGCCAGGCCAGGACAGCCAAACCTTGAGAAGTAGTCTGGAGGCTCTGTCCGTCACAGTCACTTGGCCTGGGAGCTGCTCCCATGTGGCTTCCCCTGCCCTGCCTGAGTGGGTGAGCTTTGACTCTAGGCCAGGACAAAAGTATGTAGAAAGGTGAAAACTTGGGAAATGATACGTAGCCCCGCCCCCTTAGCCTTCAAATCCAAGGCAGCTTTCCACACCATTTCATGTTGAAGCCCTTCCGGGAACTATGTTTGCCTTCTGGATGTTCCCAAACAGTGCAAACAGGGGCATCTGGTGAAAACCTAGAGTGAAAGGGTAAAGACACCTGCCTGCCTCGGGAGCCAGGTATCCTAGGAACTGGACTCAGAGCAGTCAACCGCAAATGCATGGTTGTTGTTGTTTAAATAGAGTCTCTAATTTCCTCAGCTCCATTAGGATGAAAAGTTCATTGCCCACCACCCTACCTTTGCTGACTAATTTTGCTAGAAAGTGCTGCTTGCAGCAAAGAAAGAAAGTCTGGCTACTTTAGTTCACAGCATAGGCTCTTTCAGTGAAAAGGAATTAGGGAGAAAAGAATGAAAAGGAATTAAGGAGAAGAAAGGAGTCAACTACCTTTGAAAGAGGCTCTTCTGGGAAGAGGTGATAGAGTCCCTGCGGGATCATTGTGATATTCCACACGATCATTGTGACGGTCAGCCTGCTACGCGGACACACAAACGCCCGCACCATTCACAGGGCCAGGATCGTGTGGGAGTTATAAGATATATGGAGCTGGCCCCTGCGGTTGGGGGTGGGGCCAGGGAACAGAGGGCTCTTTTTCCTAATTAGCTGTTTTTATACAGGGAACACATGACCCAAACACAACCACCAACTGTGTCTTTGACATATACAGGCAGAAAGGGGGAGCTGGGCTTTTGTCTGCCGCAAATTCTTTCAACTTGCCTGTCACCCCAAGCCACAAAACTCAACAATGAGTCGGATGAGCAGGATCATTTCAGAGACCTTGCTAAACGGACTTGGAGACAGGTATTATTTCCATCTGTTCAGGGTTGAAAAATACTGTAAAAGTGAAACTGGGTTCATATCTTTTTTCTTTCCTTTTCTAAAAGTTTTGTGACCATTCTTTGCCATTTGCCTGAGTTTCCGGTGTACCCTAGAATAGTGTATGGCTCAAAAAGAAACAAACACATTTTAAGGAATAGTATTTCTTAGTACTTATTCACTGAGCTCAACTCTCATTGTTCTACTGTCCATAACATCGACTGTTAACCTAGTAAATACAAATGGATTTCAAAGGCTTTTACAACGTCAACTACGTTCTCTATCTAGTGAAGGGTATTTGGTAATATAGTCAGTTCAAGAATCAGCACATTGAAGCATAAGATATAAAGCAAGGAGAGCATGCTTGCTTTGTGGATGTGTATATATTTATTTGTGTGGCATCGTTCATTCTTTGATTCTAAAACAATGAAAAAATCTTGAGGATTTTTTACCCATTGGCTTAACTGAAAGCAGTTATGCACAAATGGTTTTCCCAGAGCCAGAGGTAACATGTGCTAACACTAACTATGCTGAACTGGAAGTCATCAAAATGCCATGTCTGATGTCACTGCCCAGGTAGTGGTCGCCAGAGCATTTCCATACACAGCTCAAAGAGAATTTCCATCTGTAGCCATGGTGCAGGCAGGTTCAGAGAACTTCCCAATGCTGAGATTAAAGAAACCCACAACAAAACACTTCTCCAATTGGGTAAACACAGTCTTTCACGGGCAGAGCTGTTTAGAAAAAATAGTGCATTCTTTGTTTCAACACATATTCACCACGTTGTATAGCACAACTGGAAAATACTGACAAGACCATAAAAAACTAGATGGAAAAGTGTCAGATTAAACCCAGAGCAAAGCCCAGAGCTGATTGGCTTAATTGAAGATAATGAGAAGCAAAAATCACATTTCTACTTGCAAAGTTAAACAGAGAACAAGGCAATTACCCTGATAATTTACCAACAGCCTTTTGCTGAAATGCCTAGAAAATTGAAGGCCAGAGCGTTTTTGAGATTTCAATTGTCTGGATAATGCCTAGAAGTCCTACGTCACTTGTTTAATGATGACCTGAACTCCGTGCATATGCCATTCTTTCTAATGAAACATAATATTCCCCCCAAGTCAGTGATTAGGTTCTTGCCCAGAGACTATTAGAGGCACCTCTGGGCAGAAAGTTCAAGTCCCATTAACACTGGAAAACAGAAGACAAGGACTTGGGGTAGGGATGTCTCCTGGAGGTGGTGCAAACCCAAGGAGTCAATAAAGCAAAGAGGAAAATGAATGCAAAAGTCCTTCAGGAGGGATCAGACTGGGGCGTGTCATCAAAGAAACTTGTCTACCCACTGCTGGTCTGTCAATCAAGCCATTTGCAAATGTTTGGACTCAGGGGCTTCTTCAGGGGCTTCTTCATGTGCCCAATCTTGGCATATCCACACTATGAAATTTGTCAAAATAATCCTGTAGAAGTAGCCATGACTGGGGCTTCCAGAAAAAGGGGAGCACAGCCACTGCTATTTACTCCTCTTTAAACTCAAATAGTAGTGTGTGCCAACCTCTCATCTTCAGATATGAATACTTCTCCTTTAGCATGCAATGCCATCTTTCTCCCTGGAAGTCCTAACATCATGTCCCCCAGAACAGAGGATGTTTCTGGGTGCTGTCCTTATGGTCTCAGAGACAAGAAGACCATGCCTAACTCTGGAGAGATGGACTTGATCCAGGGAGCCCAGAGAAGACGTTTTTGGTTTGGAGGGGGCTGGGGTGATCTTACCAAAGCTGGGGGCACTGTGCAAGGTCATGTCCCGGATCACCCTTGTGCCAAAACAGGACCACATCAAGAGAAACTGCTGGGCCACCTTCTTCAGGGATCCTTGTCTCTTGGCAGCAACCTAAGAGAGAGTGAATAGCTTTAAGAGTGGTTGATTTGATCTTCACTTATTATTCTTATAAAAAATGGCAAGAAGTTTTATGGGTCTCTAAGTTAAATGTCATGGAACAGTGGTTTTTGACTTTTTATTTTTAGCAGCAAAAGTATACTCTAAGAAATGAAATCTTAAATCAAGACTCAATGTGTACAACAGAAAAAAGAGATCCTGGCCTGGTTGAACCAGCGGAGGGAGCCTCAGAGTCTCGCCTCCTTTGACTCTCTTTGCTGCCTACCTCCTAAGGGGAAGCCCAAGCTTTGCCTTGGATCCCTAGGATTCTGAGGCCACCAAGGAAACACTCAGCTAGCTTGCTGCTGGTGACCCAAGTGCTACCAACAAGAGTGATGGACTGCCACACAGGGCCGGGACCTTCCAGTCAGCAGACTCACCTTCACAACACACCCAGTCAGCAGACTCACCTTCACAACACACCGGTCCACCATGGTATCCAGCCACTCGATGTAGGACTCGATGGGAGACTGCTCCTCCAGGAGGTGGTCAAATTCCTGATACACTGTCAAACAAAAGAGAGCCCCCCACACCATGTAGTTGGGTTTAAACAGACACACATTTGAGGGTTTAGAGAGTACACCCCAACTTACCTTTCCAGGCTCAGCTTCCATGCCTAGGTACACTTTCAACCATGGCCATCCCCAGCTTACTTGCTATTCCTGCAAACCTCTGCTTGGATTGTTTAGTCCATCACAAAACAGCGGAAATGATCCTCCTGTGAAATTCTACTTACCCTCCTATGCCCCTTGTCAGCAGAGCTGATCATTCTTCCTCTATATTTTCATAGCCCTTAATTATTTGTATTCTTACCCTCACTATATCACAGAGCCCTTTGTTATAGTTAGTGGGGTTCGTGGGTGTGTCCCCTGCTACATCTTTGTCTGATATCTTTATCAGCTGGTGCATTCACTGTGACATAGCTCTTATCCAGCAAGTACTTGCTTGTGCAAACAGGCAGACACATGTTAATGCTCTCTTGCACTTTCTCGGCACATTTGATCATTCAAATGTTTCTGAACCATGATGGTATTGGCCAAGTAGCTGAACCAGCCTTAGTGCTTGACATGTAGCAGATGCTTAACAAATATTTGTGGAGTAGAGGGAGCAATCTCTGTGCCTTCAGTTTCCACATTACTAACAGGAGGATAATCATATCACTTCACAACCTGTCTTCAGGCACGAGTCAAACAACTGAATCTAGAAAGATTTTGTAATCACTGGAGCACTGTAGAAAGTAGAGACATTGCTGTGATGATCTCCAATCAAAAACATCTTGTTTTATTGTATTTTTGTGTATTTTTGTTTGTGGGGCTCGATAAGTCAAGCCATAATTCAGGAACCACGCATTCCTACAGTTTTCACTTGTCTGAGCAATTTCTGTTGTTCCATTTTCCGGGACCAACCAATTTGCTCTACTTTACTTGTGATAGCTTCTCCAAGAGGTCGGCTTGCAGGACCCAAAGTCAAACACTTCAGAATGAGAAAAGGCTTTCCAAAACCATTTAGTTGATCTGTGTCATTTTCGAGATGAAGATGTCTCATGTCTATGTCTAAGAGGCTATGTCTAAGAGGTCAAATGACCCCCTCAGAGTCAGAGGATGCATTGGTGGCAGAACAGGAACTGGCACCACTTTCTCTTTGGTGGCACTTCCCCCTTCCTGGCACGGTCTGTGTGCCCAAGCTACTGTGCTTCAATCAATGATGATATGATGATAATGATCGTGGTTGCAGTGAAAGTGTTAACTGCCAACATTTACTGAGTGCTTGCTGCATGCCAGGTACTGTCCTAAAATGTTTTATATGGACACCCTCTAACCTGAGACAACCTCCAGCATGTATGTGAATGTCACTAGGCCAGAACCGAGAACAGTGCCTGATACTTGGTAGCTGCTCAAATGTTTGTTGGAAGGATGAATGGCCCCAAGAGGTAGGTACTGTTATTCCTTCCCTCTTTGACGAGTGAGGAAACAGAGGCACTCAGAGATGAGTGACTTTCCAAAGGTTTCACTTCTGGTTAGAGGCAAGTTTCAAGCACAGCGGGACTCAAGCACTTGCCTTGCAACCTCTCCACTACACTAGCTCTACACTATGTACCAAGAGCAAGGCACACATTGTCCCATTTAATCTCTTTGCATTATCCCCATTTTACAGATCTGGTAGCCAGAGTCCACCAGAGGCAACATTTGACTTAAGGTCTGTCAGGCATCCCAACCCCATGTTCTCATCGTAGCACCACTTAACACTCCTTCTAATCAGCACGCTCAAATCCTTATGTGCACTTTATAATTGAAGGTAAATGAGCATCCCCTGCCAGCATCTACATCATGGACATCATGGTAACCCCCTCAAGCAAGAATCTGAAGACTTGTCAATTGGTTGTAAGGAAGGAAGAGTGCAGTACACAGTTGCCCCTGGTCTTCCTCAGACTGGCCCTTGGTCCAGCTCACTGTGCCCAGGGACTGGTTTCCCAGCTGTCTGGAAGGAGCAAGGGTGATAGCCCTGTGCCGGGCCACCTGCCTTCAGGCTTCCTCAATCTCCCTCCTGTCACTACATCACTTAGTATGTTCCCTTTGGTAAAACTCATGCATTTGGAAGGGCTTCCTCCCAGGCAGCACTAATGGTAAAGACTCTGCCTGGCAATGCAGGAGACGTAAAAGACATGGATTCAACCCCTGGGTTGGGGAGATCCTCTGGAGGAGAACATGGCAACCCACTCCAGTATTCTTGCCCGAAGAATCCCGTGGAGACAGGAGCCCTAGTGAGCTACATAGTCCATGGGGTTGCAAAGAGACACAATTGAAGTGATTTGGCATGCACACAACCAACCATTTGGAAATTGCTTGTTTGATTTCTGATTTGCCATTAGCTCTAAACTCCACGTGGGAAGGGCAGTGTCTGTCTTATTCACTGCTCTCTGCTTAGCATCTAGCCCAGTGTTCGACCCAGGACAGGCATTCAGTAAGTACCAGGTGGCTTGACCTAAACGTCATTACGACTCCCTTCCTCTGCTGCTGCTGCTGCTACTCAGTCACTTCAGTCGTGTCCTACTCTGTGTGACCCCAGAGACAGCATCCCACCAGGCTCCCCCGTCCCTGGGATTCTCCAGGCAAGAACACCAGAGTGGGTTGCCATTTCTTTCTCCAATGCATGAAAGTGAAAAGTGAAAGTGAAGTTGCTCAGTCGAGTCCAACTCCTAGCGACCCCATGGACTGCAGCCTACCAGGCTCCTCCGTCCATGGGATTTGCCAGGCAAGAGTACTGGAATGGCTTGCCATTGCCTTCTCCGCCCTTCCTCTAGAAGAATACAAACATTCAAAGGGCAACATTCTGCCCCTAGCTTAAGAAAACAAGAAGCGTGTATGTGTGCTAAGTCACTTCAGTCATGTCTGACTCTGTGCGACTCTACAGACTGTAGCCAGCCAGGCTCCTTTGTCCATGGGATTCTCCAGGCAAGAATCCTGGAGTAGGTTGCTGTGCCCTCCTCCAGGGATGAAAACAAGAAGAGAAAGGCCCAACAGGTTCTTTCCAGGAGAGGTAGTAGTGACCTGCATGCTGCTCCAGCAGATGCTCAGTGCCTGGCCCCAAAACAAGCAGTGGTGATTGTATGTTTCCTTATGAGTCTGGGTCACAGTTTCTTTCCCCACGAAAAGAAGAGAGAGAAGAGAGCTGAGTCCAGTGCTGCTAGGCATGGTGAACAGAACCAGGAAGCTGAATCACTCTGGGCTTTCACCCCTCTGTTTGGTCCTCCACAAACTTTGCTGGCCCCCTCCTCCACACCTGGCCCTGGGTGAGGCCCTGGGGGCATGACCATCTGGGTACAGCTAGCACTGTTAGGGTGCTCACAGTCATGCTCTCCATTGCCTTCTAGAAGGAAAAACAGGACAGGGAGCATGACTGTAAAAACTTGGAATGGTCCTGGAACATCTGAAGCTTGGCCACATCTCATTATTTTTGTCTGCTCTGGCATGCACTAGTGTATGATCAGGACATGGAGACTAGACCTGGGTTCCAGGGTCAGCTCTGCTACCTTGGGCAAGGTTCACTGGCTCAGGGAGGCTCAGTTTGCTCATCTGTAATATGAGGGTGATAAGTGAATCTTCCCTCATGACACAGGACCTGGCATAAACTAGGCAGTCTGTCAGCTGAATTATGATTTTAGTGACAATCTCTAATATTCTTAACAGGGGAAAGCAGGCTGGAGGCTGTTGCAGAGGAAGAAATATGAGCCTGAGAGGAGCTCCGAGGTCACCAGGNACTTGCCTTGCAACCTCTCCACTACACTAGCTCTACACTATGTACCAAGAGCAAGGCACACATTGTCCCATTTAATCTCTTTGCATTATCCCCATTTTACAGATCTGGTAGCCAGAGTCCACCAGAGGCAACATTTGACTTAAGGTCTGTCAGGCATCCCAACCCCATGTTCTCATCGTAGCACCACTTAACACTCCTTCTAATCAGCACGCTCAAATCCTTATGTGCACTTTATAATTGAAGGTAAATGAGCATCCCCTGCCAGCATCTACATCATGGACATCATGGTAACCCCCTCAAGCAAGAATCTGAAGACTTGTCAATTGGTTGTAAGGAAGGAAGAGTGCAGTACACAGTTGCCCCTGGTCTTCCTCAGACTGGCCCTTGGTCCAGCTCACTGTGCCCAGGGACTGGTTTCCCAGCTGTCTGGAAGGAGCAAGGGTGATAGCCCTGTGCCGGGCCACCTGCCTTCAGGCTTCCTCAATCTCCCTCCTGTCACTACATCACTTAGTATGTTCCCTTTGGTAAAACTCATGCATTTGGAAGGGCTTCCTCCCAGGCAGCACTAATGGTAAAGACTCTGCCTGGCAATGCAGGAGACGTAAAAGACATGGATTCAACCCCTGGGTTGGGGAGATCCTCTGGAGGAGAACATGGCAACCCACTCCAGTATTCTTGCCCGAAGAATCCCGTGGAGACAGGAGCCCTAGTGAGCTACATAGTCCATGGGGTTGCAAAGAGACACAATTGAAGTGATTTGGCATGCACACAACCAACCATTTGGAAATTGCTTGTTTGATTTCTGATTTGCCATTAGCTCTAAACTCCACGTGGGAAGGGCAGTGTCTGTCTTATTCACTGCTCTCTGCTTAGCATCTAGCCCAGTGTTCGACCCAGGACAGGCATTCAGTAAGTACCAGGTGGCTTGACCTAAACGTCATTACGACTCCCTTCCTCTGCTGCTGCTGCTGCTACTCAGTCACTTCAGTCGTGTCCTACTCTGTGTGACCCCAGAGACAGCATCCCACCAGGCTCCCCCGTCCCTGGGATTCTCCAGGCAAGAACACCAGAGTGGGTTGCCATTTCTTTCTCCAATGCATGAAAGTGAAAAGTGAAAGTGAAGTTGCTCAGTCGAGTCCAACTCCTAGCGACCCCATGGACTGCAGCCTACCAGGCTCCTCCGTCCATGGGATTTGCCAGGCAAGAGTACTGGAATGGCTTGCCATTGCCTTCTCCGCCCTTCCTCTAGAAGAATACAAACATTCAAAGGGCAACATTCTGCCCCTAGCTTAAGAAAACAAGAAGCGTGTATGTGTGCTAAGTCACTTCAGTCATGTCTGACTCTGTGCGACTCTACAGACTGTAGCCAGCCAGGCTCCTTTGTCCATGGGATTCTCCAGGCAAGAATCCTGGAGTAGGTTGCTGTGCCCTCCTCCAGGGATGAAAACAAGAAGAGAAAGGCCCAACAGGTTCTTTCCAGGAGAGGTAGTAGTGACCTGCATGCTGCTCCAGCAGATGCTCAGTGCCTGGCCCCAAAACAAGCAGTGGTGATTGTATGTTTCCTTATGAGTCTGGGTCACAGTTTCTTTCCCCACGAAAAGAAGAGAGAGAAGAGAGCTGAGTCCAGTGCTGCTAGGCATGGTGAACAGAACCAGGAAGCTGAATCACTCTGGGCTTTCACCCCTCTGTTTGGTCCTCCACAAACTTTGCTGGCCCCCTCCTCCACACCTGGCCCTGGGTGAGGCCCTGGGGGCATGACCATCTGGGTACAGCTAGCACTGTTAGGGTGCTCACAGTCATGCTCTCCATTGCCTTCTAGAAGGAAAAACAGGACAGGGAGCATGACTGTAAAAACTTGGAATGGTCCTGGAACATCTGAAGCTTGGCCACATCTCATTATTTTTGTCTGCTCTGGCATGCACTAGTGTATGATCAGGACATGGAGACTAGACCTGGGTTCCAGGGTCAGCTCTGCTACCTTGGGCAAGGTTCACTGGCTCAGGGAGGCTCAGTTTGCTCATCTGTAATATGAGGGTGATAAGTGAATCTTCCCTCATGACACAGGACCTGGCATAAACTAGGCAGTCTGTCAGCTGAATTATGATTTTAGTGACAATCTCTAATATTCTTAACAGGGGAAAGCAGGCTGGAGGCTGTTGCAGAGGAAGAAATATGAGCCTGAGAGGAGCTCCGAGGTCACCAGGAAAGAAACTCGAGGGACGTGGCCCAATGTTTCAGCTGCAGCATTTGCTGTCGAAAAGAGGTCTCTAATAGGAGCACCTTTGAGAACTCTGTTTATAAACATGACCTACTTAGGTTGGAGGCAGAAAGTCTTCCTGCAAGACAACAGTGTTGAGGGGGTATAGTGGAAACTGAAGGGGCTGGGGGCTCTCAGGAGAGCTGGCCTCTCTTCTCAGGGGAACCTCACTCTGCAGCTTCCCGGATGATGTTACTATGAGGGTCTTGGGTCTTCCTCCTCTCAGAAGATGCAGCAGCTGCCATATCCCCTTCCTCCAGCACCAAGCTGCCTGAGAGCTAATGCGGACTCACACTCTGTCCTCATGCTCGCTTCCCCCAGCCCCCTAAGCTCCGAGGCGTGAAAAGGGCCAGCTAAACCAAGGAAGGAAGAAGTCACCAGACTCTGGTCTAGGGGATTCCCCAGGCAGAGGCTGTGATGGGCTGTTGAGGAAAAGAACAGATATGTTAAGGATGGTGGTGTTCTGTAGTCCTCCCACGTCCTTTGATGCCAAGAACAGCAACCCGACCATATCACGATAATATCTGGAGCAATAGTCTCCCAGTCTTTGTCCACAGGGGCCACAGGTTCACAGAAGTAAGTCACCATCCACTTCCTTCTCAGATATCTGCTGTGACTGACAGGTTCACCTGCCAATATGTGGGTTGACTCCCGTGACTCTCCATGGAAGAGCAGGCAGCACATCCAGTTGCCTCCAGGCTAACGTATGCCAAGAGAGGTGGCAAGCTTTGTTCCTCATTTGTTGATGCCACCCAGGGAAGGGCAGCTGGCACCGAGGGTCTTGTGTGGGGCCTTCTGCTTGATGTGTCCTGCCCGATATCCCAGAACCCATTTTCCCCAACAAAGTGGACCCTCCTTGTAAATCAACTGGTTCCTCCACCTGGGCCAACCCCTTTAACAGGAATGACAGAAGGGATGGGATCCCAGGGAGAAGGACAGGGCGGGAGTGTGCCACTTTGTTGACCAACATACTCTTTCTTTTTAAACAAAGAAAAAGACACACGCCCTGGTGGAGCATCTTACACTGGATGATGAGCTTCCGGTGCTCATCACGAGTGTCCTCCATGGTGTAAAGGGTTTGCTTGGTAATGCTGTTGAGGTCCACGTTCCTCCAGTCTTCCAGCATTTGGAACGTAATGTCTGCACTGTGGATCACCGTTCGAGATGCCTGGAAATGCAATCCAGTCAACTCATTAGCTTGTGGGTTGTTAGGTTCAAACCCTTCCCTTCACTTCCTTTCAGTTCTTTTTAATGAATCTGCTCATGGGGCTTCGCTAAGTGCTTTGAAATTCAAGAAAACTCAGAAGATGAGTCTGTAACTTGAAAGATCTGTATACTGTTTTCTGTGGCTCTCTCCTCATGTCTCTGTTTGTAAGAAACTACCCCCCAGTGGCCTAGGCCAGAACAAACCTGCTATTCCCCACCCGTCTCCCCCCCC